>VXBT01009888.1:1724581-1755926 GCA_013400235.1 Oriolus oriolus | reverse complement strand
TTCGCCAGTGGTCGCGCCCGGCCGGCTGGTCACGTGGCGGCGGGTGCTGTCGGTGACGTGGGGGCGCGCGGGCGCGGAGCAGGGCGCGCGGCGCGGACCGAGCAGCGGCGGCGGCGGCGGCGGCGGCGGGAGCGGGAGAGGAAAACGGGGGGTGCCGGGCACAACTCCGGGCGGTGCAAACACACATCCCACCCCTCCTAGCACCGCCATCCTCCGCTTCTTTCTTTCTTTTTTTTTTNATTTATTTATTTTAGGGCTGGGGGTCACTTTCGCGTTTCTAAACCACCCTCCCCCCCTCTACAAAAAACCCCAAGCCAAGCAAACAACCCAGCGAGCAAAGCCAGGAGCTAGCTGCATTGTTCTGGATTTTTACTTTTTTTCTTTAATTCTTTTTTCCCTCATTCAGCTTTTTTTTAAAATAATTTTTTGCAAACAGCCACACTCGGCTCAGGGCCTCCAATGGGATTTACTCGTGGGGAAAGAAGCTTTTTCCTTAAAGACAGTTCCCCATGAGCTCCCCATATTCGTTTTTGGGTTTATTTTTAATTTCTTTATTTTTTTTTCTTTTTTATTTCTTTGCCAGGATTCTCCAGACCAGAAAAAAAAAAAAAAAAAAAAAGAGTATTTTTATTTTTTTTTTGTTTTTTTTTTTTTTTTTTCCATCCGTGTTCTCTTTTCCTTTCCAGGACTCTCAAGTGGTGGGTTAATTCTGTGTAGCTGTTTTGTTATTGTTGCAAAATAACCTGTAAGTCTATAAATATTCTGCTTGTATGGAATTGTTGGACTGTGCTGGGTATACAAAATCGCTTTGGCTTTTCTGGAAAGGGATTTTATTTCTGCACTTTTTGCCTCTTGCTGGGCAAAGGCCTTTGCTGGGAGGTGGCGGGGGGAATAATGCAAAGCCTTGGCAATCAGTGTCTCGGGTGGGTTTCGCAGGGGGTGCAGAGGGAGGGGACCTGACACCCCAACCTTCATCGCTCCTCTGTGGAAATGCAGCTCCCTGGATGTAAATCTGTGGAGATTTCTGCGTCTGTCCCCCAGCCTCGCGTGTTTATTTCTTGGGGGCCTGCAGCAAGGGTTGGGTTTGGGGGTGGTTCAGATCGCTCATTTTGCTTTCGCGGTCGGGTTTTTGGGCTGCGAGCTGCCGGTCGGGGTGGTGGGGAGCGGGGCAAGGCACGCTCTGGGCTGTGAAGGCATTCCCGGGCCCTGGTGATTAATAGAAATTTGTTTACGAGAATAACCACCGCAGGTCACGGTGCCCTCGGTCCACTGGTGCAATTGCTCGGAGCTACTGATTCCACCACTGGCGAGCCCACGGAGCGGCCACCTTGGACGCGAAGTCCCCGGGTGCTGCCTTTATTTTCATTTCACAGCTGAGCTCTTGAACCGAAACACTTTAAAGCAAGGAGGTTAGGGTGGGGTGTGGGGGGGTAATAAATTAGGAAGAAAGCCCTTCTGGCTAATACGACTCGTCATTAAAAATAGCCCGGTGGCAAGACAGGGATGGTACTCCCGAGGCACTTGAGATGGTAAAGGTACGCTGGAGAGACGGCTTTCCTGTAGTTAAAATGCAATATGGAATTCCCGGGGAGTGAGTGCAGCTGGAGCTGCGTGACTTGTGCCACTCCGATCCCGGCCCCATGCAGGGAGGGGGCTCCCAGGTCTGCAAGTGACCAAAGGAGGGACGGACCCAAGAGTAGCAACTCGGCTTCGGGATTTTGATTTGTTTGTTTTTTTTTTTTTCCCTTTTTCCCCAGCAATGAAATCCAAAGGAAGTGGGTTGTTGGGAGCGGCAGATCTGTTCTGTTTGTCGTTTCTCTGCAGTGTGTGACGCTTTCGCTTTAGCCGGAGCCCAGCGAGCCCGGCGCCCGCGGGACGCTCGGGAGCAGCAGCGAGAGGGCTGCCGCTTGGGGGATTTTTGGTGGAGACCCGAGCTCAGCTTCCGTTCAAGTAGCACTCTTACGGGGGAGATTTCTCACTCTGCCTGGCCACAGCCAAGCCGGGCTTGCATCAGAGTTTCCATCCTAACCCACCTCGTTACGGGGACATAGGGAGCAGCCAGCAGCATCCCTTTCGGATGGAGAACTGGGCGGCCTGGGCGCCTTTGCTGAGTTTTTGGCCTTTCTGCTCTGGTGTCCTACCTTCTCCTACTCCCTCTCTGTCACTCAGGGCCCGGCTGCAGCTACCCAAGGGTTTCTGCCACCCGCCTCCACTCCCCACTGCTTCCTGCTGCCCCCAAAAGCAGCTGTGGTCCCTGCGGCGCCTCGCTGGGGACTTCAGGGAGCTGGGGATGGAGTCATTTCCCCGGGAGCCCTCTCCCACCATCGGCCAGAGGGATCGTTGCTGCGTGAGGCCTTGTCACCCTCTTCCTTTGCCTGTCCCAGCTCTGGGGACCAGCACGGCAGCCTCTGGCAGTGGTGGTGGCTGCCAGGGCGGCAAGGTCCCAGTGGGACAGCTTCCCCCGCCTCCGCAAGCTGACAGCGAGTGGCTTCTCTCTGGGGGAGAACGGTGGCCCCAGGGTGTGGAGGCTCGCTGGTGGGAGTGTGCAAAGCCACCAGCAGCCCCCATGTCGGCTGGGGGACGTATCTCAGCGGCCCCGGGCTCGGCGTGGCCCCTGCGCATCCACGAGGTGCCTGTGCCGCACGTGGAGCAGCAGCAGCTCTGCCCTGCCTGTGGGAGGCTGGGGCAGCCCCGCTGGGGGGGCCAGCCCCACGCACCCCTCTCTCAAAAACACGCTCTGCATGGTGGAGAGCTCCTCAGCCAGGCAGGGCTTTGAACCCTCAAGTGCCACCCTGCAAAGCGGTGGCGGTGCTGGAACAGGGGCGATGCTGCTGGGTCCTCCTTGGAGCTCGCAGAGGTATTTCTGGTCACACTGGAGTGGCTCCAGGGAGCAAGAGCAGAGGCAGGAGCAGTGCTGGGCATCGCCACAGGTGCCTCGCACCCCGCCACAAGCTGTCCCTCTCCAGCTTCTTCATGTCCTACCCTGGCAAAGCTCCTGGGATGAAAAGCAACCCCTCTGCCTGTGTGCTGGCATGCAGGGCATAGAACAGTGTGAAATTATTTAGCCGTCCCTGGGAGCTGCAGTTGGATGTTGAAGGGCCTTGAAGCTGGAGGTGCTGCTTGGCAGCGAGGGGAGTCTCCGGGCTTGGGTCATTTCCCTCCAGGGGACACAGCAGGTTTTTATGGCATATCACGGATAGTGAGTATTTTTCCCAGGTGAACCGCACCCCTGGAAAGAAGTGCCTTGTCTTCTACAAAACACTGCTTAAATAAACAGTACCCCACTATAATTTTTTTCATTTGAAATTAACTCCTTCAGGCCATAAGGCTTCCCCACCCTCACACCAAATAACTGCCAGGACTTTAAAAGGGGAAAAAAAAGTATCTAAGAGAGAAAAGTTTAGCCTGTCAGAAGAGAGCCTGTGAACCTCTCCCCTTACCCGTGGCCCTCGAGGATGGGTTTCAGGAACAGCCTGTGCATTTTGGAGCTGGGTGCCGCCGCATGAACGTTACTTAAAAGGAGTTTTGTGCATATTAATATGAATGCAGCGAGGCTAGGCTGTGCGGGGACAGCTGAGTCCCTGCCTGAATTCAACTATCTTGTTTTCTAATCTAACCTACTTTTTTTCTTTTGCCTTTTTTTTTTTTTTGGTCGGAGGCCGGTGCTTTGCAGGAACCTGTTCTCTGTGCAATCTCAGAGCTTTTTGTGGGTGTCTGATTTCTGTAACACGTTTTGGTTTCCAGTATGAATGTAATGTACAGAGAACATCATGACGCTGCTCTAGGTGTATGTGATCTTATCTACCTGACATTTAAGTTTTTTTAAACCGTCCAGTTAATCTAATTTGCATTAAAATCACATGATTTTACTTTCTTTCCTCTTTTTTTTTTCATGCATCATCATAACAAATTACTAAGGTTTACCAGGCTGTTTTGTGTCTGTCAGCATGAACACGGGGCCTGTCTCTCTCCTCTTCATTCCTCCCTGGTGGAGGTTGGGGATGTGAAAGGTGGCACTTGGAGGGGACCTGTGATCCCAGACATCCACTGAAATCCTTAATAAGCAAATGTGTACAGTTTAACTTCCCAGAAAACAAAGCAGCGGAGCATGCATGCCATGCAGTTGTTGCTAATTTTAATAGTCAAGACTCCTTTTTATTGATAAGGAAACTCCCCTGGAACAGCCCCTCAGATCCCAGCAGGCTCCCCTTGCCGCAGCCGTCCTCATTACAAAACAAGGCCGCAATTAAAATAAACTCCAAGAGCTAAACAAACTGCTGCCTCTCGCTGGTCATGTGTTAGCTTTAGCCTTTAACGCAGAACAAAATGTTTTCCTGGGTATCGGAAGAGGCATGGGCTCCGGCTGGGAGGAGAAGAGGGAGCAGCAGCCGGGTGTATGGGAATGGCGGGGAGTGGGGTGCTGCGATGCTCATCGGGGCTCCTTTCTCTTGCTTTCTTTTTATTTTTTCTTGTTTTAAATTTGAGTGTTTGTGATCTAACTCGGTCTTTACTGCAAGGGAAAGGGCTGGAAGTGGAAAAACTTGAGTGTTAAACCAGGTAAAACCCGGCTGTCCCAGCACGTCCTGGGCACACCTGACCACACCTCACCCTCACCCACCCTGGCTCCCCCTGAGCCCACAAGCCCCTGGCCCAATTTATGTTTCTCCTTTCATGTCTTGTGCAGAGGCCTTAGGTGGCCACAGATACCACTTGGCATCTGCCAGCACCTGGACTGGTGCTGGGGGAGGAAGCACAGGGTGCCCCGGAGGACAGAACCAGAGGGATGAGGAGATGGACGGAGGGAGGGACAGCCAGGGGCTATGGAGGGGTGTGTGGCTGGCCGGCCCACAGTGCCTCCATGCCACACCATGGCTCCCCACACGGCCTGAGAACTGCTGCCACCCCTGTGCCATGTCCAGACGTCCCGTTTGGGGTAATGAATCACACTCGGATGAATACTCCGCAAGAAGAGCTGCTCTGATGTTGGAGGGGTGTGCATCCATGCTGTGTGCACATCAACTCCCAGGATAATATTCCAACAAAATTGCCCAAATAACTGGCATGTCTGCTTGGTGCTTGCTGCCAGGAGACAGTGCAGACTTGCCTGTCAAAAATCACTTTCTTGCCACATAGGAGCAAGATATCTGCCTGTCTCCTGCCTGATCTCCTCAACACTGGCTGCGTGTAAACAGCAGCTCTCGGAAGATGGGTAAGGACTGTCCCCATCCCACTGAGCACACACAGCCCCATATCAGTTCTGCCCCATCTTTGATTTAAAAGGGAAACTTCATCCAGAAGTTTTCAAGCTGCAGATAATTACCGCCCACCCCTCCCTGGACCCAATGGATTTTTGACCAGTTGTGGGCCAAAGCCCGTCCGTGCCTTGGCGGGGCTGTGCCGGGTGAGAAGCCTCTTGGCAGGGAATACGGTGGGGGAGCCTTCACCTGATCAGCATCCCCAGCCCAATCCCTTGCTTGTCCCCAAATCTTGTCATCTTGGCACCCACCAAACTGAAGTGTGTGACCTGTGGAAGCTGCAAATCCCTGGCCCGTGGCTGAGCAGCACTACTGTCCTCTTTCCTTTTCAGCAGATCTGTCAGCATTCAGATGTTACAATGAAAAAAACCTCACTAACCCGTACAGATACTTCTCTGATTAGGAGATGTGCTGAGGTAGTTCAAACACTGTGTAAGTTGCTTTGTTGGGGAAAAAATAATAAAAAGAATAAAAGGAGATGCTTGCTTTGGGTGGTTTATAGTATTATTTATTACTCCTACACCTCAGAGAATCTTGTAGATCCCTGATATTAAAAAGCAGCAGAGAGCCAAAGAAGAAGGACAATGCCTCACACTTTTACAGGCACAAGCACTTTGTAATTAAAAGAGGGATTTGCACTGACCGTGATCATTTTGAAACAGGCCTCTAAAGTTTGGGCTAAACTAGCCAGGGTTATTTCTGTTTTTTCTCTAATAACTCCTCGGACGTCTCAGCCAGTAGAGTGCTATGTGAATTTCAATTTCTCTCTTCAAATAAAACATCGACGTAATTTTTTATATTCTTTGAAATGATCTGTGCAATTTTGTTCACAGAAACTCTTTGATTTAGACTTAAAGGATTTAGGGACTGGATAGGAGGGTATCTGGAAGTAATGGTGAAAATGGTAATTATTTGTTTTACTGCCTTCAGAAATTCTTTTATTTCTCCGTACTATCTCTAAAAGCATGTCTGGCAATAACAAGCTGTCTCTAAAAAGAATTCAATTAAATGTATTGCCAAAAGAATATTTTATAATTTTTTATACCAGTAGTTGGAGTGTTAAATAATATATTAGTAGATTTATAGACTACATTTAGGTATGACTATGAATAGCTACAGTAAAAACTCAGAATATTCATGTAAAAAGGGAGGGGAGGAAGTTTGGTTTCTGGGGTTTAGATTTTTTTCTCCTCGTCTTTATTTGAGTTTCAGTTTTAGGGCTTAAAAAGAATTAGATTTTCACATCTTTTTTCTGTTATTCTCGAATGACAAGAATAAGTCAGCTATTTTTTGAGACAAAAATTCCCATGAGATTTCTCCTTGTTTTAAATAATTAAATATTAAAGGAGTAAGAAAGAAGCAGGCAGATCCTACAATATGGACATGAATCAAATGGGATATTTATTTGCATAGGTACATGGCAAATAGGAAAAAATCGATCCCGAAGCTGTATGAAATTGCCAGTTACTCCATTACAGTGTTACAAATAGATTATTACCCATAAGAACGTAACTCTTAATGTCCTAAAAATAATTTAATGCTAGGATTATTTTTATTTAATTTGGTAAATGACAAATATATTTTTGATTCCTATAATGCAGAAATAAACCATCTCCCAGGAACTGGGAGCTAAATCCAACTTCTCCCCCCTCACCCCTCTTATTTTTTTATTGACATTTTTTTCCTTTTTCTTTTTTTTCTTATTTTCTTCTTCCTTTCTGAAGTCTCATCGGCTCTTTCGAATTTTGCAGTTCATTTCTCCTCCCTTCTCCCTCAATAAAAACACTTTTCATCAGAAAATGCGATACTTTTTTCCTTCCGAGCCTCCCTGCGAATTGCCTCTCTCCCTCCAGACAAGTTTCGAGGATCAACAAGTTAACCTTCAGAAAGATTACAAAGGTACAAGTGGGCTGCTTAAGAGGTGAATCATTAAACGTAAGGTGAAGTATGCGACTGCAGAAGGTTTCAATTAAAGTGACAGTCGAGACAGCCTTTGCCTGCCCGGGAAAGTTTGCTTTCATTGTCAGAGCCGTGCTGGGAGCTGCGTCCATCCCAGGCAGGGAGGTTGGGTTCCCACTGTCCGCAGTCTGCGTTCCCAGGTCTGCTGCTGCCACAGTCCTCACTCCTGCAAACAACTCCACCGGTTTCAGCATGATAAATTCAACTGCGACAGCATTAAAATACGGAAAAGGAGCCAGATCTTTATGTCCCATTCAAGCTGGAATCGAGGAGCCTGCCTCAGAACTGCCTTCACTCAATGCTCCCCATTACCCCATCCTGAGGAAGAGCAAGATCAGGCCCACAGCCTTCCCCATTACTTCCCCAAATCCTGCTCACTCTTACTTATTTTTATGTTTTTAAAGTAGCTTTGTTTTAATATCACAGTGTATTTAATGAGCAGCGCCAGGGTGGAGGGAGAAATGCGAGATCCTTGCCGGGCAGTGGAAATCCTGCCCCGGTACTGCCTCATCCCCACATCGCCGTGTCTGCTCGGCATGGGGCACCCCAGCCCTCCTGCCAAATCTCTCATGGGTGCCCAGGGACTGCTTGCCCTGACACAGAGCCTGCATCTATGCACAGAGGGCAATGCATGGACAACCCGTCCACGGGCACACAAAGGTCCCGTGTGCTTGGAAGGAAGACGTGCAAGGTTGGGCTTTTTTTTCCTGGCTTTTTGGAGTACAGGCAGCACGGTGGTGAGGCAGGAGGTAGAAAAGGGTCAGGCTAGATATTGCCTTGACATGGAGCAATGCTGTGACATTTTTTGGCACTTCCCTGATTTAAATTTTAAGTATTTCTGAGTTTTACATTTTGCTCTGGCATGTTCCCACATGGCAGCCCCAAGTGTGGATGAGATCCTCTCCACAAGGATGCTCCAGCGACTGGGTTAAATCCCTCCTACTAATAATTCCTTACATAATAATGTGGGCTCAGATCCTCAAAAGTATTTGTATGCCTGCCTCCCTTGGAAATCAGAGAGTTTAATTGTCTGCTAAAATTATTGTGTTTTGTTTTGAAAGCAGAGCAGGAAATAAACTTGGATTTTATGAGATTTGTTTGCCTCTCTGTGGTCACAGAGCACTTTATTTACCTTCGCAAATAAATTTCCAGTTAAATAACGTAGTGCCCAGATTACAGATCAGTTTTTAGACAGTGACCAACAGGAACTTGAGTGCCAGCATAGGTTTGGGAAGCTGGGTCTTGGCCTCTTGGTGCTTCTGGTCCCAGTTAGTACAAGGTGTGTAGGACAATGGCACAGTCCTGAAAAGAAGCTGGAGGGAAGAATCCATTAAAGCCTGTGAGATGCTGAGATTGGAGGATAATAGAGATCACGTCAGTGAGAGATGCCATCTATTACAGATAATGATTGCACAGCTGACTGCATCTCCCCCTCTGGAAATGGCTCCTTTCTTAGTTTCATTTTTGGTTATACGACCCAAAAGAATCCTTCTCACTCCTTGGCACTTGTCCCCTTCAGATATTTCATGCAGTACGGAAGAGGGAGGAATCAAAATACCATGACATTGAAGTTTATTGCCGATTCTGCTCACGTCAGTTGAAATCAGTCGCTAAAACCTCAGCCGGCAGGACCCCGTGCTCTGTATTTTTCTAGTCTAGGTAATCGCGATGGCAGCAGGGGGAGGTAAGTAGAAGGAAAAAAGGACTGATTTCATTAGGTGTTAGGAGAGCTTATTAGAAAACAGGAGAAAAAAAAGCAATAAAATTATGGAGACAGGAATTAAAGCAAGTGATGAAATCCAGTCCCTGCTGACTGCAAGGGGACACTTCTCACGCACCCTTTCTTGGTTTGGAAGATGCCCAGGCATTGATAAACATTTTACGAGAATTCAACTCCACAGCAGCAAGCGGCGGCGAATACCAAGAGAAAACACATTCGTGTGCCAGGATCAGCCCAGCAGCTTCAGAGGCAGCGTTTAACCTGCTGCCTCGCAGCCTCTGGGCCCTGTTTGGGTTTGTTGTCAGCCAGCAATTTGGATCTGCAGTATACCTGGGTTATATTTAGGACAATTAAATTAATTGCTGGAACAGACAACCCTTTTTAGACCCAAGGCGCTTTTTGCCCCCCTTCTTGATACCGTAGGGCTGATGTAGTGATTCTGGGGCTTTGGCTTGGCAGTCAGAGCATGTGTGTGTTTTATGTAAGAAGCAGCAGCGGGGATGGATGCTGCTAGACAAATATTTGGTTAATTTTTGTAATTATTAGTGATAACAATACTCTGCTCTCTGAAGCACCTTTCATCTCTGGGTGCTTTTGAAACACTGGTAAAGCCAAGTGATTCAGCTCCATTCTAGGGGCTGTAATTAGCTTTAGCTCCACTTTGTAGGTGTGGAAGGTGAGGTGGAGGGAGGCGAGAGGACTGGAGGTACAGCAGAGTTGGGGAGCGGTGCCTGGAGCAGCAGCCAGCAAGACCTACCAGAACTAAAGCTCTGGCCTCTGCCAGCCTCAGTTGACCTGTCCTGAGAGGCAAGCTCATCTCACCATGCTGTGCTGATATTTGGGCCAGCTCCTGAGCCAGGAGCCTGACCTTTTCCTCCTAGGATGTCCAAATACACCCTGTCCAGGAGGATATCCCTTGGCCAGCTGCCCATGTCATCTCCCCTCATTGTCAGAAGTGATGGCACAAGATGGTTTCATGTGGTTCCCTTTCCCAACCCTCCTCCTGACCTGGCTCCACATGCCTGTGAGATGAGAAGGGTCCCTCAGTGACCAGGAACAGGAGGGACCTGCTGGGCTTTGGAGCCTGGTCCCCACAGACCTGGACTGCCACATCCTCTTTGGCCAGGCTGGCTTTTTGCCTCTGCCTGCCTGTCACAGGACCTCTTTCCCCACATAGTTAGGGTGTTTCTTCCAGTTTTCTCCCAGTACTGGTTCACAGACCATTGGTCCCCCACCATGCTTAGGTCAGCTCTGTACCAGCTCTGCCCTTTTACTCTGGTCTGCTCTAGATCTCTTGGACATCTGTGTCCAGGCTGTGTTTGTCTTGCTCAGAAATGGGTAGAAAACCCAAGAATTTGGTATTGTCCCTTAGGAAATGCAGTATCTCATTCCAAAATGAACCCTCTGAGATTTTGGGGCATGGACTGTGATTTGCATGGGCTCTTCCAGTCTGCACCTTCCTTTAGTAAGGTCATGTCATATTAGCCAGGATCTAGGCCTAAAACTAGGATGGGTAAATTCTAAATCTAATCTTGGGTAAAAAAACCCAAACAAAACCAAACAACAAAGAATTAATAGTTTATAATTTCTATACTGTTTTATTCTCTTCTGTTCCATTCTTATCCATCATGAAAAAAAAGACTTGCTTGTCTTCCCAGCAAGTTCCTTGGTTTAGGCCCTCGGTGCCAGCACAGACATCCTGGCTGTAATGCTGAAATTAGTTGAGCCCAGCAGATCGTCAGAGCTTCAACCCAACACAAGGATTCAATCACCTAAGTATATTTCAGCTCCCAATTGACCTGGTGCTTCTCTCTGTTATTATCCGTGCACCATCTCTCCTGCTGTGCCAAGATTCCTGTGTTCTTCATTTCCCTTCTGTCTCTGATGCCACAAAGTCAAGTGAATGTCTTCAAGGAAATCTCAGTAATAAAACCTATTTCCTCTTCCCAGCTGCAAAGAGAAAGCAGAGTAATAGTTTCTTTATCCATCAGGGACTGGTTAATGCCTCACTCCTCATCATCACCAAATGCAACTAATAAAGGAGTAAAGGAGATTTGGCAGTTTAATGCAGCAGCTAATTTTGTGCCTGCTGCCCTGCCAGAAAGTATTTTCACTTTTGGGTGATGCCAGAACAGCAGAGCTGATTAATTAGCCTTCTCTTGAGCAGGAAGAGCTCAGCTAAGATGCCTGAAGCCCCCAGACATCCCAGGCATTGGCCAACCTTGTTAGTAGCCGGCATTCCCAGTATCTCAAGGGTTCATCGGTCTGTCTGTCTGGGTAAGGCAAAAAGACGACTGTGCAGAGCTTTCCCTCGGGAGGGAGCAGGTCTGTTACACAGAGCAGGTCTAGCTCTGAGAGTGAGAGAACTGGCTGGAGAATGCTCAGAGCACGAAGGTACTGGCACAGCACCACTGACGGGATGGCTCACAGCAGGTCACTGCAGAGCCCAGCGCTGCCTTTGAGGGAGGCAGTGCACAGACTTCCAAGGCCCTCTGCAGATGTGGCTTTGGAGGGGTCAGCACTGCAGCTGTCGCACGCAGGCGTGGAACTCCATGGAAAACAATGCTCAGGAATAGTAAATATGTTTATGAAATGAGCAGAAATGCAAAACAAGGAAACTCCAGCCTTGATAAGGAGTCTCTCAGCAGAGACACTGAGACTTGTTCATTGACTGAGAACAATCAAATACACAGAAAACACAAGCCACATGTGAGGACAGCCTCCCAGAGCAGCACGTGCTCCACAGGACTGCAACAAGCAGAGCTCCTGTGCCAGCTAAGTAGTGCTCTCCGTGGGTCATTAACACCTCCTGAGCTCTCCCTGTCCTGCCTTCATCTTCCACAAGGTGTTTCAGAACAGCTTAAGCCCATGGACAGATTAATTAAACCTGGGGACAGGAACAGGCAGTTTTTGCAGGGCCTGGTCATTTTCCTTTCCGTGCAGTTTCTCAGAGGTTTTATGGTAATGCCTGTAAGAGTTTGCAAGACCAGGAACTCAGTGAGTGTGTTCACAGGCAAAGAAACTCCCTTCAAGCACACATGAGATGTGTAGGATCCAGCAAAACAAGTCCTTTGGTCTTGGTTGGGTCCTCTTCAGAGGCTGTGACAGTAATGATAATACTGAGAATTTCAGTCTGGAGACTTGGACAGCTTCTGCTGTCTGAGAGCTGGTGAGGGGATGAGTGGCTGTGAAGAGGGGAGCAGGGGGATGGTGCAGGGTGCTTCTCCTCTGGACCTGCCACTGGGCTGCAGTGTGAACCTGGGCAGGTACCCCAGTGAGAGCATCTTCAGAGGGGCTGGATAACTCTGCTGCTTTTGTAATGGGTGCAGAAAAACAGATGCTCCAAAGAGGCCCTTCAGCTAAAGAAGCAGTCCATGGTAGGCTGGTTGTGCCCTGCAAGCACCTTTAGACACCACCCAGATGACTATCTCAGGTGAGACCACCAGCCTTACAGGTGTTCATACACAACCCCTATTTGGGGTTCTTCTGGCTATTGCTGCCTCCTTGGGCTTTCTGAGCAATAATTCTGCCAGCCCCATGTGTCAGACTGAATTTCCCCACTCGGGTGCTTATTCAGGAAGACACAGGCTTGAACACCTTGAACACATCCTTAGTAGGAAGCGGGGGCTTATACCCTGCTGCAGGTAGGTGAGGTTTAAGCCAGCCTGTAAAGAAATCCTGCTGGAGGGAAGCATGGTATCTCTTGGACACAGACCCAGAACAGCTGGTGATGGCTGAAACTTGCCATTTCTAGATGCCACACTGCTAAACTGCAACACACACAGAGGAGACCTTGATCCAGCAAAGGAGATAAGGCGTTTCAGCTGGTACAAAGTAGCCAGTACAGAACTAGGCTGAAAACACAGAGAAAGTTGGAATTATGAGGTGGTGGTGCAGCCTGGTGACGGGGCGCAGCCTTCAGGCACAGCATGTTGTGATGTATTATGGAGATAAAGGACAACAAGAACACAGCCATAAAATGGAAGGAGTATCAGTTTTGCATTTTTCCGGAGTGAAACACTTTTCCTTGCAAAATGTGTTGTGCTGGTGTTTCCTTCACACTGTAACCAGCTTCATGATGAGGGGAAAGAAGTTGCTTCTCTTGCACAATCCAGCTTTGATATGGTTACTCCAGCTGGTAGAAGACCCTCGGGGTTGCTTATAGGATGCAATGATGACAGTGTTAGGAAGGGTAGCCTTGGTGCTTCCTGGGCATGGTGTGTGTGCAGGATGAGAGCTCGGTGAGGCTGCAGGCTCCCCCTGACCTTGCAGGGCAGCCCCCTGTTCCCAGGCGGGGCTGCACAGGGTTGGGTGGGCTCGGCACAGGCGGAGCTGCAGGGGCCATGCACCGGCTGCGTGCTCTGCAGAGGCTGACAAATCAACTCACCTGGATTTATCTTGCTTTCCCAGATGATATCTTGAAATGTCTCAATCCTATTGCTCCAGCCCAGGCTGGCAGATAAGAGGCAGCTTGTGCCTCGCTGGGGCAGGGTTTAGGCAGTGAGTGAGTCCAGCTGGCAGGAAGCGCATCGCCTGACTGCGAGGGGACGGAGCTTTCTCCTGTGGCAGTCACGGGACCAAGAAATGCTTTTTCTTCAGAAGAACTTGTTGATTTTAAAAATAAAGCAGCCATGGCCTGTGCTCCCAGGAATGTCTGGGATCAGGAAAAATGGGAAGACATTTTTCTGTTCCTAGAGCAATTTGCACTGTAAAACCTAAACAATGTTTGTTCTGCTGGACCTCCCCAGCTCCACACTTCTGTGGCATTTATCAACACAGTGTTTTGGTGAATGACCTTCCTCCAGTTAACTAGCATGACTCAAGTAGCGTGGTGATAGTGCCAAATTCCTGATATCTGACAGCTTCCCTCTTCTTGCCCACAGCAGCCAAGTATATCCAGGGAGTGCTTCATTCATGGAGCTAGCAGCCTGACCTGAAAGTATTTTTGGAGCAAATCAAGGACCAAATCTGTAAAAACTTATGCACCTGCTCAGATTTTAAAGCTTGAGTAATCTCAGAAACTGAACATATTATTGCTATCATTTATTCATATGTGCTATCTCTATGTCTCTTTCCCCCTATTATCTCAGTGTCTTGTAAACATTAATGAATGATTTTCAGGTCCCAGCACACTGCTTCGTTGTTTGGATAGCCGGCCACAGGGAATGATTAAAGCGATGGGAAAAAATGGGAGGTTGGGTTTAAAAATGTCTGGTTTTATTAAAGTTCCTTTGCCTAGCTTCTGGAACATAGGAAATTCAGGGTACCCTAATGTGGTTTTTGAGACATTTCAGAAAACAGGAACCATTTCCCAAGCTGCTTTGTTCCATCCCCTTCTGAAATGTTCATGAAAATAATTAGAAGTGTTTCCAAACCTTGCTGCCACTAAAGAGTAAATGTACATGGCTACAAACCAGATTTTCAGGTCATTTCAGATGAAAAACCATTTCCTCTTATTTAACTTACCTCTTAGATAAATGTTGCTCCTAACCTTACCTGCTTTTATAGACCACTGCCATTTTCACTGGAACCCCAGAAAGACAGGATTTGGCCGAGGTCCAGCCAGGCTGGGATGTGTCACCACCTCCCCTCATCCTCTGGGAGGGTGCTCATCCCCTCCTGGAGGCTGGTGCAGGGAAGTGGCCTCTGTGTCCCCCATCAGGAAAAGGAATTTCACCAGGGAGCAAAGCCAAAAGGGTTGATTTTCTGCAGCTGTGCATGAGAGGTGGGCACCTCACTTTGAGTGTTTGGGAGTGACATTTTTGTCTCTGGACCCATGAGCTGGTTGCTGTGGGGTTGGAACAGGTTGTCTCAGTGTGGGATCATGACTTGGGGTGGGTTCCCTGACCTTCCCTAGGGACTGGCGTCGTGCCTTCTGCCATTGTGGGAAGGAGAGTGCCCTGCATGAACTCAGCCAAGAGCTGGAGAACCTGTCCCTTGAGCTCTCTCTGTGTGTCACTACACCGGGGGGGAAACCTTGCCAAAATGTTAAAAGGACAGAGCTGCCCAATTACAATATGGAAAGCCTGGTCTGGAGATGTATCTTCAGCAGTGAGAGGTTTGGTATGAATGTCCAGTTGAGTTAATTCACACAATGGCAAAGGGCTGGGAGATATCCTCAATTCCCAGGCTCTGGGATGGGTGAAATTATTTCACCTGAAACTTCCCTTGTGTGAAAAATGCAAATTTGGTGACAAATAGTTTTGAGCATTAGTGCTGGTTGAACTAAATCGTTTGTCCTGAGAAAAAAATTCCGAGAAAGTACATTTGCAATGTTTATTTCAGTTTGAAATTCCCCTCCATTTTACTTGTAAATAGCTCCAAATCAAAGCACAGCATTTTCTCCTCACCTTTCACATTTTCTGTAATTTAAATTAATAGTCCTAGTTGCAATCTGAACTAATTCCCTCCTTCCTGGCTTTTCAGAACTGCTCATGAAACAAAACAACTCCAAATTCAATTTTTCAGACATCTCTCTTCAGAATCATTAGACACATTAACATCCACCACATAAATGAAACCACAGGCTATCAATGTTTTGAGACAGCTGTATTTCCCACCAGAAATTTGCATAGCACCTTTGTAGCACTCTGAATTACTCTACCAATTTTTTTTTTTTTTTGGGAAAAATGCAACTTACTGGTACTGAATCTAGAATTACAAGACTAAAAGTCCCCAAGCAAAACCCCAGCCATGCTCTTAGCCACCGGTCTCAGGTCTCTCTTCCTGCCTATGTCTAGCACTGGGCAACCTTCATTTCTTCCCCACCTTTCCTCATTGTGTCTATCCCTAAAAAAGTGGCATCATCCTGTTTTCCTAACCTGTTTCTTGTCTTGCAAAGCTATCCTGCTGAAAGATCTGGTGCAAAGAAACGTTTTAAACTCTTTTTCATCAGCAAAGCATGACCTTTCAGAGGGTTCCAGCAGCTATCACTGCAAAATTTCCATTTTTGCCACCACTTAAGGTTTTCATCAAACTCCCATCTAACAAAATGTAGTTCTCAGCAACTGGAAGCAGAAGCAATTCAGCCCTCTGGGAAGTGATATTTGTCTGCATCAAGAAAATTCTCGCGATTAGACAGAAAATGGATATTTCTTCGCCTGTAATATATACTTTTAGAGAAATCCCCCAGCTCAGTTCCCCTCCCCCCTCCAAAAAATAATAAGAGCAGAAACAGAAAATAATGAAGAAGAAAAAAAAGCTTTTCCTGCAGAAAGCACCATTTCCTGGTGAGCTCTGCCACCAGAGCTCCCACTGTGTCTCTTGGGAGGTACAGGCTGAGAAGGTGCAGGAAGGCAGCAGCTCACCCCGGCAGTGGTGTGCCTCCCACACCCCCAGGAAAGTGCAAGGTTTGGTTTCCCACAGTCAGGTGGAGGACAGTGGTGGGGCTGATGCTTTGCTCTCTGGTGAGCTGTGTCTTCTCATCAGGGATGCTGATGGAAACGGCCAAGCTCCCTCCACCCAGTGCCATGTTGGGATGTGCAGCGGGGCAGCTGAGGATTGTGTCCCTGGGTGGAGCGGCTCAGTGTGGCCTTCTCAGGCCCTATGCCTCCCACCAGAATCCCCATGCCTCCCACAGGCTGGAGGAGGCTGGCTCTGCATGGCCCTCGGGCTGGCAGTGCTCAGCACAGTGAGCTCACCCCACCGCCTGCACCCAGGTGGAGGTTAGGCAATATTGAAGCAAAAAAACATGGGGGTGGAAAAAAGGGAAATGAGAAAGAAAAAGAAACACGAAGGAGATGATGATGAAATGTTTGCCCTGCCTGGAAAACTGCCCTAGCAGGGCAGGGGCGATGCGAGCAGCGCTAGCAAAACACGCTCACGCTGCCCCAGAAAGAGCCTGTGGAAAGATGTGGGTCAGTTAAGAAGGGTGTACTCGGGAGGCCCATGCCCAGAAACGCCAGATGCAGTGGGAGCCCTGCTGGGCAAGAGCCAGAGCACTGTTGTTGCATGGCCATTGCAGAGATGTGCTGCCAGGGCTTGAGAAGAGGAAGAGAAGAAGGAGGAGGAGGAAGAGAGAAGGAAGGTTGGGAGAGTTTCTCTCATGTCACTGCCACGTGGAGCCCGGCTCAGCACCTGTTGCCTTGGGAAGTTTGAGTCTTGCCAGGTTGTGCTGGAGCAACTTGACTGAGTGAGGAAGGTCCTGAGCAAGATGATCCAAGATGGGCCCAGGCTCCCTTGCTCCATCCTTTCCTCTTGTCTGTGAGTTTTGGGGTTGGAGCTGCTCAGCAGTCGAACACAACCCCTGACCTGTCTCCCCAGGGCTGCCTGCAGAGTTCAGGCCTTTTTCAGCCCATGCACTCTGAAGTGTTGGACCCAGGAGAGACAGGTCCTTGCAGAGCTCATTTACAAACCCTCATGACAGGTTACCGTGCAGAGTAATCCTCTGCAGAGCTCTCTCTTCTGGGAACAAAACTCTTCCCAAGGACAGATCTCCTGAGAGAGGCCTGGAGCTGGTGCTGGGTTGTCAAGCTCCAGCAGGGACAATATTTTGCGTGGAAAAACTTCCTCTAAGAGGACTCAGACTTCCTCTGTGTGCAGCAGCATCTCCCAAAGGTGTTGGAAGCTCTGGTTTACCACGTCTGTGTCATGATGCTTCGCAGGTAGGAGCCTGCATCCAGTCGCATGTGCCGTGCTGTAGCAAATCCAGCACAAATAGTTAGAGAGGATGTTCGGAAATGTGTGTGTCCTACAGCCACAGAGCTGGCAGCTGGCAATGGTTTGGCTGGCCCTGCCAGGCACCATTTTCTTCTTCCACAGCTGGCAAGTGCTTTGGCACCTGCAGCTGCTCCCTGAGAGACTCCTAGGAATGAAGGAGCTGATGGCTGCTTGCGGAGCCGAGCATGGCAGATTTGTGGAACAAATCAGGATGAAAGTGTTGTGGGTGAGTAACTGGGTTTGAGAGATGCAGCTAAAGAAACCGTGTACCCATGGTTGGGGACCACCTGTTACTGCTTCCCCCAGGCCATTTGTTTGGGCTCCACAGAGATGTGCTGCATACTTAGAAACTCTCAGTTCTGAAACTTTCTGCACGTATCAGGGGAATAATGAAAATCCAACTCTAGCCATCAGGTTCTCAAATTTAATCAGTTGAAAACTTGTCAGCATTAATCCCAGCCCCCATGAATACTTTATGACATCAACTACATGTTGACACTTGGAAGTCACGTATTTTTTAACGGGTTGTTCAGATCTTTTAGAACTAAAAGGATTAAAAAATATGGGGAGGTATTAATTTTTCTTCTAGTTTTTTTCTCCTCCTCTTCTGAACAAGGCAATGAAGTCATAAAAAGCAGGTGTAATGGAAAACAAACCCAGAAGTCTCCCTGCTGGGAAATGTTGTCTAGCAATGTTTTGGTGTGGTTTTTTTTCTATTTCAGCAGGAGGAAATGGTGACATCAAAATGATATTGTAACATAGTTGGCACTAAACAAGAATAAAGTGTTCTAGATGACAGCACATCATCTCACATGCCTTCTATGCTCTAGGTATTGAAAATAAACCACCTGTCACGTAGATCATAAACGTATTTCAGAGACTGAGTGAGATCCAGGAACACCAGATATTGCAGCTATCCTCGATGACTGGTTGCACTGAATTTCCCTCTCCCTGTGAGGCATTTCAGAACCATCCCAGTGGCCCCAGTGGTCCCAGTGGTCAAGAACCACATTGGATGTAGCACCAAACCTGTGTGCAAGATGTTCTTGGCCTTGTGCTGTCATCTATACCACGGTTTTGCCTTGGCAATCACATTACAGCTGGACATCCTCACAAAAGGCAAAGGATGAGCCTGTGGGCTTGCTGAGCAACTGTCTCAATTGTTTGACATCCAAAGGTGTCCCACCTTTTGCTCAAGGCATCTCCACCTGCCTCTCAGCCACAGCTATGTGCCAGGTTCCCACTCCTGAGCTATATCTTGAGCTCTGTCACTTGCTTTCCAGAGCCAGACCCTGGGCAGAACAGTTGCTATCCTTTGCATCCAGGGCCTGTGGCCTTGGAAGAGATTTTGCGAGGCTGTACCATCCCCATGGACCATGGGAAACAAGCGAGAAGAGAGGCAGGACTTGGACTCTGTCTCTTGGAAAAGATTTGGTCAAATATCTCTGAGCTTCCCAGACCCTTCCTGTGGTACCAGCAGCCTGGTTCCCAGGGCACAGACCAGATGCCTCTGACCACCTCCCTGTACCAGCAGCTGGCAGCGGTCGCACCGACATCGACATCAACAGCTTCATCCTAACACTCAGGTGCTGGCTTTTGCTTCCCCATGTGCATTTTACCCACCTGCTCTCTGAGTCCTGCTGTATGTAGAAACTCTCCCTGCTAGGGAGTTGATGCAGCACGCCCAAGTATTTGTCTGATTCCCACAGGACTTCCAGTGAGACCAGCCAGAGGTGGTCAGGCAATGAAGACAGTGTCTGACAGCAACACAGGGAGAAGATCCAGTAGTGGGGGAGGCCAGCTGAGGAATTTGTCTTGCGCCATGACTGGAATCAAGGATTGGAATACCCAGGTGGTTTGGTTTGAGGTTAGCTCTCTCCATGCCTCCGACCCTGACCCTCACCTCATTCCTTCCTGTGTCAGAGCTCACCCACTCTTTGCCCATCTCATGTCCATCTTTTCACCACTGGTGCCCTGCTCCCACTTGCTGTCCTGCAGGTCTTCCTTGCCTGAATCCTCTGTTTGCATGACGAGGACACAGATTAAACACACTTTCCTCTCCTCGTTTCCTTCTGCCCTTAGAGGATTGGGGGGAACCAGTTGAGGAAGAACTGGGAACTCCTTCTTTGGCCTAGCAGAGCCAGCTGACTTCCTGCAGTGTCCCTCTTGTTGGAAGGGACAGCAAAGTCATTCTTGCTGTGTTTTGCCTGTTCCTAGGATAATGTACAGCATGATGAAGAGAAAAGAAGCCCAACCATTTATTTGTAGACTCCAGGACCTTCATGACTGACTCAATTTGGTCTTCATGTTCAAGTGGGGAATGATTGAGCAAGAACTTGATTTTATCAGAAGGAGGTTGTCCTTTCTCTATTCCAGCAGGGATTTCTTTGGTTATTATCTATTCATGCATTTAATTTCTTTAGAAACAGCATCTGCCCAAAAGCTCTGGGCAGTCTGCCATTCCTCTGATGTACAAAGTGTACTTGTTATTGAACCTGGGAATGCATTAGCTACTGATCAGGCCTTGGTTTTGTAAAGCCTTTTCCATACGCTTAATGCTAAACGTATAGGAGATAGAGGAACAAAGTGAAGCTTGCCATTTCTCTTTGTGTTGCTGGAGTTACAGTCAGTCACATTCTGACCACTTTTGAATGCTACTTCTCTTTTCACTTTTCCCGAAAGACACAAGGTCCTATCCCACATGGACATATGGAATGCAATAATCTTTTCTACTTGGGAAATTGTGTCAAATAGCTTGTGTTTTTGACAGGTGTTACTTGCTATTTAATTCTCTAGAAAGATCACAAGTAGAGAAATTCTTCTTAGTTGCAGTCATATGGTCTTCTTGTCACTCTTAGGAGGACTGGATGTGTCCATCAAGTGTCCCAGGTTTGCACCTAGGGACTGATTTAAAACAAGCACCTTCCTCTGACTGCACAAATCACAGGTCAGTGGAGCAACTCAAGCACTTTGTGCAGCTTCAGTGAAGGGACATACAACCTCCTCCTATCATTTCCCGCATGAAAGCAAACATTCACCTTTGCACAAGCATTTCTGAGAACAGAGGTATCCAGACGAAAGAGGATTCCAGAAGACCCTAAATCTAGATAAGGAAAAGTTCCTTGTAAAATATGCACAGATGCCTCTGGAGAAATTTCCAGGTGCAGTAATTACCAATAAAGCCTATTTTACACCTTTGCGACCAACCGAACTTATGCAATCCCTCTGCTCCTTACATAATGCTGGCAAAAAGCCACCCCCTCCCTGTTCTGGAAGAGCCAAACTGATGTGTTAGAAGAACACGATTGGAAAGGCTGGCCTGGGCCATTACTTTGCTGGAGCACTTAAAGGACATGTGGAATATACTTGAGATGCCATGAAATAATAGCCCATGTCAAACTAGTTCTAGGCCTCCTAACGTGCCTTGATCTGGCCACTGAACACACCTGTTCCCAAACTGGGGTGACACGTCGCTCCTTCTTTGGGAGCGCATGGGTGGACCCAGACGTGTCCTCCTCTGCCCCACCCAGCTGAAGAGGGTGGGTGAATCCAAGAAGGCATCATGGCAGGAATTAACCGCGTGGGGAAACCCGTGATGTTCCCATCCTCCACCAGTAGCTCGTTTACAATCAGTCCCTGATGAGGAGTTGAACTCACACCAGTTCCCTGGGTAGTGCCAGTTTCCCCTCCTAAGCAGAAAGGAGCTCCCCACTCCTGGGTTATGATGTGTCAGATGTGGGTTCTTCATTCCACTGCTGCAAGGAGCCTGCTCGAAGTTACTGCTGCTGAGGATGTTCTCCCTCGGCTCATGTGGTTGAGTGAAATTTTGTGGGAAGGGATAGCAGAGCTGCTGGTCATGCTTGGGTTTGATGGATGGGGAGAATTGCATTCCTGTGAGCAATGTTCCTTCTAGCCCTACTGTGGAAGCATAAAGGAATATTGGAGGTGGAAAAATAAAAGATAAAGTGCAAAAGCTGCTAAGAGCCTTCAATGAATTTTGTCGACATTAAAAATACCCTAACCCTAAACCAGCTTCTGTGACTCCAGAAGCAAAGAGGAGCATGAGCATGTGCAGCTGGGCACCTCCATTCTTCCATCTGCACCTCAGAGCTCCTTGCCTTGTGGTCACCTGAGTCCAACGCTGGCCCTGGCAGGACCGTGCAAGGTCCACGGAGGGGTGGGCAGCCCCAGTGGGGTCCAGACTCTGTCACTGCCCACTGGGAGCGGAGCGCGCTGGGGCCCTGCTGGGTGCAGGAGCCAGGGCTCGGTTTCAGCCTGTGCCGGAGCGAGCGCTTCAGTGTAAACAGCGGGGTGGGGAAGGCGTCTGGGCCGGGGCAGGCTCAGACCTGCGGAGCACTGGCGGCCCGGCTCCCTCCGTGGGGCTGCTGATTTCAGGAGCAAAGGCGTTCAGAGAAAGCGCCCGCGCTGGGCACAGCGGGCCAGCACCACACGCTGTTAGACTGTGGTCTTCTTCAGTCCCTGTCTTTGCCTTTCTGCTGCAGCTTTTCCGTAATACAGATGGAGTTATGGGAACAGGCTTTTAATTAATAGAATAAATAGTTGGTGTAAAAAAAAAAGAAAGAAATTATTGTATGGTTATTGCCCTCTTAAATTTGCTCATAGAGGGCTATGACAGACAAGGAAGGAAATAACTGCTGACCTGCAGCTGGGCAGCTTCTGGGAAGGCCCCATCCAAGCCTGGCATTTCACATTTAGCTTTTCAAGGTGTCATGTTATGAAATTTTACAAGCTCAGTGTGACAGAGAGGTGATTCCAGGAGAGGGCTCACTGGTTTGGCAGGCAGTGCTCTTGCCCCTGCCCACCGTGCCATGCCATGGCGTGTTGTGCTGGGTGATCCACACTCTGGACTGGGGCTGTGATTGTTTCAGTAGCTGCAGGTCTCGTGGCGTTGGTTTTCAGCAGCATTCAGGTGGCAGCCACAGCGGCCAGGCCGGGCTACCAGTGGCTTGGAGACAGAAGGCCACCAAACAGGTTTGAAGGGATGAGGAAACATTTAGGTCATTTTTATCCAGAGCTCATCTGCTATCTCTAAATCTTGCCAAGTGGGAACGACACCAGGAACAGGAGGTGAAGTGCAAGAAACAAACAATGTCAGGCTTTTTTCTTTCTTCCCCCTGCCCCCCACCCCACTTCCTTCTCCTCTCCCATCAGTTTCAGTGAGATTACACCAAACGCAGCACATCTCAATGCATGTGGCATGATGGAGATGCAGGCAGTTTTAAGGAGAGGGAGCCAAACTGGCAACCCAACTAGTTTGGTGGAAATTAAACTCCACTCTTTAGAGATCAGCTTGTCCGCCCAGCTGCACTAATGGGATGCAGGAAAGGTCTGGCCTAGTCTTCACAGGGTAGAGCAAAGGCTGCACACATGGTCTGAAGGCACAGAGATCCAGTCAAACTCCTAGATTCTCCAGAACACACTGTTTTTTGAGGACAGAGTGGGGCTATTTATTTTTACCCCTTGTCTTTTCTTCTGCTGGCTCTGGAGCAATGTGGGCTGTACACACAGTGTAGGATGTGAGCACATACTGTACATCTGAGGTGAGATGAAACACAAATATGCCTTTTCATAATAGCATTTACACCTGGAAGAGAAGACCGGTTTATTACCTTGGTAAACAAAAGTTAGAATTCAAGCAAAGTACAAACTTTGCCCCGGGCTATTCTGACAGCGCACCTTGTGTTTGTGAAGTGAACTCGGTTGCTAATGTGCAGCGTGAAGCAACGGGGCCATTTCCAACCCTCCCCCACCCCCTCATCTAGGACCCAAAGTTTAAAAGTTCATTATTTTTGGTGGGAGAGGGTACCTTTAGGTGCTGAGATGCACCCTGGACGCTCTGGCCGAGATGGCCACTGCTGGGTGGGGAGGGCTGTGCGTGGCATATCTCTGCTGTGCATCGGGTTTTCTCTCTTTCTGGAGAGGGTGAGGATTACAAGGTGTGTGGATTTAGCAATACATGTTGTGCTGAAATGAGACTTGTGCTGCAGGGACATGCTAATGGGGGAGAAATACCTAGAGTGCTTCTCTGCACATGGCAGCAATGCCAAGTCCCAGCCTGGGAGGACCTGAGGACCATGAACCTGGCTATACCCATCAGTGTAGGTCTCAGACTTCCAACACTCCAATGTTACAAGACCTGGGAGAAGGCTCTGGGCCACTTGGAAACAATCTTTTGTTTGGGACACATGGGCCTAAGCTCAAAAGCCTTCATGGAACCAAATTTCACTCTGCAGCGATGAGATTAGCTCCTGTATTGCACAAAAGAGCAAGCTCTGCCCTGTGCCCCAGTCTGCTCTGTTGCAGTCCACACAATCTGCCAGCTGGGCAGGGAGGAAGGGTATCCAGATAGGTCCAAGATGAGCTGGAGCAGCAGGATGTGTCTGGCACCATGCTCCCAACCCATCAATCCTCAGCCATTTTTCTCCATGCCAGAAGATGGTTACTGGCCAGGCATCAGGCTGGCTCTGGGCTGCACTGCTCTGTATCCTCATTAGGCAGAGCCATGTGCTAAGGGCAGAAAAATGCCAGCTTTGCCTGAAAAAAAATAGGATGAGCTTGCTGGGGTAAAATTTACAATTGCCCCAAAATTTCTAGCTCAAGTATTTGACTAAGCAAAATCTCCAACTTTTTTTTGCAAGTTTGAGATGTCCATATGATTTCACTCTGTTTTGATTGGTGCCTTTATGTAGTTCTGGTAAGAAAGGGTAAGTGACTGCAGCCAGCCAGTTTCAGAGAGGCTGCTGGTTTCAGGATCTGCAGCTCATAGGAAAGACTGGATTTCTGATGAGACCGTTCTCTTGAAAAGTTTGTGAAGAATCCCCACTGCTGGGCATCATTTCCAAAAATTGGAATTGCCCTCACTGGGCCTCCGTGGAGCTGGTGTGCCCAGGGCTGCAGTGAGGATGGAGGCATGCCAAGACAGCAGAGCTGTGTCTGCTGCCTCGCAGATGATGGTGTCCCCCACAGTGGCATCTGCTGACCCAGCTCTGGAGGTCATTAGCAAGATGAGACATATCTCACCAGGCCATGTATTTTACTGCAGGTCACTGCCTGCTCTTTCTGATGACTTAAACACTTTCATCTCTCTGTACAGGAGCCGTGCTGCCAAGGGGAGCTGAGCTTTGAAAAGATCTTGCCCCTTCCTAGACCACAGTGTTTTTGCTGGTTGTTTTGTTTAACTCTGTTGACCCCAGAAACCTCCTGGGTACTTTAACATAAAATCCATGTCCGTTGATTAGACATAACTGAGGTAGGAAATGCACTGCGTATTTATTCTCAGAGACCCACATCTCTGGCTGTAAGAACTGATTCCTTATACCTTGTGTGAGCCCAGCTACCAGAGCATGGCATGCACATTGCAACTTGTCTCTGCTGCAACCTCTTTGGGCTGCTGGGAGGGGACCTTCCTCTTTTATGCTTTCCAGGGAAGAAAACTAGGACCCTGGATGATAAAAAAGTACTTCTACAATCACACTGTTTTCTGAGTCATTTGTTTCTCTTTGTTTCCGTGAGGTGGAACATCACCCCTCTGAAAGCAGTCACTGCCACAAAAGGGCAGACCTGTAAGAAGACAGTAGAAAAAACCACTGAATTCACTTAGTCTATGAAAGAGATTGTCAGTGGAGACCAGGAGGGATATGTTAGGAATTATGCTCTGCCTAAGTGAGGGATCTCTGGATGAGGTGCCTTAAGCCAAGGAAGTGGTGAAGGAGATGATGGAAAAGAAGTGCTCACTCAGCTCTCTGATAACAACTTCTGTTGACCTGCACACTTTACTGGATTACAAGATAAAGTCATGAGGGTTAAATTGAATATGAATATAGCAACCACATTAATACAAGTGTGATTTCAATTTGTTGAATGATGGCTTTGGCTATGTTTATTGCAAGGTCTTAAAAATTCTTGGAAGACGAATACTTACAGAAATTAAATGCATTTCTGCATAAGATTTTTTTAACCACATCAAACATGCTTGATAAGTATACATTGTACAACTGTGGGACTCAGTTCTGATCAGAGATACAAGATTCCCCAGTGCTGCTGCTGCAGCAATATGACATAACTTTGCCTGGCTGTTCTAGTCTCTTTGCTTGAGTGATTAAAAACAAGATGAGGCAAAGCAATGAATATAGCCCAGGGAAAAACTCTGCCTGGCTCATGAGAGATTGCAAATGGATCTGATAGATCGCTTCCATCTCTAACTCCTTCAGATTCTGTCATGGTTCTCTCAGGCATTTTGCAAAATACGTGTGACTGTACACATGGATTTGCAACGGGTCCAGAGATAAACAGAGCTGTATGTAAACCTGTTTGAGAACAGCTCCGTGAACTGTGGGTTCTGGTCAGTGTTATATGCAGAGGCCTTGCCACATCTCCAGTTTTCAAGTTTTTAAGCTAGACCAGAACAAATCTTATCAGTTATGAACATCTGTTCCACCTCTTTACATGTGACACCTACCATGGCCATGGGATTTACAACTGACTCCCAGGGATCTCAGTGCTTCTGTTTGATCTAAAGTTTGTTTCTACAGCATCCCTCCATAAAATCTCCAATGGGAGACAGCACAGTGACTGGAAGACAATCTTATCTTTGTTTCCTGTGAGACATCACTGGAGTGGCACAGCTACACCTACACTCCAGGCAAGATGGGCCACATATGACTGGTTGTACTGGCATTTACAGCACTTGCACGAACACTTGACTGCAGCTCCAGCCATCTGCATGTGGCAATGAGACCAGCTACATTCACTTGTATAAACACTCCACATCTGTGCAACACTGCTGAACAGTTGCCTTGTGCATGGATCAAGCATGTCCCGGATCATGTGCAAAGCAGCTTTGTCCAGTGTTTCCTAAGATGAATCCCTTCTGACATTGCTCCACCCTGATACTGGTCAACAAAGAAAAGCTATCCAGGAATATCAGAGATGTAATAGTGAGCTCCCTTGTTATGAGCAAAGATGTGCCTGGGGACAGCTGTCTGTGCACCAGGCTTCCTCTGCAGGAAGGTGGCATGAGCTTAGCTGCAGCCCAAAACTGCAGTTGAGCCATGTGAGAAGCATCTTCAGCTTACGAAGAGTTGGTCATGGGTTGTCTACCTGCAGACAGAGCCATAACATTCTCCAATATATCGGTCTCTCCAGGAGCAAGAGCTTGGCTAACATTATAGCCCCAAAAAGGATGAAGCTCTGAAAGAACCACAGAGATCTTCCACACCTGAGTGGAGCTTGGGCGTGAGGATTTACGACGCAAACAGTCCAGAGAGCAGAGGCTGAGATTGCTCAATGGTCAAGGCATGCACATCTTGTGAGTCTTTTGGGGACAGTGCTCAGTGAGGGACAGGGATCTGGGTTTTGCCCCTGTGAACCTTCCATCACAGAAGTATGAGCTTGCAGAGCTGGACTATGGACGAGAACTGAACTGGGGTTTATTTCCCCATATGCAGTTGCCAATTTCAGGTGTGTTTGCTGTGCTGTGCTGTGCCTCTGTGAGTGACTGAGACTCCCTGGGCAACCTGATGTGTGCCAGGGAAGAACAGACCAGCTCATGGCACTGAGAGGTGGGAGGAAAAGAGCTCAGTTCAAAGGCATTTTAACACTTCATAGCTACTTCCTCCTTGCTGTACTGTCTGCCCCTTAACTTTAATACAATAGTCACATTATATCCATGGTAAACTTATTGTACGGAATGGAACCTTCTATTTGTTACTTACTAAATCAACAACTAGCTTTGTCCTAAAGCATATGGCATTCTCAGCCAATGCTTGCTTCCCTAAGATAATGTAAAATGTTTAATAGCTATTCAGTTTGGAATTCATTGAGTATTTCTTAAATACTGATAGAACAATAACAATAAACGGTGGGCTTTAATTTCTTCTCTTATTGAAGATCTTACAGTGTGTTCCAGAAGGTAATTGTTAAGGTTTCACAACAAGATGGAGTTGGGCATTGCTTTGATAAAAACATTATTTGTTGGAAAAACACTGAAAAGTGTCAGATTTTGAAAAAGTTTGAAAATTTCCCCAGGTTTCTATAATGGATTTGCTTCCTTACCAAGGCTGTGTCTACCCAATATGCTACTGTCCCCTTCCCAAAGAGCCTCATTAGAATTTTGAGGGAGGTCCAAGGGCCTGGCTGCCACAGTGCCCACACAGCAGGCCTGACTGTGACTGTTCCTGTGGGACACATGGCAGCTCCGTCCCACTCCACACCGGTGTTTGGCTGGGCTCATCAGCCCCACAGAATGCTCCCCTTCACTTGTGGATCCATACCAGGAGCAAGATCAGATGATCTTCAGCCAGACTAAAAGGTGCTGCAAGGGGAAATAGGAGAGACACGTTCTCCCTGTTTGCTAAGGCTCAGCTGCAGCTCTGGGCTGATCCAGCGAGGGGAGGTTAATTCAGAGAGGAGGGAGCAGCTGGGTGAGTGCTGCCCTGCCAGTGACTGCCTGGGAGTGGAAACAAACCCGTACCTGGAGATGTCTAAGGAAAAGTCAGTCAGCGCCTTTTCCAAAGAGCTCAGGTACGGTCCCACCAAGCCGGCCATGGGATGCTCCGATCTGGGAACCTGGGCCTCCTGTGTCCCAGCTTTGCATGCAGGAGCACTGCTCATCCAGCGTTATTTATGGTGAGCGGCTGAGCGCCCAACCATCTGGAGCCCAGCCCCACTAATCATGTCCTCTGCCAAAACAAATTGAACCTAATTGGTTGGAAAAGGAGGGGGAGAAGCAATAACAACAAAATCAACAACAACAACAACAAATACCCCAACTCACCCCAACCCGATGCTAAAAACAAATCATTAAGTATTATCTAAAGTCAAATTGCACCAACTGTCTGACTGAGACTGCTCCAAGTCTGGCCTTATCAGCATTCAGCACCACTGCCCCAGGATGGACAAGGAAACACAGAACACCACTAAAGGGTAAGCCAGGGACAGAGTGCCTATGTTCCTGTTTCTTCTCCAAGGCCCTTTATGCTCTTTTGGAAAATAGAAATAGATATATCTAACTGAGAAACAGATCTCTTCATTATCTTTGATTAAACTGGCTGGAAGATGTCTCTCTTTCTCTCATTTCTGCTCTTTGCAGGCAGTGCAGGAGCTCACACGTCCTGGCATTGGGATTGGCACAAAGTTCAAGGCTGCAGGTCAGCTCTGGGCTTTGCTGCAGCTCTCCGTGAAAAAGTCACCCTGCAGCCCTCCTTCTGTCCCATCCCTTCTTCCACAGAGGGGCTCAGGGCCACCCCTTAGAGTCCACCTTGGCACCAGGCACTTCCTCACCCTGGGGTGATGCCAAGGGAGGAGAGCGGCCTGTGTGCGTGTGCCTCCAGGACCTCTCTGCCTTGTGGTCTTCTCCTGCCTCGGGGGTCTCCTGCTGCTTCCTGCTCTGGTGGCTTGTCACCTCACCCTGTCACCGCAGGACCCGATCTCCCTGCGGCGCTGGGCGCGGTGACATGGTTCACATCTGCCGCTTGTTTGTTCTCTCGCCCTCTCCCCGGGGGAGGACCGTGTGCAATGGACTGTTGTGTTTTGTTTGGTTTTCCCTGTGTGTGTGTACGTATTTTTATGTATGCATATGTGGAAACATGGATACAGATACAGGCCTGGGTTTCCCAGCTTTCGCCTTCCCTCCCACTCACAGGTTCATACCTCTAGGCACGCTGCTCTCTCCCCAGAAGTAAGGCTGTTTGGCTGCACAGTCTCCCACCCCCAGTGTATCCTGGCACCAGACCTGTGTTTTAAAGGATGCAGACATGGAAAAATACATCGATGTGTCTTACACCTACCAGCTGGGGGACTTGTTCTGGGGTGGCACATTGGAACCCTTGTGCTTCCTAGGCAGGTTCTGGTTTCCAAAATGCTGTGCTTTCCCCTCAAAAATCTTTCTACCAGAGGACTTCCTCTTTGCCATAAAGGAGATGTTTCCACCGAGACACAGAAGAGGCGTTGCCATCTGGGACCCTTCTCCCTCGACACGCTGTGTTTCCTGGAGCAGAGGTTCTTATTTCCTATTCCAAGGCCATGGCTCAGATGTGATTATAAGGCTGGGTGTCACACGTGGACACGAAGGAACACACACACAGGCCAGTTTCAGGATCAGGATCAAGGAGCTGGGCCGAAGGGCCCACGTCTTTATTTTAGACACTTTTAGAAAACCCCATGGATTGGAGGGTGAAATTACCACCCCTCAACCAAATAGGTCAAAGGAGAAATCTATCAAACTTCTCCGCCTCAGGAGAAAGAATGAAAACATCTCAGGCCGTTAGCATAACATGGCTTATGTTTACAGAAAGTGCGTGAGAACTCTATCTACAGAATTAAAAACACTGAAGAACTGTGAAAATCAGGGCAACAGTTGGGTATGGAGGGGAGCACATAAACTGCTGGAAAAGCTCTTGCTTCCACATGCACAGAGCTTTCCATGACCCGTGGTTTTCTCCTCAGCAGAGGATTTTATCCTTGTAACTAGATGGGTACAGAGAGGCAAGGCCCAGCTGAAAGTCATCAGATATTCTTTTGCAGACTGATTTTCCTTAATCTTTCTTCTGTGTTTCAGAGTTGATGGAAATCTTTTGGATCCACCTGGAAAGAACATCTCTGATGTTCCAAACAGCAGTAATTGGAAGACAAAAATGCCTTGGATGCTGTGATTTTTATTTTATCTGCTTACAAGCCAGCACTGCCTTCCAGGCAGGTGGTGCATGGATAAATACAGACCACTTCACCGGGGAGACAATTCCCCAGACATTGCTGACAAGGTGAGAGATGTTTTACCTATGCTTCCAAAAGCTCTTGGCCTCCTTTGTCCTGTTCAGAGAGGCTTATCCACTGCCCATTTGGAAATGCTTCTCTGTTCTCTGTGAGCCTCCTCCTCAGAGAACAGTTCCAGTTCTTGCTTTTCTATTTCTCGTGCCATTTTCTTTGTCCCTTTTCCAGCTATAAAGGACTTCCCAGTCCCCTGCTCATCCAATATTTTATTATCTCCTCCAAAAATTACTCAAGCTTCATCCTCAAAATAGTGCCATTCCCCAGAGGCCCCTCTCCTTGCAGGCAGCGGTTGTCAAGCTCCTTGCCAGCTAGAAGCCTCCTAATTTTTATCCCAAATACTCTCATACAGCAACTGATCCCTCATTTGTTTTCATGCCAAGAGGATCTTTTAGCTTGAATAGGTCTTCTCCCACCCCAGCCTCTGGTGTATTTACAGACAACAAAGCTATGCCCTCTCCTCCTTAGTTTTGCTAGACTAAACAAGCCAAACTCTCTTGAATGTGGGTGAGAAATGCATTTCAGAGACCTGCTGAACCTGGGACACCAACAGAAGCAGCAGCTGGGGGGCCCCTTGGAGCCCTGAAATGCTTTGACCGTAAGTTGCTGGAAGCGGGGTGCTTGTCTGACTGCCAGAACAGTTTCTCTTCCTCCATCCCCATCCTTGGACAATTCCTCCCTTGTGTCCTGCTGGACAGTTCCCTCACTCCCAATGTGCTCATCTCACTCCAGCCTCAGGCGCAGTCTTCGACCCTCACCCACTGCGAAATTCTCAATCTGCCTGCCTGCCTAGCTTCCTGCACTGGATTTTTGGATGGTAAAGCTGTTCCTGTGGGTAAAAGCATATTTGCTCTCTGGTACAGTATCGTGTGAGCAGGGAGGCTGCAGAGCCACCTCTCCTTCCTTCCTTCCTTCCTTCCTTCCTTCCTTCCTTCCTTCCTTCCTTCCTTCCTTCCTTCCTTCCTGC
>VXBT01009888.1:1694662-1724506 GCA_013400235.1 Oriolus oriolus | reverse complement strand
GTACCCAGTGGGGCTGATAATTCTCTCACACCCAGCGAGAGATTTATCCAACCAGCATCCAAAAATGCTGGGGGATGTTTATGCTGCTTTCAGTGCGTTGGCTTTTTTAACCAGTGCAAGGACTGCCATCAGATTTTGAGCTGACATCCACCTCACCTGGGGGACCACTGGCCTCCCTGTGAGGACAAGGTTTCGGGCAGCTGCAGTGCTGGGACACAGCCTGCCCAGTTGATGGCTGTCAGCAGCACAGAGGAGCAGCTGTGGTCAGCTTTCTCTTTTTGCAATTTCACCTATCTCAGTATGACTTTTGGCCAGGCTGCATCCCAGACCTGCAGGGCTCCTGCCGCAGCCTGCGGGCAGCAGCACGCAGAGCAGCACATTCATATCATGAAACCATACCAAGGGCTGCAATAGAACAGCCTTCCTGAGGGCTCTGCCTCTGTGTTTGTGTGTCTGTGCACACACATAGGCTGGTGCTTCAAAATGTGATTTAAGAGCAGAACAAGTGAGGAGAGTTCGGTGGGGAGCAAGGAATGGGAAGGTAAGATATAAATATAATGCGTTTCATGTCTAGGACGATCTTGCTTCATTTTAAGAAAGCCTTGAGAACAGGGTATTTCACCTGAAGCTTAATTTATATTTGCCAGAGAGTCATACTTAATTTCATGCACCACATTGTTCCTGCAGAGCACCAAAAGCACTTTACAGAAAGACAGCAAGCTATTGAATCAGGTCTGAAGCCTGCAGCTCTATCCTTGAGGCACTTTTTTTTGAGACAACCTTGGCCAAGACTATTTTAAAGCAGCATGAATCTCAGATTGGTAATTTCTTTTCCCCAGCACAAAAGAGCTCTCTACAACAAAAGTTTGAGATGTACTCAGGAGAGACAGACCTCTACCAGGCAGCCAATCCAAGGCAGTGGAATCCTTCAACCCATGATCCCTACCCTGAAATCAAGAACTGGGCACTGAGCCGAAGTCCGTCCCAAGAAAATCCCTGTTGTGTCTCGCCCACTGCCCAGGAATAACAAAAAGAAAGCCATACATGGCAGATTTTTTGTTGCCCAATTGAAAAACACCGCAGTAACATGAAGAGCAGGCTGCTGGGGGAGCACAGGAGAGAACTGAACACTCTTCACTGTTGCACATACAGGGCACTGACATCCCTGCTGCTCATCCAGCAGCTGGGATCAGGTTCCCTGACCGCCACCTGTGCTGCATGGGCAGCTTTCACCAGTTTATGGAGAAGCCTGTTCTGCTCATGAGAACTTCACAGCTGGAAGCCAGAGTCCTTTGCTGCTCCAGGGTACTGCAACGTGAACTCAGTGTGTTTCTGACACCTGCACTGTGAACAACATGGCAGTTTCAGTTCACAGTGGCTTGGGCAATCACTTTCCATTGCCTTACCTTTATGCCTGCTTGAGTTTTGCTTTTGGTTTAGGGCTCAGACTCACCCAAACCTTTGAGGTGAAATGAGCTTAATAGAAAGTATCATGAAAGAAGACACTACCCGCATTTCCTCCAGCCTGGGCCTGTGAGAAATGTGCATGAAACTTTGAAATTGGAGGCTGTTTCATGTTTTAAATAATATTGTAAACAAAAATATTAATCAAAACATTTGCTGTTTTCCAACCCATGACGCAGGAACTGATTTGAATGCATCCCTGCAATTCTTTAAACTGTCTTGTCTCCTCACTCAAAAGCTCCCACTGGATCCTCTGCATGGGTAGTATGGTTACTGTGACTTTTTCTCCCAAGCTGGAGTTTTTTACAACTTCTCTTCTTTTAGTTTTCACTATACCAGAAAATCATCTCTTCTTGTTACAACCAGGTACCACTCTGATAGCCTGAGGGATGAAGTTTGAATTGAACTCATAATTTAGTTGCTGTGTAATTTCTATTTCTTCAGTATTTGTCTTGAGTGGTCCAGCAAACCTTAGATTTTCTTGCAGGCTTCCTACCTCTGATGTACTTACTGCAGAAAATTCTGGAAATTTAGCTTTACAACTTTATATCCTTGTCCTTCACATTTCCTCCCCATCCTCCCAGCTTTCTCTTGGGACAAATCTTCATGGGGTCCAGCTGCAGTTCTAGTCAGGATCTTGCGTGATCCAAAAATGTCATGGCCTTTAACAACACTGCTTCTTGACACATTCTGTTTTCTAGAAGCAGGTTCAGGCCCTGTGATTTTTGGATATATCTCAGCAATGGGCCCACAGAGCGATACAGTGGATGGGTGGCCTGCTGTGATGACTCTACACTTTTAATTGGACTTTAGTAACTTTCAAGATAATTAAAATCCCTTCTGTGCAACCTTTCCATTTCTGGGTCAGAGAGATTAAAACACAAGCCCACACACACCAGAGGCAGACTTCTTGTTCTAATATGTTCTGAGCACAGTGAGACAGTTGTTCTGTACTGACTCAGAAGGAAAAGCACACTCTATTGAATCAGCAACACCACTTCCTTCCTCTGCAGTTGTACCATTCACACACTCACTCTGCTCTCCATGAGAGAGCCAGCAAGAGCAGTGCTGAGGAGGAAAGGCTGAGGATGCAGAGAAAATGTAGCAAAAGAGATATAGGTAAAATACACTGGAGGGGGAAAGCAACCTTAATCCTCTGCAGCTGATGCCTGTGATTATGTGCTCTTTATTAAACAATGTAGCTTGGCTGGAATGGGTGTCACTGAGCTTAACATCCTCCCAATAGCTGATGAAATGCATCGTGTCACACTGCCAGGGCACGAATGGTCACTGAGGGGGCTGCTGTGGAGAAGGGTCTCTGACCCAACAAAAGGGAGCAGCTGCTCTTCCTAGGCTATGCCATCTGATGGCTCTGTGACCAGACACAGCTGCCTCAGGATGTTTGTCATAGCCCGTCACAACAGCACTCTGGTGAATGACTGATTTCTCTTCCCTGCTGCAAAACCCCTGGGCAGCAAGACCCATTTACCAGCTCACCTTTTCTGGCAGGATAATTAAAAGGTTTCCATTTTTTCAAGACCTATCATATTGTCACATTTGGCTCTGCTGGCTGAGGGAGGCGTGGAGCAGTAACAATGCCACGTGCCAAGGCAGAGAGGAGGGCTGGCAGCAGAGCTGAACTCCCCACCACAGAATGCTAATGTTGACTGTCGTGCTTTAGTGGCCAAGGGTCCAACTCTGTTGCCGTCCACTGCTTGCAAGTGGGAGCTGCACATGGCCTCAGCTGTGATGGGGATCTGTACCTTCAGATGTGCTTGGCCATGGTTGGCACAGGGAACCAAAAAGGCATTGAAAAGATGTGTAGTTTTGGCACTTAGGAGCGGGGTTTAGCAGTGGGCTTGGCAGTGCGGGGTTTATGGTTGGGTTTCATGATCTCAGACGCAGACCTTTGCCAACCTAGTTGGTTCTGTGATTCTAGGCCTCCATGTCCTTGGTGCAGTCATTCAACACTGAATTCCATGAAACCCACTGGAAAACGGGACAAGGAAACACCAGACTCAGCTACAAAGCTTCACAAGCCCTTGCTGGGATGTTGCACCATTCCAGGGACCTTTATGGAAGAGGAAGAGTTTAAAGCTGAATTCAGGAATGATCTGGGCAAATGCCACCTGATTGTCTTCACTCAGCCTCAAACTGAGGCACAGGCATGTGTGTAGTGTCCATTATCAGCATCACTGGCCAGGAACCGTGTCAAAGGAGCTGTTTACAAAGACAGGGAAAGAAACCATCCATCCAGTTCCCAGGCAAATAGCAGTGATTGGGATTTACGTGGCATGGCTGGATTTGAAGCAGAGCAAGCCAGCCCACCACTCACTAAACAGTCATGCTGGTTTGAGACCATGGGGGACAAAATGCATGCACAGGCACTAGGAGGAAGGCCTCCTTTCAAGCTAGAGACATGGTAACAGGATTTGATTTTTAATTTTCCTAATTCTTTACTATTTTGGCAGTCTTCTGGTGGTTTTTTTTACTGTTTGGTTGTTTTTGGGGTTTTTTTTCCACTAAACCTCACAGGACCATGTGAACCAAGGAGCTCAAAAGCTGGGTGAAATTTTTGCCCCAGGCTCTCAACATATAAGATATGTTCGTGTGTGTACAGATACATGTCTTCATATGCACAGATGAGTCATTCTCACTCTTGCTCGTGTTATTTCCGGGAGGGGGAAGTGGGGTGGTTCAATCCAAAGCAGGGGAATGCAGCACAAAGACCTCCTGACACAGGGGATGGCATGCACAGAGGGTTTTGTGGCTCAGCAGAGGTGGCTGGAAGGGGAACCTGCTGCCATTTTCCCAGCAGAAGGTGGGCAAAGCAGCCCTGTGCCCCCAGTGCCTCGACTGGTCAGAAAGTGCCAGGCGCATCTCATCTGCATTCCCTCACTTTCTGTATGTCACTGTGGGCAGAGGCAAGACTCAGAGAGGAAACCACAAGTGGTCCAGGCTGCCGAGTCTCAGCAAAGAGCAGACTGGGCTCCAGGTGCAGCCTGCTTGCTTTCCGAAGAACCCAGGGCATTGCTGTCTGTCCCTCTCCTGGGGAAACACCACCTCCTGCATGTCTGCCAGGACACGCCACCTTCCCCTGCCCTGTCTGCCCTGCTCCTTCCACCTCCTTCTCGAATAGAGATTGACCTTTTTTGTCTCTTTGTTGTCCCTTCTTATTAAACCTATGTGATGGCTGGCAGATTTAGGGCTGACAAAAAGGTCCAGGTCCAATAAAAACTGACCCAGATTGTCACCCATGATTTGTAACAAACTCAAATGGGACTGTTCCTGAGGCCCTCAGTTGTTTAATTCAGTGTAAGATGAATTATTTTTAATCATCTCACTCCTGGATCCTGGCTGGGGACAGTACCGTCTATATTATCATATATTAAAATGGAACTGAGGTTGAAAATACACAGGGACGGCAAAGCAAGCTGTTCCCAGGCTAATTTATGGCTCATCCCATAGCAGAGACCAGTGAGAAGCCTCCAAGAAGGTGTATCCTGCAGAGAAGGTGAGCCTGAGTCTGGAGGACCAGCATGCAAATAGCCTTTGGATAAACTTTTTAGGACAAGATCCATTGGTGCAAGCACTGTGGGAATCAGAGGAGGGAAATCAGGCCAGGGTCTGGCCCAGACTGTTGGCTGTCACCCACATCCCACGGCTGGGTGGGAAGAGTGGTGCTGCTGGCAGAGCTGGGGGTGCTGTGCCCCACTGCCCTGCACCCCCACTGCACCCCTGGCTTTGTCACATGTGCCATGGGTGCCCCTGAGCTTTCTGCCTGTGCACACATTTGGTGTCCCCATGTAGCACGTCACCAGTGGAGGCTGCCCTGGGTCCCCAGCTGTGCTCCTCTTGCCCTGGAGCATCACCATTGTCACAAGACACATAGTGCTTCTGCAAGAAGGTGACACACGGGTCCTCCTGTCCCCTCACACCCCGCTTGTGGCTCCAGTGGTTCAGGGTTTTGCAAAAGCCATTGGCAGCTTTGTTTTCCTGGGCGTTGCTGAACATATTCAGGAGTATCACAAGCACAGACATTTCCAACCGGCTCTAAGGCATCAGGAAGAAAATAAAGTGAGTAAACAGCTCCACTGGACTCCAAATTATACTAAATGAAACCCTCCCTCCTCCCTCTCCAGGAAGGTGAGATTTTCTTTGGTGGCAGGCAGTGGTTATTTCTGCCTGAAGGGAAGAGGGAGCAGAATGAAGCTTCCTCTGGGCAGCAGCATACAAACCGTCAGTAAGAATGAATAGCACGAAAGTAATTTTTTGGGGTTGCAGCAGGCACCTCAGCCAGAGGACAACCCCCCTCAGCTGCATCCCTTGCTGCAGCAGTGGGAAGCACTGGTACCCTCACAGGGACAGCTGGGATAGCCCAGGGTTGCCCCAGCGTCAGGCAGGGACTCTGCAGGTGGAAAATCTACAGCCCCATGACCAAGAGACTGAAGTCAGCCAGGGACGTCCCTCCTACCTCCTTTCCCAGAGCAGGGCTATCTTTGGATCATGGCCTGGGCGCACTGGGAGCTGCAGCCTGGGGTAGCTGGCACTCGTGGGGAGGTACCCGAAATGTGGGAATGCCATGTGGTGCCAGCTTTGCTGCCAGCTCTGGGGGCTTGCTGCAGAAGGTGCTGTTTCACCTGAGCTGTAAAGCTTGGCAGATCAGAGTGGGAGGTGCAGGAGCTTTGGCACAGGGTGACCCAGGGAGGCACATAAGGCCAGGGCTTTCAGTCCTGGATTTTTTTTCCCCAGTGACATACAGAAGATTTTCATCAGTGTGAATATGCACATTACTGGCTTTGCAGTTTTTTGTGTCATTCTGGAAAGTCCATTTGACTTTCCCTTAACTAGTGGAGCCTTTTCCAGGCACACAGACAGGACAATTGAACTATTTTCAGTGAGTTATTTCCAAACAGTGTCAGAATGTGTCTTCAGAAGATTCACAGAGGAAATGGAGGACCTTGACATGGTGGCCTGATGGAGATCAGAGATGTCCAGCTAATGTGGTAAACTGTGCCCGTGTTTTTTGCAGCCTTTGTGAGTGTTATGGGTAGGTCAATGCACAGGGATGTGATAAGGACACTTGTGGAAGATGTCCTGAACAGCCAGAGAGAGCTTGGGCTGATACAACTGCACAAGAGCAGGTAGCTGTGGATGTACAGTGTTCCTTCTCCAAGCCTAGGGCCACGGTAAGAAATGCAGATGTCTGTGCATAAGGCATTTATTAAAATGACCTCACCCATATGTACACATTTTAATCAAGTCAGTGAATGCCTGTTGTGTTTATTTTTCATACAGCACTTGTTTTGATGTTACAATTGTGATGATGTGGATCTAATGGCAGTGACTCTTCATCTTAGGCCTCAAATCCAGAGCTGAAAGTGAAAAGACACTTTGCATTACTTTAAAATACAAAAGGGGATGTCCCTGGGCAAATTAGTCCTTCATTTCCATTCTAGACTGCAGTCAGCTGTCTGCTGCCTGGAATCCACAGTGCACAAGCTGCTCTGGAGGTCACCTGAGGTGCCTCCTGCAGCCGTTGACCGATAGGTGACAGAAAGGCAAACAGACCTTTGGAGAAAGGTTCACATATACCCTGAACTTCAGCATCACCTCCAGGGCAAAACACAGTCTTTGCCAGGCTTGGATTTTGTTTGAGGTGCTATGAGTTTCCTCTTTCTTGCCTTGAATATCTCCCCAGAAGTCCCCAAGAGCAAGGTGTGTGCCCTAAACTCAGGTCTAGTAAGGTTTTCCATCAGACAACATGGTGCTGGTGTTATCTCTTGCAGTAGCAGTTCCCACCAGCTTTTCATAGAGGAGATGCATAAAAAAAAATGTGTAAACTGAAAAAAGATCAGCAGAGATGCTGTCAGCCAGACCATGTGATGGAGCCTCAGGAAGACCAGGGATTTCTGGCTTCAGCTCCCTCCCTAAACTGTGTTACTGTCGTTGGGTCTGCAGAGATCTCGCAGTTTTGTAATGCACGATGTGTGTCTGTGATAGACAGGCAAGCCAGCGAGCTGAGGGCAAGCTGCCAGCCTTCTCTTCTCTTTGAACGTCCTTGGCCGTCCCGAGGCTCCTTCCAAAATATTTAAATTGCTTAAGTGTGCAGCGATGTGTTTTAATTAACGCAGAAGAAGGGGACAGTAAAATACAGGTCCCTTCAGTACTAATTTGGACTTGTGGTTGAGGCACAGGTGCTAGAAACCCAGGAGTGCCTGGATGTGCCTCTGCCTCATTGCAGCACCAGCAGTGCTGCAGTTTCCCCAGGCTCAGAGGGGCTGGTGGTGCTGGGCTGCCTTTGCCAGGTGCCTGGGACACAGGGTACCACGGGAAAGGTGAGTGCAGCACACAGGTATTCATGACATCTTCTTGCTACTCTGTCTAGGAAACGAGCTCCACAAAATAAACAGCAGGTTTATTATTAAACAGCAGGACCTGGAGACTGAAGCCTTCCCGTGACACACTTTGTGAAAACTTTCAGGAAGTGGCAGAGTTTCCTCAAAGTCCTCTCTCCAATGCAGGGCAAGCAACAGCATTGTATGAAGAGATTACTGCTCCCATTGCACAGGTGGGGAACGCAATTGTCACCCAGCTGCCACAGGAAATGTGGCATCAAACTAGGGCTTCACGTAAACCATCTCTGGAGGCTCACATTGTGATTTACCACAAGACCACCTTTTGTCAAAAACTTCCCCAACCAATCTGTGTGTAGTCCTGGAGAAGGGATATTTCTGAGTCCAGTATTCTCCCTGTGAGCACAATGGGGAAAAGGAAAGTGGAGAACTTTCTGGGTCATGATTGATGTCACAGGGATCAGATGGTATTTGAGTTTTCAATGACACCTGGATTATTAGGGATTACACGTGGTCTGATTGAAGTGACCCAACTCCATCATCTACACCCTAACCATGGCTCTTTAATCGAGGGCACAGATCTTGATCTGACCATGTGAATGAATTGTTTATTGCAATGCCAGCAATGCTTCCTTCTAAGAGACACAGATATTGTAAACCGTGGCTCAGCCTGTGAACTGGTCAGAAGATCTGGCACTGATCTGGCCAGCCCATGACCCTGCTGAATTTGGAATGAAAGGTCAAATTCTCAGACAGGCTGCAATGGATTAGGACATTTTAATGAGAGAGTTCCCTTTAGAAATTCACCCCAGCTGGATCTTCTAAACTCCTCAGATACCCAGAATCTGAATGGCAGCTGGGAATGCCTTGATTTTGTAGAAGTTTTATTGGGGAAATTTAACCAACACCTGCAATTAGTCAGCATGAGTCTTACCAGAATGGTCAGTTCCTTAATTTAATGAGCATTAGAACAGTGATTCATTTCAAAGTGGAACTTGGTTATATTGCTGCAGAAAGAAGAAATGACAGAGAGGAACAAAGAGAATGAGGAAACAGTTGTTTTAGGCTGAAAACACACCAATATGTTCCTGGAAGTACACTTTCAACCCCTATGCAGGCCTGGCTCAAGCTGAGGGAGAAATCTCTGTATACAGTTGGCTCAACTTCTCTTAACAAGGCCGGCCTAACCTCATTTCTTTAGGCCAAAGCTCTGCAAGGCTGCAGGTACTGCCTAACAACCCATGCCAGGCTAATCTGCACTGTAGAGCCATGCAAGGAGTATTTTCCATGCATTTCCTTGTTCCGTGAAAGTACTAACAGGTTAAATACTTGCATAGAAATGTAATAATAACGCTTAATGCATTCCTGCCCAGGTTCTGGCTTTTCTTCTGGCATCATTTATCCTTCTTCAAGACTACAGATCCTTTGCTCATGTTGGCCTTCATCTAACTGAAGTCAGCAGGAGACGACAGAGTTGCACGTCTCGCAAGATGAAATCCATTCTTGACCAAGTAAACACCTTCCAGAGTAGCAAAAGCAATGGAGCAACTAAGCCTGTAAATAGGAGATCAAGCAGAGAAACGAGAAAACATTCATTTGCCTGGGAAAAAGTCCTGGCAAAGCTCACAGTGGTGAAACCAAATGGAAATGTTGCAAACTTTCACCTAGAATAAACAATCCGAATCAGCTGGAAGCGCTTTCCATCGCGCTGGTTCCCAGGAATGGGGTTGCCTCATTTTCTTGACACAAGGCTGCCAAAATCTGTAGTGACAGACTAGAATCCTGCTGATTATCCAAGCTCTTGGCACATTTGTATGGGCAGAGATTTTTATTTATTATTTTTCCTGTAAGAATCGCTAGTAGATTAAAAATGGGAAGAAGGCAACACAAATACATATTTATTTGGGTGGAGGAGACTTTGGCTTTAGGGTAGAATAAAGCATGGTGTTACGTGGCAGCTTTCTGTCACAGGGCTTCAGACATGAAATGCCATTATTAACCTCCCAGCACCGTCTGTGGCAGGTGAGACATGCTCCATTCCTCAGATGGTCAGAAGCTGGCCAGAGATATGAGGCACTGAATGCTCTTAGATCCCCTTGAGTCAAACCTGACTTGCTCATTCCTGGCTCTGAGGACCCCACTCCATGTTTTTACATTCGCTGTTGAAAGCTGCCTGCAGCACCTGCAATTAGTAGGTGCTCTGGTGGAGAAGTTAGTGCCACACTAAAACCAGAACTTGGGAACTCTGGCTTTCCTCCTTTGCTATTTGTCGGGTCATGTTTGGAAGCAGGGACACTGTCCCTTGGTGTTTGCACTTCAGATTTATCCTACTGTGAAAAAAACCCCTGTTTTTTCTTCACAAAGGTCTTTTATTCCATGTCTGTTCTTCAAGCAGTGCCCAGCCTGTCGGTTTCAACAGCTGTCCAGTCCCCGCTGCTCACAGACCAGGTGCTGAAGCACCTCTTTCACCCACCTCATCTTTACCAGGTCTCCCACAGTGCCTACTTCTTCTTTTCACTCTTCACTGCCAGAGCCAGCATCCCCCTGTTGCTCAAGGCAGCCTTTGTACACACTTCCTTTTTCTCTGAAACTCTAGCAACACAAGAAGTATGGGCTCAGAAGTGGCAAAGTTTCCCTTTTTTTCAGCTCTTTCTTCAGAGTGGCTTCCTTTGGGAATTCTGTTCAGAATTTCTTGCCATTTGCAACAGCATCCAGGGAACCAAGCTGCAACGTAATACATCTGGGGCTAAGTTTGAAAGGGAAGCCAGATGCAGACAGGCACGCTGGAGAGGAGGGGAAGGAAACAGAGAAAGTTCAGGCAGAAGTGGACGTCCAGCAAAGCTTGCAAAGCCAACTGGCAGTCCCGTCTTCCAAAAGGCTGTCTGAAAGCAGAGATTTGTGTGTATCAGAACCCTCCATCCAAACAGACGTGAACTTTGAGAGGGGTCAGGTCCAGATTGTCTCCAGCTGGGCTCCAAGCCCTGATAAGAGAGTTCCTCCCTGGGGGTTGAGAGCAGCTGAGTCCTCAGGCAGCCCCTGGACTGACCTCCCCTTTCCAGGGTCTCCAGGATTTTTTACCCAGTTACTAGGTCATGATCAACCCTCTTTGGGATAATTTGTTTCACTGTCCAGGGACATTTTTCTTTCTTCAGGGAGCTCTGCAAAGCAGTTTTTTAGGAGGGGAGGAGATTCAGCGTGACTCAGTGGTGTTTGAGAAACAGGGGAGACAAATGAGGAGATCCTAGAGGTACTTCCTTTCTAAATAGCTCAGAGATTAGTAATGCTTTGCCATACCTGTAAATAGTTCACTCACAGACGTGAATGCCAAGGAGTGCTCGGAAAGCTGCACCTCGCTGCCCCTCATTTTCAAAGTGCGTTTGTGATTTTTCAGCAACCACCTACCAAGCTGAGAGAAAATAGAAAGATCCCTGACCTTTCACTGCTCTGATTTCCTAATAATTTGGACACCTTTAATCCCTGTCTCAGTCTGAAGGGCACGGTTGTGTAACACAGGCACAGTTCAGGAAGAGCCTGGCACAAGAGAAATGCTGGACCTCGATGTGCGAAAAAAAACCCAGGAGGCGTGCAAAAGGAAGGCATTTCAGGGAGATCACAACAGCATTAACCATATTTCTGTGGTGTTTGGAGAATCAGTCAGTGTGTGGAAGGCTTTTTCTTGTCACCAAAATGTCCGTGCAGAGTGGTCAGACGAGTTGGGCAGTGAACACATGTACATTAATATTTGCTGTCACTGAGGTTGCAAAATAGAACAGACAGATCATTTCAGGACTTGGCCTCCTTATCTCCTCCTACCACAGCCTATAAAGTTGCATAAGAAAAGAGGACTGAATAAGAAGAATTTTGAGATGGAAACCTGAAGAGGAACGAAGCAGATGCAGCAACACCAAATGGCAAAGCTGCCCTAGAATGGGATTTTATGGTAATAGCAAAGTAATTCCGAGCTTGTCTCAAACCCCGACTTCAGGTCCTACCCATCTTAGGCCAAAAGAAGTTAAAATTAAGAAGGCTTCTTTTGTGGTTTGTCAGATACTCTGTGATTATGGACACTCAAATTGCTTTCTACTGAAAGACTCAAGGATGTGCACCTACTGGAAAACTTCCTTGTTTAACGCATATAATTCCAGTATGCAAAAAACTTAATGACTGAGAAAAAGAGGAAGATGTTCCCATTGTGGTTTAGTGGTGACAAAAGGGTTAATCATCTCCCAACGCTCCCGACAGGACACACTAAATGCTGTTGAGTCCTAGCCTTCCCTGGGGCTCTGAGAGCAGCACAGAGGGGACAACCCCATGCAGAAACAGGGTCCCCAGAAACGCCCAGCATGCAGCAGAAGAGGCAAAAGTGGCTCCAAAGTGCTTTTGTTCTGTTGTAAACCCTGACTTTGTTTAAGAAGAGTAAGGACTTTTTTGTTTGGGAGCCATGAGCATCTGTTTAGTGACTTCTCGGGGCATGGGAGAAGCAGCTCACTGGTGTTTTGCCAGGTAAGCAGCAAACAACATTAGGTCATTGCAAACAGTTCTCCTTGGGCTCCATCTGTCAGATAAGGACCGTGTCACTGGCAGGATGTTTGTGCTGATGAACTCTCCTTCAGCTAAGAAAAGCCAAATGTGAGCTCGTTAAGGAGAGAACCTGAGATGCCCTCCCTAGACCAGCAGCAGCTGATTTGCTGCTATGGGTTAGTTAATCTCTCATTAGCTCAGGACAAAATGAGCTGTGTGAAGAAGAAATGTCTCTGTCATGACATGTCAAACCTGTGGAGCCAACTGAATCCCAAGTGCAGAAGCTGTTAGGGGCCACGGGGGTGGTTCTGGCTCTGAATTAGCCACAGCTGATTATGTGTGAGTGACTCGTGCAGTTGGGGTGTGACCAGCAGCCTTCTTGGGGCTCAGCCTGCAGGAGACGAGGTTGTGTTCCAGCCTCACCTTCCCTGGCTTTGGTTAGTGGCCATTCAAATACGGTGCTGTGAAGGAAGAAGCACAGCACCTAATAGTGGTGTAGATTGAGATGAGATTAAAAGAAAACCTGTGGTTCAGAGGAATGACGCCATGGAAAACATCAAGGAAAATGAGATGGAATGTGCAGTCATTAGCAAATTGCTTTATTTATGGCTATTGGACACTGCTGTTGTGCCAAATCTTGAATTTATTTGGTGCCGTGGATTTCTTAATTAAAATCGTATTATTGAATTGTTATTTGGTGCAGCTCGCAATGATCACCCCTTTAGCTATTTTTACTTCTGCTCTCTGGATGTGCGTATGATCCTGTAAAAACAGGCCAGTCTGTGGGGAGAGAGCACATTTCCAGTCATGCTTTTTCAAAGGCACGGTTGATTTTCTCTGAGTTGACTCACTTCTCTCCTCCATTTTGCTTTTCCGCTTCACCTCGCAGGCTGTGCTGCAGTGGCTCCAAACCCTTTCCCTCCTAGTTATTAATGTTAAGCTGACAAGCTTTAAGTAAGGATTTTCAGGTGTCTTTACAAAGCTTGTGTTGGCTGTTAGGTGTTCCCAGGAGGCTGCAGATCCTGGAATCTTCCACCCTGGCAATGTGCCCAGCCCATCACAACTGCGACCTTACTGAGATCTCAGTACTGGGATTTTGCAGCTGTTCAGAGGTCTCCAGACACCACAGCAAATGATTTCTGCTCTCTGAGTCAGCCAGTTCCTGCTTTAGATGACACAGATCCCAAGCCTTTCAGGTTTTCCCACTGTTCCTTAGGAGAACCACCTTCAGAGCTGGTCTCCCTGAGATGGAGATGGAGCAACAAGTGGAGGTTGGTGACTGTGTCATTTGCCTTTAGTTTGCTACATGCCAAGGCAGATGGTCTTCAAGGAAGACATATGGAGATGGCAGGATGGGGGAGAGCTGAGATCTCCAGAGATGATGATTGGATCAACAACCATTTCTGCACAAGGACTGTACTACAGAGAAATCACATCAGCTCTCTTCCCTCACGGTAATTAAATCCATTATGTGATGCTGTGTGGATCCAAACCCTGCTCAAATAGTTTTGTGCTTTACAGGCTGCTGGATCACGGTGATAGCTGTGCAAAGCTGACTGCAGCTGCAGAAGGAGGGAAGCAGCTCACCCCTGAGCTCTGCTCCCTCAAACCCTGCCCTCCTCTGACGCCCACTTGTGTGCTGGAGCACACCACAGCAACCCTAGAGCTCAGACTCTGGCTTGTCCCATCATATCAGGTCATCAAGATTAAAAGGTTTTCTGTCTTCTCGGACCAGACACAGTCATAGTAAGAATTTGGGTCCTCTGCAAGGTGAGGTAAACATGGCTTTTCAGTGACATGCCCATCATCAGTCCCCACAGGAAGATTTTTCAGTTTAGAAGCTCACAAGCACATCATGTACCCTACATTCTGTGCTGCTGTTTTGCATAACGCTTCCCAGCCTGTTTGAACCTAGCTCTGGGCTCTCTCAGGTCTCTTTCAGGTCTCTTTTACGTCTCTTTTGTCCCAGGGACAAATCTCTCTTGAGAACTGCAGTATCAGCCTCATGTGTTGCTCAGTTTTAGGCAAACAACTGGAGGCTGGTTACACTCAGGTTCATTAGTAGGTTTCACATCTTGCATGAAGCAAGGTCAAAAAAGATTTCTTTTTTTTTGTTTTTCTTTTCCTTTTTTTTTTTTTTTGTAATTTTTGCAGTGATTTGGAGCACTTGGGGTATAACCTGGCTGCCAAAGCAAGCTGAAACAGGAAACACTTGGGACATTCAGGGCAGGGGGAGTGCCACTAAAACAATCTCAGCAGGTGTGGTACTGTCCTGCCACCTGACATCCTGCACCCATCAGTTTGCAGCCCTGTGTTTTTCTCCAGGACCTCGTGAGATGAGAAGCTCCCTTGTGATGGGCTCTCCTGCACGGATTTGTGACCCCGAGGGAGCAGCAGTCTGTGCAGAGACACTGGGTGTGCACTCGCCTGCCTTCGCTTGTGACATGTCACAGCCCCTGATGTCCAGAGTGGATGATGCTGAAAGGCCTATCCTTTTTTTGGGTCTTCCCTTTGTCTTTCTCCAAGCAAAGGACAAGTACCAGGAGCTGCTCCCCACGGTAGTGGAATCTAAATAATCCCTCTAATCAGAATCCTGGCTCCCCTCCCAACACACACACGCACACACCTGGAGGGTTGGGTGCAGATGTTTTTGGGGGAAGATAAGATGCTCCTCTGTCAATCAGAAACCCTGTGAACAGCATTCACGCTGCTTTTGCGGGGCTGTTGTGTATTCCATGTCCCTTCCCGTGGTTCTTCCCGGGCCCTTTCTGCGGAGGGAAGGCACCTGGCAGCGGCTCTCGAGGCTGCCATCCACAGACCAGCCCGAGCACATGCACACACCTGCCTCCAGCCAGACCAACGCGAGACAAGTCATCTATTGCCAAAGAAGGTTTCTTCAGGATCAGAGTAACGAAAACTTCCTTAAGATATGCAGGAGTCCTTCCAGACTGCAAAATGAAAATCACTGCCCGGAATCACTGCATTCAAAGTAGGGAAATATCCCTTTAAAGAAACCCATTGGCAATATAACTAAAGGCCCTTAGGCCAAGCTGATATTCAACATAACTCCACCAAGAGAAATACACCAGGGATTGTGTTTGGCCTGATAGCAAAAACCACAGGCAAGTGAGACTGATTCCCAGAATCAAGTTGACCTGAAAAATGTAGTTAGGTTTTGCCCTTAAAGGAATAATTTTCTTAATAATAACAGATAAAATGAAATGCATGTCAAAATTATTACAAGCATATGGGGATGAGATGATCAACATTGCATGAATTATTTCCTTCAGCAGCTGTGTTTCTGGTTCATTCTTTCACTGCTCTTTAATGCCTGAGCTTTTAACCTTCGCACTGCTCCTCTAGATTTAGTACCTGCTCTATTCATTCCTGGCTTGTTAGACCCACAGACTGTGTGGTTTCGGTGTTAATCCTAGGTTTGCCACTGACATTCTGTGGGAATTTCACATCTTGAATTTTCCTCAGTATCCTCCCACTCCATCTCTAATGGTACATCAATTCATGAACTAATTGCCAGGCAATGCTAAAGGTAAGACACCTTGTTTTCTCTTTCTGGATTGGGCCCTTGGTCTTCAGCTTAATGCGTTGCAAGCATTACCAGGCAAGGATGGCAGTTAGCATAAGGAAAAAACTTTCTCAGAAGCGCCTGCATGTGGCACTTGCTTCCTGAGAGAGGAGAATGAATGACCACAGAATAAATCTCTTTCAAAACTCTGTCCAGAGCTCATTTGTTGGGTTCTACTTGTTCTCAGCAAGTCCTAAACAAACACTTGCAAACAAAGAGTGGAAAACCCAACTTTAGTTGTTCAAAGGAAACCAAAAACCAAACCAGGAGCAATTTTCCAGTGAGCTAAAATGATCACTACCAACAAACATCTATAAAATAATCAGTTTATTCCACTTACAAGCATTGAAAAGCCAATAAAAGAGAAAGGATTGAGCGGTTTTGGGGATGTTTATCAGTTTGGAAGAAGTTACCGGGAACTCCCAGGCTTTTTCACTTGTTTTCCCACCCTCTCATACCTTCCAAGAGGCAATAGGCCTTTTAAATAATATTTTTCTTCCTCAGCTTTGTAGTTCTCAGTCCCAAAATTCATGGCTGCAAGGGAGGGCTGGAGAGTCCCTCCTGAGCTCCAGCACTTCAGGATCCCTGACTATCACTCCCTCACCTCTGTGTTTAACTCATGTTTGGCAAAGCACAACTTGATCTCAATCAGACCTCCTAGGAGGGCAGCCAGGTTGGATTGGATGGCATCAAGAAACGTGGATCCAACCCTGCCTCTGGAGTTCATCCCAAAGTGTAAGTGTCTTCACTGATACAATGCATGCTACTTTCTGACTTGAGCTTTCTGGGCTGCAGTGCTCTCGTCGGGGGCCTTACCTGCAGGTCAAGACTCTTTTCCTACCACCATTTTGTCCTGAAGGTGCTTGCACAGTGTAATGACACCACCTCTCATTTTCTGGATGAATTTAGCACTTTAAATTCTTCAAGTCTCTTAACTTTTCTTCTTATAATGCAGGGACCAGCAAAGGGAAAATTGTTTTTCTGTTCAAGACCCTCTGTGGAACAAGAACTGGTCCCTACTTCAGTCTGCATCTCCTCTCTTCACCCGTACCACTCTGCAATGTCACGTGTAGGTTGAGCTGTATGTCCACCTTGTCCCCAGTGGCCTTTCCTGACTTCCTCTGCCTTCCAAGGTAGGTGTTCTCCCTCCATACAGGCAGCTGCATCCCTGTCTCGTTGGCACAGGGCTTTGGTGCCCGAGCACATGTGCTCTGCCTGCCAGTGACCCACATCTCCTCACACCAGCCATCTCCCCACCTGCCCGGTGCCATCTGCAGGTTTGGACAGCAGTCATTTTGCATCTCCTTTCACGTGCTGGGTATAAGCATCGAAAATTATTGCATGTCCTGTCACTCCCTGAGGGTCTCCTCTGGGAATGTGACTTCTCAGGGACTGCTCATTTGGAAGAACTTTGATCTCACTGCTCTCTAAGCCATGTGGAGCTTGTGCTATTCATATCATGCTATTAATATTTGTAAGAGAATCTGCTAAGTCAACCACCTCGTCGAAAATCTATCCCATCCAAAGTCACTTTTCCCAACAAAAGTTTTAACCTCTCCAAAGAACATAATAGGATTTGTCTGAAAGGCCTGGTTTTCATTCTAAAAAGGCTGAGTAACAGTTGCAGTTTTTGACTCCACTCAGTTGAGCTCCCCAACAGCTTTTCCATCACGTCCACAATGGGTTTCATCCTACTGTGGGGTGCAGTTTTGCTTTAAACCTTGTCGTGCCCTTGTGACTTTGAGGATGCTGTGCCATGCTAGGAGATGTACAGGATGGGGTGCCCAGTGCCTTTAGGAGGTAAGTCTCAGTAGAGTCTCTGCTCTCCAGTCAGCTGCCCTAAGTGGGCCAGGTGTTGGTCTGAAGCTGGTGGAAGTGCTCTAGTGTGATGCAGCTAGAGTTTACATTCAGAAGTGAGGGAGTCAGTGCTAGGAATAGCATGGGAATTTTTCTTTTTCCTTTTTTCAACCACTTTTACCCCTCATTAAGTGCTTTCAGACCCAGCCTCAGGCTTGATTTATTTTTGAAAGGACATTTTTAGCCACTGTGTCTTAAAGAAAAAAATAAAAGAAAGTCTGCAGAGATTATTTTTAAAGAAGAAACCACTCACATGCACACTCTGTCACAGTTTCTTTGCTTCCCGATATCCCACAAGGTCCTCCCCACCATGATACAGGGGTATTGCTCCACTGCTCTCACCTGCAGCTCTGTAACAACATCGAGGTGGCAGCTCTTCTGCTTTCTAGGCTGGAAAGATTATTGCTCTATTACAAAGAACAACAATCTCACAAAATTACCAGAGTCAGGAGCAGCCCACTCCAGAGTAACACACCTGAACCTCCAAGTTGTTGCACACTTTGGTAAAGCAACCTTTTGTGCTCAGCAATGGGTGTAACAGAGGCTGGAGAAAAATGTCTTAAGCAGGTATCTGTCACTGTTCAAAGCCAGGCTTTTTTCCTGGCTCTGATTTGGTTCTTGCTGCTCTTAATTTTCCTTTCCAGCTGTCCAGATAATGCAAGACTTTGAACTAGCAGCCTCTCCTCCTGAATCTGTAAGCATTTACTGAGCAGTGTTTAGTTAAAGGACCAGACAGAGATGGAGACCAAAGAGGGTGGGATATGAAGGGTTTGTGGTTACAGCACAAGGCTCTGAATAAGGAAATTGTCAGAATCAACTTCAAGAGATGGGTCCAAGCCACAAAGCTCAGTTCTGCATTTGCTCCTGTACCAAGCTCCAACTGCCCTGGAGTTTAGTCTGTTTTGGCCTGTGCCAGTTGTGTGGAGATCACCTCTGCTTTCCTTGGATTTACAAAAAGCAAATTATTATTAAAGGCATTACTGAGTGTGCCAGATGGAGAAGAGGGTCCAGCGCAGGATTAATACACCAAATAGCTTCCAAACAGTGAAGGAGTTTGGACCCCATGGACATCACGTGGTTTGCAGGTGTTGAGAGAGCTCTCTCAGCTCATCCCAAGCTGTGCTGTGCACACAGAGACATAACTTTTCCCTGAGCTGAAAGGCAGTGGCCACAAAGCCGATGGCATCCCTCTTCCCTGAGCTATCCGTCTGCATCAAGCCAGAACTGTCTGTGAGGAGCAAAAACAAATTCCCTCCCTGCTGAACAGCACCACAAAAGATGTGCAGTATCTGATTCCCAGATGGCAGTGTTAAAAACAGAAGGCAACATGTCTGGGAAAGTACCCGAGGCATACCTGAACAATAGAAATAATAGAGATGTAAGAAGAAGATAGGTCCTTTCTTTTTTTCTGATATATGCATGCCTATGATCACTTAAAATACCAAACAAACCCCTTTTTTTTTTTTTTTTTTCAACAGGAAACAGTCTGCCTGAATAGAAACACAGAGGGCTAGAGTGAAGTAGCTGAAATAGGTGAATGATTGGTAGCACAATGTGCCAGGCTTGTCTGCTCTTGGTGTCTGTGTTGGGTGTCATGTAGGCACATAAATCCTTGGAATCCCTTAAGATTTATTTGGGTACCAGCGAACTGAGTGCATACCTACCTTTCCAGGAAAGTGGAGGATTATTCATGCACAAGGACCAGGATCCCCTATAGTTCGCGCAGGAACATGAGGCTTGGCATAGGTTTCTATGCATAGTTTTTATTTTAGGCCCTCCTAGGACAAGTTCTAAAAGGTTAATGTGAAGAAGATGTGGCTGCCTTGTCTCACACATTCCAGGAGCTAAACACCCTGAAGAAACCAAAGGCAGTGAATGTTTTGTGAGATACTCACCAGCCATCAGTGAGACGGAGATACCACCCCACGAGCAGCAGGCAGCTTCATGCAGACACACCGCTTCTGTCTCTCCGCTCCCGCCCCGCCTGCATTTGTTCCTCCTTTGCCTGATGGCACATCTCCCCCACACAATGGCATGTACAATCTAATCTCTACTGAAAGCTCTGCAGGGCAGGAACTCACACATTCAGATCCAAATAGGCTGCTCATGCCTTTTTAATTTCACTGGATCAGAATAACAACGGCAAGGAAATAAAGTAACAGCCAAAGAATCAAATCAGTACAGTGAAACAGGTCCCTTCCCTGTTTTACAAGTTACATCCACACCACCCCAACAGTAGCGGGAAATCTAGTTAGAACTGGCAAATTGTCTTCAATTAAACAGCCCAAAAGGCTCTTGGCCACCATAGTGGACATCACCTGGTGATGTCATCTGTGGTGATGTCCACTGTTCCTAAAACCATGTGAACTAGACCATCCATGTGAACTAGACCATCCATGTGAACTAGACAATCCATGCGAAGCATACCGGGGCTCAGAGGTGGCTGGGGAGCCCCTCTGCACCAGCTAAGGGTCTGAGAAGAGCAAGCCTGGGTTTGGTGCACTCCCACGCACATCTGCGCCCCGGTCTGGCACCCTGCTGATCTCCACAGCCATCAATCCTGCTGCCATCTGGATGACAGGTCTTGCACAAGCCCAGTGCCATTACTTAAGGCTGTGGCTGTTTACAACTTCCCGCCCAGCGCACACCCGCCATGTATTAATCAGGATGGTTCATAGTCAATCCTGGAGTAAACAAATGCAACTTCACCAGAAAACACAGGAGCCACACCTCTTTACTCCAGGTGTGCATTTTGGCCCACTATCTGTTTCTCCACAGCGATTAGTGACTGGTATTTAAGACAATTTCTTAACAGGAGTTGGGATCGGTGGTTTATCTCCTCATTAAGTTGGTAATATCATTAATTAAGGCTATGTCAACGGACATGATGCCACAGCAGATGGGTGTTATCAGTGGCAACAGCCTTCCAGGGTTTGGGCTTACAGCGTGCCTACCGCGATGCAGCATTAGCATCCTGCCCAAGGTGGGGACCTGCCCTTTCCCCACACTGCCTGTGAGAGCCCGCCCCACAACAAACGCATTTTGAGGCAGGCCCCAGAAATCCCCTCAAAAGTCCCCGCTCTCTCACCGATCCCTGCTCCCCAGCTGACAAACTGTCTGAGAGCAGGGAGCGAGCAGTAAACACGGAGTTTTGGCAGGACAAGGCAGGGGCGCAGGGGCTGTATCCACGGCCCTACTCACCCCGAGAGCAGCAGTGCCATGGTGTGCGTTTGGTCCCACCGAACGCAGCTGCTCATTCAGCTGGCTGCATTTTTGACTGGGAAAATGAGCGCGTCACTGAGCAATGTGGTGGAAGATGTGGTGGACCCCGTGCTGTGTTGTCAGCAGCAGGCCGGGATACTTCGAGCAAACAGGCTGTTGGGGCTAGAAGGAGTTGAGTGATCGTAACGTTCCCTCCGGATTTACACCACACACATCATGAGATCCATGAACCCAGGAATTCTGACACTCGGGAAGTGCATTTAGCCTGTCCCACTCACATGATACACCTCAATATAGAGGAAAAGTGTGAAGACCTTTTAAAAACTTTCTTCTTTCTCCCCTTTTACTCCAGGAGACATATAGTTAAGTCAAACACACCCTTGGGCCAAGTCCTGCCCTGGTTCTGTGCAGAAGTCCCAGTATATCCCGAAGACTCAGCGCACTTTAAATATACGTCGACAGTAGCATGTGCTGGCCAGAAGATATTTTACAAAGCGGTCCTTCAAATGAATGCAGTTTTAGTTGTTTTCCTCGGTTGTTTGAGGTCACTGTTCCCCCGCCCTTGTTAATAAAGGTGTGATTAATGACTTTTGGCAAAGCTGCTGCCTGAAAGAGCCAATGCTTTAGGAAAAGCAAAACCAGTTTTCAGGTATTTTCTGTAAGGTTCGTCTCAGAAGCACACAAATACATTTCAAAGCATTTACAAAACACACTGACGCCTCCTTCGCCCCGTCTCCACCCCCCTGCAGACACATCACCATTCATAATCTGCATGATTCTATTCCATCTACCTGGAAGAAAGTGCTCACTGTGCCTTCAGCTGGAAAGGCTCCCCCTCGGCATGGCCGGGGCACAGGCGCCAGCCAGAGCACTTATCACAGGGCTTCCCGGAGAGCCCGTGGTGCAGGAATGGCTTTGGGATTGCTCTCCACAGACCGAGCAGTACCCAAAAGCCCTGAGTGAGGCCCCCAAGCCCCTCCTTCAATAAATCACAGCGGTAGGGGTAAAGAAATTTAAAAAAAAAACCCCAGAATTTAAGTTGTTTTCTCTTAGCGTGCTGGACTCATGGTTCGAAGCCTGTTTCTGCAAGCAGGGAGGCTCAGAAATACTGGTGGTTAAAAGCAAGATGGCAAAAAGTGAGACCTCCACAGCTGGGCCCAGGGCGCTGCAGCAGGGATTTGAGGAAAAGCACCGAAATTCAGGGTGGTAATAAGAAGGGCAGAACCAAACACAGCAACTTAAGCTGTGCAGCCTCTGCTGAGGACTCATTTCTCCTAGGCAGACCCTGTTTCTCACCAGGGTTTGATGTAGCTTAGCTTTGCCAGTCAGGTGGTTTAAATCTTCACATTGGTGGGGTTTAATCTGCAACATGGGGGCCTGTTCTGCTTTTGAGGGGGCCACATAGGATTTCTGAGAGAGGGTAACTCCTGCCTGGGGAGGGGGATAAGGGTAAGGACATCGATACAGATGCCATAGGCCAGCAATGATGCCTGAAGGCTCATATACTGGGTATCAAATCTGTGCTGTGATCTAGCACCACAAGAATTAAAACCAAATCAGAGGCGTTAATGTCTTGTGCCAGGAGGGTGCAAGACCCCATCAACTCCTTAGTCCTCCACGCTGACCCTTATCCTGCTGGACCTGAGCTCTGAGGATGGAGCTGATCTGCTCCAGGCAAGCATGGCTTGGGCCAGGGTTTGTTCTCAGCCTTCATGGCAGCTGAAAGGAGAGCTGAGGGTGGCTCTGTACCTCACTCTGCTTCAAGGGGCTTTGCAAGGAGACAGCTGTGCAGCTTTGCATGGGATGCCATGAAATGTGGCTGCACCTGCAGCATGCAGTGCTTGGCAGAACTGGTGTTTTTCCAGCTGCAGGAAGCTCTGCTGGGGAGATCCAATTTGGATGAGCCACTGACATTTTACAATCCAATGGAAAGAAAGGAGTGAGGGCTCCAAAAGGAGTTTGTCTCCAAAGCTGAAGCTAATCTTTTACATTAGGAGGACAGTCAGGCTAAAGGCTTATACAGAAATTCCTGTTGCTATGACTCTCCTGCAGGCACTGAGGTGGCTTAAAGCACTGCAGAACTCCAGACAAGCAGGAGATACGTCTGAGAGTGCTGGCCACTGGATTTCTGAACTGGCCCAGTCCAAGCAGATGGTGAACTGGCAGCACTAACAATAAGATCCCAATCCATACACTGAAGATTCCCCAAAATTGCTGTGGGTGGCTCTAATTATAACCTGTATCCTACGGCCTCCCCTTTCTGTGAGTAGGAAGGAGCCGAGCTTTCTTGTTACTCTAGCTGCCTGCCTGTTACCAGGTCGAGATTGCTGGTGGGATAAGGGCCTTCTATTTGTTTGTAGCACTGATGTCCTACTTGGCAACATGTGCCTCATTCCTTCAATCCTACCAAGGGAAGAGCCCCGAGCAAAGCAGGTTTGCAGCTGGCTCAGCAACACGGCTGCTCTGCATTCCTGTAAATTTCCAGGTTCAAGTACAACTTTTTTCTCTTTGTTGCCAAGACAAGTGGACATCTAGCTCCCCTCATACCACAGCTGAACCTTTGGGTAGGCTGATGGGATCTGAGGGGAGTGTCTCTGGAAGCAGGCAGCAGCCTGCAGGGAGGCAAGTGGCTCAGCGATGCGCATGAAGGTGACCAAGAGCTGCACCATTTGCCCACCTCCAGACTTCCAAAGCAAAAGCAAAGCTTGCCCTTGAGGTTTGAGGTGGAAGAGGTAAGTACAGGTATAGATCCAAGTCCCCAGGGCTAGTCTGAATTGTCTGGCAGTCCAAACAGTCAATACTTTCAATTTTGGATGTGATGACTTTTATTTTCAGCATGTGGCTCATTCTCAGATTCCCATTACTTTATTCCATGTGGGGTTGGTTCATTGTTTTCCCCCATGCATGATTGACATGAGCAGGAAGGAAATGTGGGAACTATAGAAACTATTCTCTGTGCTGAGGGAAGGTGCCTCATATTCTTCTGAACTCGACCCCATTGTTTGGTGCTGCACCCACAGGCACGTTCTCTGCCCTGCTCTGGACGGACCAGGGCATCCTCACCCACATTCAGGCAATGGTCATCCAGCGAGCATAAAGAGCTGACCCCATTCCCACTGGAATTATTTCACCCCTGATTTGATCGTGGGAGGGATCAGGCCCCTACTTATAGCATATAAATAGAAGAATTTGATTTGAGGCAGATGGATATCAGGTTGTTCGGAATTTTTTCCCTGATTTCATTGGTGAGGTGATTTGTGTTACAAGGAAAGCTTGTTCTGAAGCTGTCATTATTTACCTGAAACGCATCTGTGCTTTGAAGTAGGCTCTGGAAACACAAACAGAATGAAATTGCCCATAAAGCAGAGGTGGAGTGCCTTTTTCCGATGTTTGAGACTGTTGGGTTCCCTCTACACTGGAATGCAAAATTAATGCCCTAAATTTAAACACTCACTAGGTTTGTTTGGTTTTTTTTTTTTGCATTCGTGACTTGAGAATGAATTCAGTCGTAAAACGAAATGCAACTGACACATTTGGCATGCAAAACAACCATTGTTTTTGCCAGGGGGTTTCACGTGCACGTGTGTATGTGTTTGTCTGTAAAACAGCTCATGAGCCTCCACGGAAGACTGGCATGATGGAAATGCTGGCTTTGACTGCCCAGAAGAAGTTAGCAACCACTTGTGGTCCTCAGTCCCCTTATGGATCATCCATGTCCTGCTCAGAAGGATTAACTCATCTGTACCCAGTTTCCAAAGATTTAACACCATACGAGATCACTGCAGCCCCAAACCATTAAATGAAATGATTTAACAACTAGATTTTTCTGGCTGGTAACTGGCGTGAGCTCAGAGATGGCATGCAGCTCTGTGCGTGCACCTTGTTTTGCTGCACTGCTTTCTTCCCAGATGAATGGTGTGGTAAAAGCAGCAGCAGCAGCAGCAGCAGCTTGGTGCAGACAGCCTAAAAAAAGGTGTTTGTTTCCATCACAGTGCTTAGCTCATTGTTCCCGCTGCTCGTCCTGTTGACTGCCTGCTCAGGAAGGCCGTGTTCCCACCAGCCAGGAGCTCCTGCCTGCTCCCCAGTGCTCTGCCAGCAGCTTCCTAAACTCACACTTTTTATCTCCAGTGTCCCCTTCTCCCTCTTTGTTGAAAGAGGTGGTTTTTTACTTCTCTCACAGGGATGTGGTGGGTACTTTTAAAACCTTTGAAAGCTGGTTGCAATTCCAAAGATGGCATCACTGAAACTCGCACTGGTGTAACTGGCTGGAGATACAGGGATGTTGACCTGACAGCTTTCATGAATCTGCCTTTCCTCCTACATCTTCTGGCCATGAGAGGGTTAACTGGAATCCCCTTGTATGCTGTACTTGAATGACAATGCCAGCAAGGTCTGGTATGATAATATTTACATCTGAATAATTTCAGTCAGTCTTAGGATGAATGAGATCTCACAGTGACAGAGGTTTGCTTTCCACTTCCCAGTTTTTCCATGGTGTTGCTCTTTTTCCCAGAGAAGGGACACACAGGAGCAAACCCCTCGGGGCCCTGGGTGCTGCCAGCATTCCAGGCAGGGTCCTTGCCTCCCTCTTCTGCCTCCTGCAGCTGGGGAGCATGAGCTGGTGTCGAAGGGCAAGAGAAATGAGTCCCCATGCTCGACTTCTGTGCTGTGTGGCTTCCTGAGAGCAAGCATTGAATTACACAGCCCACTTTTGGTTGGCTTTTTTGTTGTTGGTTTTTTGGTTTTTTTGTTTTTTTTTTTTAATTTGTCCACCAGATCTGGAACTGAAACCATCAATTCATTTCACTGATAATCTCATTCACAATTCAAGTCAGCAGCAGCTACCTCAGCTAGCACCAGGGTTCTACCCACTGCATCAGCTGTCCCAGCTCCTATGGGAATGGAGATTCACGTGTTGTGATGTGAGAGAGGAATTTTTACTAAGAAAGCAAGTGTGAGGAGCTTCCCTAGACACTCACCACACATCTTTATGTCCTTCTTGGAGACATAGTAATTAACCCTGCTGTCATCTGCTGAGGTGGAGCAGGGGAGGGGTGACAGTGGGAAACGCGGGGAAGGTCCACCTGAACAGATTTCCCATCCTGAGTCACAGCACCTGATCAGTGAATTACTCCTGTAATCTGCAGCTGTGTCAGTTTGAGATGCATTTCCCAGATGTCACTACCATCGCCATAACCCCGTGTCAGAGTGGCTGTGCTGAGAGGATTGAACAAGAATGGGGATCACAGCACGATGGCCGTGGGAAGGAGCTCTGCTGTGTGTCGGTCTCACTGTGCTGTGTCAAACAGGGACAGTGCTGCCCTGAGCTCCAGAAACCCAAATTCTCAGTATCTGTTCTCGTATCTTTCAGAGCTGAACCAAAGTCCACTGAGATCAATGGAGTTTTCACACTGGTGACCATGAGTTTTGCATTCAGCTTCCTCAGATGAAAGTGCAAGGGACAGGCAGGAAATTATCCACTAGGAAATCTGTTTCAATCATCCCCTTTTATGACAGATGCTTTGGAAATGATTATGTGCTGTGTAAAGAAATATGGCCTTCTGAATTTATTCAGGCTAATTCTGAGTGAACCCAAAGCTCTTTTATACTGTTCAAGCTGTGTAAAGTGTCTTAATGCATACAGAAATTAATTTACAACACATTTAAATCACCTTTGTTCTGTCAGAACCTTAGAAAGCAGAAAAGCCTGCATTTTCATGCTTGTATGTTGGTCAAGAGTGTGTTTTTCTTTAACTAGAGTGGTTAGAGTGATGGAGGGGGCATTAGAGTGATAGGCAGACAGATTCATAATTCCCTCGGGTGGATGTGGTGCTGGCTTTGTTCAAGTCTAATTTATCCCACTTCTCATAAAGGAATAAACCCCACACGTATAAACACCTCTATAGAGTTACAATTCCAAGCACAGCAGGGAAGATTCCTGCCTTCCCACACACAGCACCGGATTGCAATAAACCCTGAGGTCCAAACCAGCAAGGATCTCCTTGCTCCATACTGTGGGATGAGTTCAAAAGAAAGCAGTGGGACAGATGATTGATCTTTTGACAAAAATCTCATTTGTGGTGGCCTTGACAAACTTCTCTTACCTTCTATTTGCTGGAATGTCATGTTATTTGCCACACACCTTGAAAGATTTCCAACTGATATCAGTGGGCTTGAGTCTACCTTAAGCTGCCTCAGAGGGTCTTTGTACAAGGAGCTTTCCCATCTCCACCACCAGCTCAACACTGGGCTCAGGCAACATCCAGCAAGGACAGTAAAACCAGGTGTATCAGCCAGGACTAAGCAAGGCTGGGTGCAAAGCAAAGGGGGATCACAACTTATTTTGTTCAAACAGAAGAAGGGCTCTGTTTCATCTTCCCATGGCCCTCTCAGTTTCACCCCCTACCTGGCTGTTTCAGGACAGCCCCCCCCCAAATCCATCTGAATCTCAGGAAGGGCAGTTAAAATGTCACTTTTATTCCCCTGCAGCATCTCCAGGCTCAGGACAGCCCTCTGTGTTACTGGCACACGGACTGGTCACCAAGATCAACCTCCCTGCATATCCTTAGACTGAACATGCATTTATGGCTGGCTTCAGCCAGGAGACATCTGGCACACGGTTAAAGTTGGGTGCCTGCCCCGGTTCCCAATCAAGACAGAGATATTCACCATGTGAACCATGCTGCTACTCAGTCAAAACAACTCAAAATAAAAGCACTGTCGACTAACAGCGAGAGGAATTTATTTGGTATAGTTTACTTGGCAAATAATCCTGCATTTCAGATACATTTCAGGAAATCATGACCTATTTCTGGATGACTTATCATGCCCACGTGCGTCAAAATTCCTCTAATAAATCAGTTGTGGTGAATGACTTAATTGTTTTATTATTATTATTATTATTATTATTATTATTATTATTATTATTGCCCGCTCTCTCTTGAATGTTCTGAGACAAGATGAAAGTACTGAAACTTCTAATGCCTCCCTGATGAGTTGCTATTGTAGGAGTGAAAAAGAGCAGAATGGATCAGTTTTTAGTAAAACCCATGGTTTATGTAAAGCATCTGATTCAAAACCTATTTTCTATGTAGCCTTTTCTTGTGGACTGAAATAGTAGGCTGCATTCAAACTAGACTCTGAGCTCAGTGAAAAGGAAACGCTGATGAAAATCACGACTCAAACACCCTTGCATCATGTAATTCTGTTTGTTTTATTGGTGAGATACAACCTAGGCCCCATTCCATGGCTGCAGAAGGAAACTCGGCGTAGGGCAGCAGGCCAGGCTCAGGCTTAGGCAGCAGCTGGACAGCAGTCAAACCCAAGGGGTGGAATTTGGACCAGGCCAAAGTCCATGGGGACTTTACCATTGGCTTCACAAGCCCAGATTTCACCTTAAAGACCACTTCAAGGGCAGCTCTGCAGAAAGGAATGTTCTTGTTCTTAGAACAGGCATCTCTTGTAGAGTTCAAGTTCTCCCAAGGACAGGCCCTCTTCTGTCTTGGCATCCTGCCCAAGTGACAGAGAGCAGACACACAGCAGGTGCTGGGCAAAATCCATGCCCCGCTTTTCTGCATGTGGATGGTGGGGTTCCCCTCTCTTCAAACACCCAGGCAGAATTCATGCTGTCTTCCCTGGCTGCCCCAAGGTTTTGTGTATCACTGGCGTGACTTTTGGGTCTTGATATGTCTGCAGCAATTGCAGCTTCTGAAAAACATTTTAAACATTCCTGCCTGGGAGGCTTTTGGCCAACAGGTCATCATCATTTGGGAGAAATGAAGCCACGAGGCAAACCCTACGTGCAGTGAGTGTGCACACGTGCGTGTGCTCACAGAGATCTCTGCAGGAATCACTGTCCCCCTCTCACCTCTATGATCTCTAAGAAGCTTCCCATTTTCAATATATGAAAAAAAATACTTATAGCTATCGGGGAAGTGGTGACATAAACTCATCCTAAAATGCCTTGCAGCAGAAAAGAGACAAAGTTCTTTGTTGTGAGCGTTGGGCAAACCCCATGACTTGGCTCCTCACGTGAGCAGTGCGGCAGTGCTGGAGGTGCCAAGTGCAAGGGAAGGCTGTCACTGTGCTATGCTGTGGAGCAGTGATGGTGAGGTGTTGCCTCTCAGGAGAAAGGAGCCTGGCACTATCACAGCAAAAGGATACCTCTCTAAGGAAGCTGTAGCCAACACTTGAGAAGCTACACAGTGGTCATAAAAGATGCTCAGCCTACAATGCCTGATGAAATATGGATCAGTGTAATTGTTTCTTAGGCTGCTGAAGTATATCAAAAAGGAACAGAGAGAATTCAAGTATTGTATTACCGCTGCACCCTTCAGTGGCTACAGCTAACATCTTATTTTTATTTCCATGCTGACAGCACCAGGCAAGTGGATTTATTTTCTGTGCTGTATTAAATATCAGAGGAGATATGCATGTCCTAGAATCTGAGGCATGGGATACAGAAGATGAGCTAAATGCATGTTAACCAAAGCCTCCTCTTGATTCACTTTGGTGTACCTGAGTGTTTGCTAAGTGAAGCTCTTCAGAGCATCTGTGAGCAGATCCACCAAGGGTCTTTGCGTGTGCCAACTGTGATTCGCTGCCGTGGCTCGAAGGAGCCACAATTGCACTGATGGTTTCCTACTCTCCTTTCTTGACTCCTCTGTTGTACACTTAACAAATATTGCTCCCAATCAAGAAATGTCTGTGATTAGCAGAGTTCGGTGGAAGATTTGTTTCATTATTATTTGCCTTCTGCTCTGAAGCTCTATGGAGGACATGTTTTCAAGCTTTCTTTTCAGCCACAAGATTTAGAACTCACTATTCATACCATGTCACCCC
>VXBT01009888.1:1601750-1694636 GCA_013400235.1 Oriolus oriolus | reverse complement strand
TTTTAAAGAAAGCTGAGATTCTTATGTAATCACTTGCCTTCAGCATCTGGGACTTAAAACACAGGACCAAATATGGCTTGAAGTGGAAACAATGAATGATCAGCTTTTCTCACATGAGTAGTCCCTTTGAAGGCTAAGTGTCTGTACTCAGGAGCAAAGTTACATGTATATTATGAGAGCTTGCAGAACAAGAACATGAACAAAACACAAAACCTAATTTACCCTAGAAATACAAATCTTGTATAAAGTTTTCATTACGTAGTTGGGGGAAATACCCTTTTTCCTAAACTAAACATACTTCTAATCTTTTTTTTCCTTTCCTTTGTAAAAATACCTGCTTTGATACAGAAGTCTCGTAAGCTTTACTGTTAAGTCTTTCATTAAAAGTTTCAGTAAATATTAAGTAAGCTTAAGGCAATAACAGAAGTTTATGACTTTTTAAAAGAGCTTGTTCCTTTCCCTCCCACATCATGTTGTTTTGTTTTTTTTAAAAAGTCACAAAACCTACATCTTGATCTGCTCCAGTCTGAAGGCTTCTATTTATAGTTTTTGGTTATGAATGTTTTTTCCTATGAAAAGGTCAGACCTCGCACATATACAATGGTGGAAAGCCCTGCTTATTAAAAAGCAGGCAGATGGATTTGTTAAAAAGAGGCAATTTCATAATGCAGCTGCTGTGAAAGGAGGCTGCTTTAGCAGAAACATCCTCATGCTGCTTTATGAGAAAAACAGGTAAAGGAATTCTGTTTTGTGGTGAAGTAATTTTTCCTTTCCAAGCCCCCATCCTCACACACATGGTGTGTGCTTCACCTCTATTTCCACACTTTGTCCTACACCCACATGTACACACACACACACACACACACACTCACATTCCCTTAACCCATTTCTTCCCGCTCCTGCTGCCCTGGAAAGGCTGGAGGAGGTAATGGTGCACCAGCTCAGTGTATCCTGCATGGACCAGTCACCCCTGGACTGCTACCCAGGGCTCACCCAACACCAGCCACACTCAGCTTCTCCTGTCCAAAGCCGATGCTGGCCAGTACTGGACAGCACTGGAAGACTGGGGTAGGTTGGGAGGTGGGTCCTGGCCCTGGGGCTGGGGTCTGCAGGCCAGGACCACGCCTGGTTGTGGCAGTTCTTGCTCAGAGTGACCTGTGAAGAGTCAGTGCTGACTGAGAGGTGTCCCTCGCCAGCACCCAGAGGAGCTGCACTGCTCAGCACAGGGCACTGCTCTGGAGCACAGGATTGCTCAGGGTTTCAGGGTAACAGCAACCTGCAACTTCCTGCATTATGACAACCAACAGGCACCTCTCTCGTCTGATAATGGAAAGAAAGGAGAGGTCTTGGCTGCTTTGTCGTAGCCCTGAGTGAGGAGCTTTGATTAGCTGAACAAAAACCACTTCATCCCAACAGCTTTTCTTTTCCTCCTTCCTCCCTGAAGCATCCTAAGCACTCCACACACCTGCAGCACCCTGGGGTGATGGAAACAGCACATGTAGCCTCACATTTCCTAAAAATCTGTGTTAAGGAAGACGTCTTCTGTGTTTTATGAAATCATATGCAAAATGCCCAACTCCTTCAAATTAAACTTTGAAAATAGCCACTTCACACTAATTCCTGGTTACTTTGTACAAAAATGGTCCCCAAGGTCTGACCAATCTCTTCTGCTTTGAAAGAGCAGCCTGTGCAGGAGGGGATGGGGTCACTGCTGAACACATAAGGTGTCCTCCAGCTTCCAAAGGCACATCCCCGTCAGGGTTTAATTTCCAGGAGAGCACTGCTGTATGTTCACTCCAAAGGGCTTTGTCTGCATCAGCTCCTGCTCAGTAGCATCCCCAAACAAGTTGTCCCCAGGGTTTTAAATTCAGGGATCCACTTGTGCAGGAAATAATTTGCCCTATTAGTGATTCCACCACGGCTGCTATCCATCATGTCACTCCTGTGAGCAAAAACGAGGATGGATTCACCGAAAACGCTCTCTCTCTCCAGAGTGGGCTTGGTCCAGCACCTCTGGGCTTATTAATCAGCTTCTGCTGCTGCCATGAAATAATGCTCTGGGTGCCTCCCCCACAGTGCCTTCCCACGGGGTGCCAGCCCTGCTCCCATCTCACTGGCCCCATGTGAAGTGACAGCAGTGGGAGGGTGGCCACGGCTTTCCCCGCAGGCACAGCCTGTTCCAGGGAGGCAACAATTCTGATCGGCCCCAGTCAGCACCACTGACCTGTCTCTGGATGGTGACATGGGTGGGCAGCTCCATCCACCCCTCACATCTGCTCCTGCATCTGTCTCTGCAAATGACTCCACGAGCAAGGTTCAGATGGTCCCCGTGCATTTGCAAGCAGAGCTCAGCATTTCTGGTGGAATGCCATCTCACCTGAGCTCTCAGGAGCAGAGCCCAACAATGCCAGTCAAGTTATTAATGGAGAGATATGGCAGCTCCCACTTCCCTGCAGCCCAGTATGAATATCAGCAGATTCCCACCTGCAGTTTCTCACCTGGTTTCACCAGCAGGGTGAAAACACGAATATTCTGTAGCAACAAAACTCTGGGGATTAAGATCTTAGGTGGTGTGTGGATATTTTGCCCCAGGTTAACCTCACCCATTTTGAAATCTAATCCCATCTCTGATGGAATCCCATAGCAGTCATCAGTACAGTTGGAAGAATGGCACTGGAGATGGGCAGAAAATGCACAAGAAAAGTGGATCTAGCCCAGGAGTCAGTGAGTCTGGAGTTTGGAAACGTGGAATGAAACACTGGCCTTCATGATCAGACCATACAGGTGTCATATTTATGTCTTTATCTGCAGTGAAATCAATAAAAAGGTTTAGTAAGGCAAAAATGGAAAAACAAGAAAAGACAGTCTTTCCAGGTGAGCTGCTGTGCCTTCTCTTGATTGTTTCAGATATGAGCTTCTGACAGCCATTCAACCCTGGCTTTAGCTCACCTCACGTGTCCTGTCCCACTCCCAACTCCCAGGCTTCTGCAGAAGCATTAATTACTATTGCCTTTGCAAAAGAGAGCATCTAATTGCACCACAGGACCTGGTACGTGTGCAAGAGGATACATCAAATTACAGACCACTGTTCCTCTAAGCTGCAATGTCTGTATGTGCACTGGGTGCAAGTTACTCTGGCAAGAAAAGGCATGTTACAGATTTGTGAAGTACTGTGCACATTAGTCAACATGGTCATTAAAACAAATATTGCAGTTTTGGGGCAGATGTTAAAATGCTTGTATCTTTCATGGTAACCATACTAATCCAAGAGGAAGTCAGTTTGCGAACAATCTGTTGATGGCTAAGAGTGAGATTGTCAAGATTTGCCCCTCCTCAGCACCACATAGGAGGTAGCTGTGCAGCCCAGGGTCCCAAACTTTCCCTTGCTCTGAGCATCCCTGGGACCTGATCCCCACCTGATGTCCCTCTGCATCATCCACATGACCCTGACTCGGTATCCTCAGAGCTCTCTGAGGATTAAGAAGCTGTGACCAATCAAGATGCTGGGGAAAAACCCCCAGGTCTGTTGGAGAAAGGAATATGTTCCAGCAAGGCTAGGAGAGGCCAGGAGGTGTGCAGTGCTGTACACCTGCCTGCCCACCTGTGAGTCTGCAAACCAGGGGAAAGTGAAATAGCTCTGCCCACACCGCTGTCACTGCAGGGGGCTGGGGAGTGGGGAGGGCTTAGTAATACCGAGAGCAGAGAAGTCTGCCTTAGTCAGATATTTTTAATGATCTCTCCCCACACAGGGCAGGAAGTGAAACTGAGGTCCCAGTCAAACCCCTCACCCGCGCTCCCCCTCGGCAGGTCCCGCCGTGCCGGTGCGTGGCAGCGGCTGAGACATTGTGCTTTCAGTCAGCATGGATGGGATGCTGTGACCTGGGCCCCCACACTGACACCCACCACCCTCCCCACCCCGTGCCACCCGTGCTGCCCTCAGTAAGGATGCCCAGGCAGGGCTGGGCTGTGGGAGGGGAACCAAGCCTAGATTTCTGACCTGGTGTCATATAATCTAGGATGATCTCTTTCTGACCTTGTTTCCAGCCCAAATGGGACCTGCAGCGCCTGGTGAAGCCTGCAGTGACCACATATCCCAGTCCTCAAGGGACTGTGTGGACAAGCTGGTCCTTGGCAATTGCTCCTTTGAAATCTGTGGCAGCACTGATTTCATTGCTGCCATACTGAAGCCTGTCCCCCTGGTGTTCTCCTGCTGGCTGAACAGCATGTGGTCAGCAGACTGGAGGGGCACCATCTGACCCCCGTGCGAATGCAGCCCTTTGTGAAGCAGAATGCAGGTGCTGTGTGATGTTGCACAGCAAGAACACCAAGCAGCTCAAAGTAGACACTGAAAGGAAAGGCGAGTGGAAAGCAGGAAACAGTTGCTGCCTGCAGAGGCTCCCAGGTGGAAGAGCAGTCCCAGTGCTTGAGCTTTTACCAGCAGAGCTGCAGACCAGCAGCCTCATTGGGAAAAAACCTCTGGGACAAAGCACACGCTTGTTCCAGCCCTGTTCCGTGATTCAGCTTCAGTTGCTGAGGGTGAGTGTCCCAAGAATGGCATAAAGAGGTGATGACTTGGTCACCTCAGATTCCAAGAAAGATCCTTGAAAAGTGAAATCACTTGAGTGTAAGTGGGTTGAGGAGGACATTACATTGCAAGCTCTTGTCCAGATGCTTCTTGATATCTGTTCCCATGGCAGTTATAGCAAGGGAATGTCTTAACCTCCCATCCCTGTGCTGGACCCTCAGGCAGGTGTTCCCAGCCTCTCAGGTGAGACCCTGCAAGATGCCACTGCTGCCCTGGCTTTAGGAAGCCACAGCCAATTGTGCTGTGCCTGGGTGGCTTTGGGTGGTCGGAGCACATTTCTGCTGGGCACAAAGCAGCCGGGCAGGAGAGATGGCCAGCAAGCAAACCGGGACCTCGGGTCCGCTCCCTCTAACAAGGACAGCTCAAGGGAAGTGACCGAACAGCGGCACGGTCCTCCCCTCCTGTTAGCCTCATCTGCAGGGCTCGGGCAAAGGTCTTTCTATTACTGTTCTCTGCTCCAATTAAAACATCCTACAGATTGTGCTTGGCAGGCTCTCAACGGCATCCAGAACTAAAGCCTGTTAACAGGATACAATCAGCGAGGTTCAGGGCTTGGAGTAAGCCAGAGGGGTAGGGAGTGTTTGCCAACTGCACGGTGCCAAGTCCTATGGTCTGCCCATTTTAATTCTGGCTGTTAATTGCTTTCTAGAAGCACCCACAGGTCCCAAGTGACAATCAGAAGCCAGTGGCCAAAAATGCACATGCCCAGGGCAACAGGAAGCTGAGCTTCAGAGAGCTGCGTGTCTCCCCTGCAGCCGGGATGTTCCCATGGACCAAAGAAGGGTGGCAGGGGCACAGTGGTGGCCTGTGCCAGTGGATTTTTGTCAAACCACCACGGTGGCCTTGAGGACACAGGGCCCTCCTGCCAGTTGAGCGTTGCTCAGTGTTATCTCAGGCCCGCTGGGCATTTCGCACACCCTGATGGGATTGCTTGGGCTGACTGGGAATTCAGCCCTTGCAGGAGCTCTTTGAGACACGTCAGCTATTTTCCGATGATCACCACATCCCTCACGTCTGCAGAGAGCTCTGCAGAAGGATTTCCACCAGCAGCAAAGCAACCAAGTAGCATTTCTCTGGGGTGCAAAGGAGGAATTAGAAACAAACAAAAGATGTAGTCACCTCATACACGGAGAAACAGCTTCTGAAGTGACGGAAAAAGATCTGTGTCCAGGAGTCCCTGCATGACAATTGAAGCCTAGTAACACCCTGGAAAGAGGAATGTTAGAACCTCTATGGGAGGGGAGAGGGAAAGGGGTCACAGCCAAATTCCCACATTAATTGGCTTATGGGGAAAGCATCTAGGTCTGAGGACCCCTTTGACCCATTGAGAGCAGGACCATGACCCCTTTGCTAAATGCAGTCCTGGCCAGGGGAGATGGAGGCAAGCATGACATTGAGCTGTAACACACTGGCACTGCCGTGGGAGAGTGAGAGATGAGATGAGCATGGGATGCTCTGCTAAACTCTTTGCTCCTGATAGACCAGCACAGCCTTGCAGCAATGCAAGGGATGGACAGCAAAAGAAACAAGCAGATTTGAAACATGAAATGACCAGTCTGATTTCTTCACACAAGCTAGAAGAGATACAAGGTGTGAACCAGCCCCTGATGAAAATAACCGGTGATTCACACCAGTTTGGAGGCTGTAGGATCCAGCAATCTTCTTTCTAGCTCAGCTGTAATGACAAGTGAGTTTGATTTTTACAACTCACTCACTTTCAATGACCTATGGCTGTCATAAACGACTGAGCTTAGGACAGAACTTTTGGACGGAAAAAGTTTATGTTGACAAGTGGGTCTTCATAATTGCTTCCCCTTGTTTGTTTTAGTTTCTCTTCATTTCCAAACATATACATTTTCCTTATTGTTTCTGACACCTGTCAGCAAAAAGCACAGCCCTGTGTATCTCCTGCCATTCCCGACCAATGTGCAGGGAAACGGCTCGGCGTGCTGTGTGGGAACTGTGCCAGCAGTTCCAAAGATCAAGGAGGGAAACAGATAATGCAAATAAATCATAATGCAAATAAATCACAGGCACAATGGAAGACTCTCCCTATAGGGACTGGTGGCCTTAACCTCATCTAGACCAACAAGAATCAAAGGTTAATGCAGGTGTCACTTGAAAGGTAATTTTGTATTGATTTGCAAGTAGGTCCCTGACCTACTGACCTCCGTGGTGCAGGAAATAGGAGTTCCCCTGGAGCAACATATGTGCAGGCAAATGTGTTATTTACTTTGGTAGTCCCTCTAGTATTTATAGGCCCAGGCAGGACCAATAGAGATAACCTAAGGAATGTGGTAGCCCTTGTAAAGATTTCTGTCTCACGCTTAAATATTTGGGCAGCAAAATAGCAACCTTGGTCATAATTTGACAGAAGAAAACCACAAGGGCCCTGCCCAATTTCTACATCCTTTTACAAGCAATAAAAACCACCCATAAATAATTTTCATGCAATGCCTCAGGAGCTCCTTGCAAGGGTCAGCTCAAGACTCGCTGGATGTGATTCATGTTGTGCAGAGGTGTAAATCTCTGCAGAGCTCTTCCTGGGGTGCACTGTGGGAGGGACTGGATGATCTGGATTCAGGAACACTCAGCAGAATGGTGTTGCTGGTGGGGGCCACGGTTTGGGCTGTTCTGGTAAAGCACCCCCAGAGGCTCAGCTCTGAGCACCAGTCCCTGGCTAGACAGGTTCTTGAGTCTGGAGCCAGGAAGCAACAGCAAATCTGTGGCTTGGCCACAGGCTGGGGACTACGTAGTCGGAAGTTTTCCTCCTGTTTCTTCAGTGGGAAATTGGGGATTTTTTTAATGAAAAACTGAAAACCTCAACGGGCTCAGCACAGAGAGATGGCTGCAGCACTCCCTGAGGATTTTAATTACCTCTTGCTCTCCCTCTGCTTGTGCTGCCATTGATGGTCCATGATTCACAGCTGATGGGAGAGGAGATAGCGTGTGCAGGGAGCTCACCTCCCTCCTGGGAAGCACGGAAGGGCGTAGGGCTTCCAACCCAAGAGTTGGCAGCAGATTTCCCAATGCAGAGAGATTTATACTTACAAATAAAAAGTGAATGTTTTTGGTGGCTGGAAGAATAAGGAGAAAAGTGGTGGACAAATACACCATTTTTGACCACATGCAGCAGAAGTGCCACGGTCACCTGCACATCCTGACCTCACCTCTCTTTCCTATCAGCAATTAAGCATGTCAGGGTCTGCCACACTACTCAGAGCTATGTTTAATAGCCCTCCTGCTCCCATCTCTGGTGCTCCAGTACTGCCCTGGGTACTCCTTGTGCTTGTCCAGTCTGTCTCCTTCCCATGCAAAGTAAGGGGTCAGTATTCAGGAGCTGGATCTGGGGTTGTACAAGGCAAATGGCAAAGAAGATGGATTTCTACAGGGTTTCCTACCAGCTGGGAGGTGCCAAAGCTTGCAGAGCTGCTGCTATCATTCCCCAGCTCCCCTGGGTACTGCTGAGAGCAAAGCTCAGGGGTGGGGATGCTTCAGAACCTCCATGGCCTGCTGGGAAACATCTGGATCAGGGCTCAGTGGGTCTGCCAGCTCCAGGGGAATCCAAGTCTCATCCTCCCACAGAAAGACTCTCAGATGTTTCCCCTGAGCTCCGCTTCCCACACCCCATCCCAGCCCAGTTCTCATTCCTGGTTGCTCTCCTTTTCCTTCCCACTCCCAGGGCCTTGATCTCCCTGCCAAGCCGGGTCTCCTCCATCAGGCTGCTGGCTGTCTTCTGCCCTACACAGCCTTCTGCCAGTGATGCATCCCGACTGCCTCAAAATTTGGGACACAGAACCTGGCACTTGCACCCTGACCCACCCAAGGTGGGAGTCTATGGCAGCCTGGGGACCCAGCCCAGGTGTGACTCAAGCTGCTCACTACCTGCCACGGCATTTTATACCCTGTGCTCCTGGCTGGCTTCCCAGGAGACCCAATTTCACACGAGGATTTCAAGGATGGTCTTGACACATCCTGGTGGTGGTTACAGCTTCAATGCAGCCAGGCATTTCCCTACCTGCTGGGAAAGCCAAATGCAGCAGACTGGCGCTCCTGGGTCTGCTTCTCTCCCACCCCTTCTTTCCCACCACCACACACACACACACCACTGCTCCATTGGGCATTGCTTTGACCTTTCTTTTGGTACAAACCAGGCCACAGCTGAGGAACCTTCATGTTTGCATGGCAGTGGAGTCATCCCAAAGATGCTAATCCATGTCTGTGATGCTGGGAGGGGTTAATGCTCCCAGGGCCCATTTGGCTCTCTAGGGAAGCAGGAGGGGCAAGCATTCAGTGGCTGTGTGACCCAGCAAATCGTTTTTGATGGGATTACTCCCATTGCCTCCAGCCAGGGATGTGGGTTACGGAGCAGCCCACCAACAGCCACTGCTGCCTGCTGGCACAAGAACCAGCTCTGAACAGCCCATGAGCCACAGGCAGCCCACAAACCATAAATTGCCCAGCCCTGGAGGTGTTATCCTATCTGTAAGCCTGAAATGCTACAGCACTAGATTTGGGGAGCTAGGGGACCTGCAGTAAAGCTGTTGTGGAAATGCTCTGCTCCATGCCCATGTTCCTCCTGGTACAGGAAGGAATCTTTCTCTCCTTGTTCAACAGCTGCTAGGACTTGCTCATTTCTCTGATCTGTTGGTCATGAGAGAACCCATTCTGTCCTTGCTCGTTCCAGTGTCCCCTGAGGCAGCAGAGATGGCTGAGGGATGGAGAAAGAGGAAAACAAACCCCCTGCATGGGGCTGAGTCAGCATCCACCAAGGACCACAGCCGGGCTGTACTCTTGTCTGCATCCCTGTGCAGGATTCCCCTACCTTCTGCCACGAAACACAGGAGTGATGTTAATTTGATTTTACAGCGGAAGAAACCAGTCACAGGGAGGTTTAATCACACTCTGCTTTTCCAGAGCTGCCCTGCCCTTTCGTAGGACCGCAGGGAATCCAGGTGTGAGCTGTGCTGGACACTGCTGAGCTTTTCTCCCTGAGATGTGCAGCACCTGATCCATATGCTGCTGCTGTTCCTTGGCTGAAAATGATATCTGCTCACTGAAAGAAATCTCTGGGTAAAGCTATTTTTGTATTAGGAGAGAGGACAAGAAACCCTACAGAATAAGCAAATTTAAACAAAGGTGTCACCACAGGTGGCTCTTCTTTGACTCTGTTGCCCACAATTGGTCAGTGTCACTGCAAAGAGTGGCATAGCTAAAGCTGATGACTGAAAGTGCACAAATACATTGCCAAGGCAGTGACTGCTCCCACCAGCAATCTTGCAGATCTGCTACAGCTGGGCTCTGCTCGTCCCTGCTAGGGAAGGCACTGACTGCTCTTAAAAGGTGGTCTCCACCTGTATTTGCAGGGATGGTCTTCGTAGCCTTCCTCCTGTAACACCGTCACCTTTTCACTGATACGGTGGGCACTTGTGCCAGCTCCTCTGGAAAGGGCAAACGAGGTTTGAAGTGCAAAACTGGGGCACCTTTCAATAGGCCAGGACAGCAGCAGATGGGAAAAGCAGGAGAAAATTCACAACATAGCCCTCCCCTAGAGAAACCCTTTAAAAAAAATAAGCTCGCAGCCTTTGACCTCTTTTACATGCATAAACCCAGGTTTCAAAGCAGAGGGATGCTGCTGGGTAGTGCTAGAGGTTGATGGCTGCTCCTCCCTGCACAAACTCTCCCAGATGCTGCCGAGGAATGGAGCAGCAGTTGGTTATTATTTTTAGCCCCCTGTTCACGTGGCCTGAGGATCAGATGCACATTCCCAGATGCTCATTCTGCAAATGCCGAGATCCCTGCAGCCCTCCCCACGCAGACGCACAGGGCTGGCACAGCTCATCGCAGGGCTGGGGGAGCAGCAGGGTCTGGGACACGGCTCCCCCAGCCCACAGACCTGCACCTACACGTGCATGGCCACACCACCTGCTTCGCTCAGAAAGCCTCCAGTGAAAAAGGCTTTCTAGGAAACTTGAATAAATGAGCGGGAGGAAGTCAAACTGAATCAATCCATCAGGCTGACGAACAGCCTGTGTCCCCCGAGGACACAGCTTCGCTGGGAAGGTGAAGGGCCGTGTTTCCACGGGAGAAACCAGGCAGAGGCAGGGAGAGCGGGAGGCAGAGGCTGCCGGTGTGAGGAGCAAGATGTTAGGAAGGGGATGCAGGAGAGCAGAAGCTGGACCACAATGAGGGTGAACCGAGAAGCTGCGGGTGATTCTGGGGTGGGCACCACTTCCATCCCTCAAAGGAAAAGGAAGTCCAGGAGGGTGCAGAGAAGGAAAAGAGAAAAACAAGCTCACGAAGAAGTAAACCAAGTGAAGAGCACTGAGTGCATTCTCAGCTTTGTCCTGATCTCTGCAACAGATGGAGGGGGACTCCAACGTGTCTGAGGTGTGGGGAACAAATTGGGCACATGCAGAGTATCCAGAGGAAATGCACGGTCACTCTAACCCTCGGGAAACATGTGCGAGCTCCCTCACCCATGCCCACACGGCTCTGAATGGGCTGCCTGGCATCTGAAGTGCCAAATGAGAGACTGAAACCCTCACCCTTCACTCAGGCAACATTTCTGGGCAGGGAAAAGTGATGCCTGGGGGGAAGTCCTGCTGGGAGGTGATGTGGAATGGGAGTGAAATGACACCAAGCCTGCCCAATAATGGGAGGTAAAACAAGATCCAGCGGCTGCAATCTGAAGCCAGACAAATGCAGATTAGGTATAAAATGTGTTTCTATCAGGAGGCTTAATTAAACACTGGCACAGCTTTGGAGAGCTGTGATGGATTCTCCATTACTGGCAAGGGTCCCATTTACATTTGGAGGTATCTCTGAGTGCTCTGCTCTTGTTCAAGCACAGATATTGATCTAGTGATAGAATTGTCAGGGAAAAAGCCTGAGGCCTGGGCTCCCCAGGAGATCAGCAGCAGTGGAGTATTCTTGATGGTGTCAGTTTTGGCACCAGTGGAGACTTGGGCTGGCACCAAAACCAAGAAGAGACAAAGCCTTTCAGATAAGACTCGGGATACCAAAACACCTCTGGTCTCAGTGGTGGATGTCAAATAACTTTGAAACCTCTAAGAAGGTGCAAGGACCATGGGGATGTGAGGAAACCAAGTCTCTGCTCTGTGGCGAGGCCACCCCTGTGAAGTCACTGCTCATTTGCTCGGAGTGGCACCGCGGAGAGCAAGTCATGTCTTGGGTGCCCAAGGCCAAAGGTGGGCACGACTTTGCCTGCTCGGCAGGCTGTGAGCAGCCTCCAAACCATGCCACCCTCCTCTTCCCTCACTCAGGGCAATTTCACAGCTGTTGGGCTGGGAGAGGCTCAGGGTGGGGTCATGGGCTCAGGAGAACTTTGCCAGCTACAGGGGTTGCCCTGGGCTTGAGTGCCTGAAGAAAACTGCTGACCTTGCTTATGGAAAATTGTGTTTTCTTGCAAGGCTCCTGTCCCTTAGATGAGTTTCTGACTGGTAGATAGCTATGGAGTGAGTCACTTCTCTTTGTGCCCCAGTTTCCAAGCTAGCTGAGAGGCTGAGTCTGTTCACCTTGATTCATAGTGCTGCTGGGGGAGGGGGAGAGGCTGAAACAAGCCTAGAGCCTTAAGCCCACTACTTTCCAGGGGCAAAGCCTCACAGCTCTTGTTATCACACTTCTCACCAGCACAGTCATCTTGAGAGGGTTGTTGCGAGAGGCTGCGATCCCACGGACACTCAGGAGCTGTGACCGCAGCACAGCGCTGCAAGCTGTGCATCTCCCTCGAGCTCTGCTTCTTCTGGAGGTGTCCGGGCATCCCAGATCCCAGTGCTGGCTGGGGCAATCACCTTTGGGGCAGCACTGTGTCTACTCCAGCAGCTCTGTATAGCCAGCCTTGAAGGGAAAAGGGAAAAAGGGGAAAAAAAGGACTTTTGATTAGTTGAGCTTCAGGTTCACAGCAATCCACGGCATCTCTGGGGGGCAGGCAAACCTTTCCCAGATGCAGCGGGATCTCCACATGCAGAAGTGATGCCTGTAATAATCCTCATCAGGGCATGGCATTCTTCCCATAACAAAATTTGGACATACTCAGACTAGTAAACAAAGGAAATGTTTGCTGCTTTTATTAATAACCTGAAGAGACCTGTGCCTTCTGTTCTTTAGCTGTATACCGCCAGCCCCATATGGAGAAGATTTGCTAATGATCCTTCAATTTTCCACAATACTCTATTGAAACATACAGAATAATTTCTTTTCCCATTTCTGTTCTGCTGAAGATCAGTAATTTGTGAATTATTGCAGCAGTCCTGCGTCGGGAGCACTCTCCTCTGTCGAAAAGTACAAAACGGGGATCAGGCCTTGCTGCCTACCCAACCTCCTGTGCAGCAAACAAGAACTACAAATATTGTGAAATAATCTCAGGAAGAAATCTGGTTACTGTTCCAGCCTTTAGAAAGCGTTTTCCTGTGTCCACTGCTGCCCTTTAGACTCCAAGCAGCCAAGGCAGGACCTGCTTTCCCAGCTGACCATTGAATTGATTTCCTCTTTGTTTGTTATTGTGTCTGGGATCCTTCTCTCTGTAAAACCTGTGTACCCACAGAGAAACACACAAACACACACACACAGGAGCTGCCCATGGCAGATCCCGTCTCCGTTCTAGGGAGGCGTGTGCTCAGTGAGTATTAGGTTGGCCTGGGGCTGGGGCAGCTGGACTCCATCCCAAATCTGCAGGCTGCATCTCTGCAAAACGCCGTGCCTCAGTTTCTCTTCAACAAAGAGGGGGTGATTCTGATCTCCTTCTCGAGGTGCTTCCAGATGTAGAGACAGGAAGAGCTGTGTTTCAGTGGTATCAGAGCCTCCTGATTCCATCATTATTTTGCATCACTTTGATGTCCTTGAAATCAAAATATCACCCTGTGATTTCATTAGTTTCCAGAGAGGATATCAGCAATCTTTGTCAAGTGTGTGCATGCGTCAGGTGAGGGGCTGAGGGTGGTGGAAGTTACCTGAGATGAGTATTAATGACTAACAGCTCCAAGCTCCAGCACCAGAAGTGAGAACATCTAAATCTAGATTGAGGCACTTAATTAAACCTTTATTAAACTTCCTTCAACACATGGGCATAATTCTCTCATGCTTTTTGAAACCATGAATTAAACAAAAATGTTGTCCTTTCACACTTAGGATCATGTTACTTCTACTTTACTGCAACATGAGCTGTGTTCAAGGAGCAAGAGCTGCCAGCGTCCAGCTCCCCTGTTTCATCACATAGGGCAGCAAAATTAACATCCAGGCACTGGTGTTTCATTGTATCAAAGTCCTGATGAAGGAAGTGTTTTTGCAGGACCAAGGGGGTCGACTGGCCATTTTTGGATAGGTGTTTCAAGGAGACCAGGCAGTTTTGCGTTAGGGTTGGAGCTACCCTTAACTCTGATCAAGAATGTCTGGACCCACGGGATGGAGGTCACTGCTGCCAGCCAAAGTGGACCCCAGCCCAGGCATGTCCCATGTTCGTCAGCATTGTGTCCCAGTGACTTTTGTAACCCATATAAAAACCTTCATCTGGCACAGCCCAGGCAGGTGGCCCTCCAGTGCTCCTGTTGCCATGGCCCTGGCTAACACACAGAAATAATAACATTAAAAATCCCTAGCATCATTAAGCAGCTGTAATAATTAATCCCTAGTACTTAGCCCTACCTTTTATGCTTTCAAGAAACACAATGACATTCCCTGACTGTGTTCATTCACCCTTCTTCTCCTTGGAGAAAACTCTGTATCACATGCTCTGTTATAGAGGGAATGAAGAATAACACGTCCATGGGCATCCATGCGTTTCAGTGCACCAGATGGGAATATGGTATTATGTTTTAAACAGTTTGCTGTCCTTGAGTGGCAGTCACAGTGTTCCCTGATTCACAGGGAGCTGGAAAGTTGCCAGAACAGCCGCAAGCCTGCAACTAGGTCTTGCAAGTTTGGGCAGATTAGCCCAAAGGACTCATCTGAAGACCTACCCGTGCTTGGAGTGATTTCTGTTGTTTCATTTTTTATTGTGCAAGGAGAGAAAGACATGTTATTCTGGACCTGTGATGGGACAGTGCCCCAGCTGTGATGTTTGAGCTGTTCTTGGAGCTTTAGGAGAGTGAAGCTCCTGAGAGAAGGGCTGGTTGAATGCTACTGGTCACACTGCTGGGCAAAAGCAGAGCTGAGATGGACCCACGGGACATGGTCCTGCTCCCTGGTGCTGTGCTCACAGCAGTCTGAAACACGCCAAGACACAGCACAGTAAGGCTTTAAAGTGTGCTCAGCTCTAAGCAGAGGAGTAACCTACAGCAAAACAATGCTGACTTCAGAGCCTTATCTTTGCTTAAAGGTCAAAGCATGCTTAATGCCTCAGCAGCTTAAGCCTTTAGCACTCTCATGAAGGCAAGTTGAGAGCAGTTGTCCTTTCCAGTAAAGCAAACCCTGAAGAGCTAGGTTCTCCTTTCCCTTCTTCCCAGTCCCTTTGCTGATGTAAACAGCACATGCTCTGAATCTATGCTGGGGCGAGTGGAGCAGGACCCAAGTTCTTTTCTTTGCACCAGAGAAATGGTTGGACAAGTGGGGCTGAGCCAAATCGGAACAGCACCTGCTTGCCGACAGAGCCCCTACACCGCCCTTGCCTCAGAGATATCAGCAGCATCTCGTGTGCTGTGGTGCCCTGGGGAAGGCACGAAGTGCTGCTCCTCTCCCAGGAGACCAAAGCCTCCAGAGACCTGTAGGTCACAATCTGGGGAGCCAGGCAGGATGTGGATGTGGCCACGAAACAGCCAACGCTTGCCCGCCACCCACAGCACATCCTCTGGCTGCCCCATAGTGTCCACCATAGACACCCCCTGCCCCCCCGCCAAGAGATATTTTGAGGCCCTGTTTTGATCTCCTTTGCATGTCAGTTATGCTATTTCTGAGCAATTTTATTTTTATTGTTTTCCGGTGGTGAGCTTGTTGTCTTACACTCTCGCCTTGATCTTTTCCACTTCCTCTCGCTTTCATGCCTCTTTCTTTCCTCGCCGGGCTGATGGGTTGGCTGTTTTTGTCACAGCTGGTGGATGAGCTGTGTCCATCCCACGTGTGCAACCCGCAGTGGAGACTCCTCAGGGCGGTGGGAGTGCAGAGTCAGCCCCGGGGGTGTCTGTGTGGGTGCGTCACCCCCCTGCCTATCTCGGTGCCTTACCTGTTTCCAGCCACTGTCATGTGCAGAAAGAAGTGTTGACTCATTAATTATCACGATGTAGGTTATGGTTAGGCAGATGAGTAAAGCATCTTCCAAGTGGTGCAGCACCGCAGAAGGGAAGGGTTTGCCCTTTAATCACCCAGTTCCAGAAATGGTAAAACAAGCAGGGCGCTGCAGGAAGGGGCCACTGGGTGACCACATCAGCTCCTGCTGAGGAAACTCAGCTCCCACCTGGGAAATTCAACTTCTGTTTAGTTTTGGCTACTCAAAACAGGCATTCTTCATCCAAAAATGGGGAGAGGGGGAGCTGAGGGGAACAACGGTGTTTGGCAGCTGAGGAGAGACAAAGAGAAAGGTGCCTCTTAAACTTTTTTTCAGCAAAGCCTCCCTTTCTGCACCATATATTTTTTGTAGTTGTTCAAAGTATGATTTTCCTCCACAAATCCTCAACAGCATTTTTTTTTTAAAAACATAATTTTTAAATGCAAAAGACCCTGAATCTAAGCAGCTATCAATGCCAGATCTGTTGTAATCTTAGCCTACATTCAACACTTGTGGAAGAAATGCACAACCATGAATCATCACGGTTCTGCTTTAGCGGGGTTTTATTGAAGCAATTCATGTGGCGCGATACAGGTCAGAATGTGACGCGCTGACAGGATCAGCATTCACATTTCCACAGAGAAGGGGCAGAAAACCCAAGTGGTGTGACTGCAGGACACTGGCTGAAGACCAGCAAGCAAGCTGTGGCCCAGGTAAGTACAGCACACCTGCGGCAGAGCCAGCCTGGATGAGCGCTAATGAAAGCCCGTGGATTCAGTGCAGCAGGGAGAGTTGCAGTATCAATGAATCATTTGTCGTTAGCATTGTACCATCAGGTGGTTAGTGAGCGTTTTCTCTCCAGATAGGCTCTTGTCTTCCCGTGGAGCAGCTGGGATCAGCCGTTTGGGGAGGCAAATGAGTGGCAGGCGTGCCTTGAGTGTCTGAGCCAGGCTGTTCAGCCTTAGGCTCCTCTGAATAGCCAGCAGCTCCCTGCAGAAGGACAGCACCAACACACCCTTGCTCACTCTTCCTCAGACTTCTGCTCTCTCCTTCCTCTTGCTTCCTTTCAGTCTTGCACTTGCTGGATCTGATCTCACACTTGTCTACCTCACTGTAGGACCACCAAAATGAATGGGGTCAGGCAAACCCCCCATGGCACGTGCTGGGCTGCTTCCAAGCCCTTGGTTCTAGCCCAGACACAGGGCAGAGGGTCAGTCAATAGTCAGGTGGCAAGTCCCTGGTCAGGTAGGGTCAGTAGTCCAAAGGGTCAGTTTGGAATCATCTGATAATCTTTCCCAAGGCTTTGTTTCTCATTTGTAGCTGCAGGGGAAAGCAAGGACACCTGCAGCAGGGAAAAGACATGATAAAAGCACTGAAACAACCCATGGTGCTCAGATGCAGTGATAATGGCAGTCAGTGAAGTGCTGAAGTTAGATAGCAGGAGGGAAGGGGAGTCTGGATTTGCTCAGGTGTAGTTTGGACAGTCTGACCAGCTGATCTCCCTCTTCTCTCCTCTCTTCTCCGACACTAGACGGGTCTTTAAGGAGTATCAGCTTTCTGGGGACCTATCCTATACCTGTTTCCTGGGGTAGCCTTCTTCCCTACTATCTGTGCTCTTTACCCTCACTCCCCTTCCTCAGCCTGAGGTATCTCTGCAGAGTTCATCAGGCTTGAAGCCGTATGCCAGCAAGAGTGCATAACAAGTTTTCGTTTTTGTAAAAAATATGAGGATATCAGCTGCAAAGCAAATTTTGCTCATCTTTCCCGGAGAACCTGCTCCCCAGGGCTGGGTTTGACCGTCAGTTTGCAAGTGTGATAAAACAGACAGGAAATTCAGGGTCTGGCTTCAGCGCACAGGCACTGCCCTTCAGAGATACCCACGCCTGCTCCAGCACTGCTGACACACAGCCTGTGAGCAGGACAGTCCAACTCATCTCCTGCACGGCCTGAGGTAATTGTGCTGCAGGGGAAACCAGGTCTGTCACCTCCAGCAGGGACGGAGCTGTCACGGATGCCCTGCTGTGGGTGCCTGAGAGAGCAGGGTAGCTCTGGACAAAGCACAATTGGTGCAGATATGCCCAAGGTAGTCTCCTTCCTCTCCCCTCACCTGGCTCTGTTACCTTTGCTTCTCATCTCTCTCCAGCTTCTCACCCCCAGCCTGTGTCCAAAGTTTAGCGATTCATGCCTGGCACAGCTTTGTGCTTGCCCTGATGCTCATTATTGTATCAGACAGAAACACCTCCTATCCCTGGCTCCTTGCTGTGTTGCGTCTGCTCCTCAGGGAGCACTGGCCCGGGAAGAAAATCCCAGACAAGGTTCTTACTACCCTGCCCAAGCCCATGCACTATCCTGCCCTGTCTTTGTGCTGTGGTGATTTCTACTGAACACTGCTGCTCTGACCCCCTTTCCCACTCACAGTCTCAGTTCATCCCTCAGCCACCTCATTCTGCATGATTTTGGTGCTAACTTCCCCCCTGAGCTGGGTAACTTTACTCCTCTCACCATAATTTCACCTCCCAGCCCTGCTCGGCCCTGTGCTTGCTGTTTTTCCAGCAGCTGCCCTGCACTGTCCAGTGCTGCCTCTTTGCTTGAGCAGAGCCAGGCACGAGCCCCCAGTACAACACTCATCCACGGGCAGCAGCACAGGCAGGGGAGCAGTGGGGACGCAGGGACAAATTCCAGAGGGGATGAGCAGAGGAGCTCATCCCGCTCCTTCCACTCGGCACAGCTTGATCAGCCTCTTGCTTTTTCCAAGTGCTATATTCCCACACGGAGTGAGAGAGGTTTCAGGAAATTTCTGCTCCTCTCAAAATCACTTCTGATTTTTCTAGTAAAAGCGTCTGCCAGCCTCCTGCCGCCAAGTTGGTTTTTTTTTTAATACATATACGATTCAAGCTGCGTTGGCTCTATTCCTGAAGTCTGGCAGGTGCTCAGTGACATATGTTCTGTGATAAATGTTTATTACATAAGTTCATTCAAGCTAACATGGATTTTGAGATATAGTCAGCTCTCATTATACAGCTTGCCTTCAAAGCTCAGTGTCCAGATTATGTCTTTTCTTGTAGGGATGTCTCCCAGGGTTTGTTTGCTCCTTCCTTGATTTAGCCAACTCTTGATTGGTTCATCAAGGTAGTTAACGAAGCACTCAGACCAACTCAGGGGAGGGGAGGAAAAGGAGCAATTATAACTTCAGCTTGTTCCAGCTCATTATTTTAATCACTGTGTATCATATTTGGTGAAAACATCTCTCTACAAACATTAAAACTTTGAAGCTGTCATCGCTCAGAAACAAAGGGTCTGGTTTCGCTGATTCCCAAGCACTGGTCCTGCCTTAGAGGTGGATTGCATCAGGTTGTTATCACTGTGTCTCACTGGAGGAATTCCTCCTGATTCCTGCTGTTTCAGGGCTATGGATACAACTCACAGCGTTCAAGACTTCCAAGTGTGTTCATCTTTGTCCCGGCTGTTCTGTAAACTTATTATTATTGTTTAATCTTGTTGTAATAAATTCCAGTCACTTTGTGGGCTGTTCTTTGGCAGGATGAAATTATAAGTGCTGTACCATAAAATGCTGAGCATCCTGTGCAAGTCCAGGGGAACACTGGCTTCGAATTTCTCCTCTTAATGTGCATCAGATGGTAAAGATCAGGATAAACTCTTCTTTGCTTTGGATGAGGAGTTTGGAAATGGCAGGAGCCAGAGCTGCCTTGAGGCTGCCTCTCATGTCCCCATGTCTGAACCTCTCTCTGGGCTTCACAGAGTCTCCAGCTCATTTTGCTCTCCAGGGTTTGGCAGAGTTTACAGGAGAGATGCAGACGTGTCCAGGAGCAGTGTGGTGTGCCGTTCTGGGGAAAAGCCTTAGCCTTGGCTGTGTGGGACACAGATCTCCATGTTTGCTCTTTGGGATCAGGCTGATCCTGCACGTTATCACTCTTGATGTGCAAATGCTTGTGCAAACTGGATGATTCACATACATTTTGCAAATGCCTTTGCGACTCTGGACTCTCTGGTGAGTCCAGCCTTGCTGAGGCAGGGCTGAGTTTTGGAGAGTACAGCAGCAATGAAGGTGCCTTTTTCTCAGAGGACTGCCTTAGCCCCATCATTTGGGAGACCAAAATATCAGGCCTGTCTATAGGCAGGTAAAATCCTGGCACAGGAGGAGCCCTCTCCAGTGAGGCTGTTGGGGCTCAGCGAAGGGGAAAGCAGGCTGTGCATTTTACACTTGGTCAGTTAGGGCCAGCAGTAACAATAAACATTTTCTAGTCAACACGTGTCTTATCTGGCGAATTCTGAAGCAAACGCAGGGCAGATGGGCTGTTGCTAAGTGCCTGTACCTCTCTTGGTCTGCAATCCATGCATTTCCCTCCCATCCTACATTTGGTGTTCAAGATCTCTTAGAAAAAAACCCAACTCTGGAGACGTGGCAGATCTGCAGATGGGAGGTTTGCAGTTAAGGGACAGCACTGGGCTGTGACATGTGGTTAGAGCTGTAATGTGTGCCTGGGCTATTATGGTTGAAGGGGCAGGGTGTTTTTAATACAGCTGCACAAGATAATATGTCAGGCCTTCACTGAATGCACCAGTTTTAGCAAGACGTGTGCACGTTATTCAGAGAATCTAAGGTTGAACTTGCTGAGCTGTAAATCTCAGTGACTGGCATCCAGTGCAATTCCAGGGTGTCCTGAAGCGTGCCTAGGAAAAGGAGACATGGGGAGGACATCATCCTTAGAGTCCTTGGGATCAAAAAATGCAGACTGGCAAAGATCAGCTGTCTCTGCTCACGCTTTGCCTTGAGCCGATTGTGATCAGCCTCATGTTTTGGAGGTTTGGAAAGGATAAAATCTGGTGGATAGAAGAGAGAGGAGGCAAAAAGGAAGAAAGGAGCATTAAGGGGAAAGCAATGTCACTGAAGACCCCAGACTGGTCTTTGGTTTCTCTTGTATCTTTGGGAGGAATTGGGTGTCCTTTCTGCTAAATAATGCATAGTGGAGAGCACACAAGAAACATCTTCTGCACAAAGGGGAGGAACCCAACTAGAACAGCAATTAATGTGCTTTTTTAATTGGTGTAGGTCAAAACTCCCCCTCCATGTCTCTTGGAGTGAGGAAAGCTGAAGTGGTCGGCCATCTCAAAGGGATATGGGCGAAGCAAGGCGTCAGGTATTGTACACCAAATCATCCGTTTTAGAGAATTGTCTCAGAAAAGGCTGTGGAAAACAGAAGAATTTAACTGAGTGAAATCCCAGCTGTGAGAAACTGGCAGGTCTTGAGGGACAGCTTGGCACAGTCAGCCCCAGAAGTCCTGTGGGGTCAGGTTTTCTCTGCTGGGACAGGGTCTTGCTGGGAGCAGGGATGGGAGCAGAAGTCAGTCATGAGGTGGGACAGGAGCCTTACTGGACACCAGGTGTTTTTGCATAATCTGGAATTGAATAAGAGCACTGAAAATAATAAACCAGCACCCCAGAAAGAGCTGGGCAATTAACCTGTCTCTCCTGTGAACTTCTCCTGCCAGGCTCCCTCTTTGCTGTAGCTGGTGTCCAGCCCCTGAAGAGGTCAGGAAGCACCTGCATTGGTATTTGCATGCGCTACAAGGTTTTTGAGGCAGGGACCGTCCTTTGGCAGCTTGTGCTGGCAGCCTTCAGAGCCAGAGGTCCTGGCTGGGGAACACCTGCAAAGCAAACCTTAACAACCAGGTGCCCATCTCAGCCACTGGAGGTGAAGCATCTTGTCTCTGGCTGGGCAGATGACTCAGACCCAGAGCAAATTAGAGTTAGCTTGGGTGGAAGTGTGATGTGAGTGTCTAGCCACCACTTGTGGGGAGGGTCAGTCACATCATCACAGCTCCATTAAGAATGATGCAGGCATTCTCTACCCAAAGAGAATTTGGCCCAGACCTTTTTAGTCAGATCCTTTCGGTAATTTGATTTCCCTCTGCATTAAAGACATTAACGTTGTAAGTGCCTTAATGTTGATGTGACACATGGACCAGTGGAGATGGTGGTTTTGCATGTGCTGACATTCAGCCCCTCTGAGCAATGTCCTGGACACCAAACTGCTTTTGTAGCATCTTTGCCCCAAAAAGAGCTGCCACTGTGCTGAAATTAGAGCCAAGATCACTCTTCAGAGAATCAATTTGCCTGACAATCCTGACCCTCGGGGGATATGACATTAGCATGGTGGCTATCATCAGTCAGTCTGCTGCTGAGGGCTCCCTGATCTGCAGGCATTTGAATACTCCCCACTCTGGAATGGGCCGCTTAAAGCATTTTAAAACTCTCAGATTCTGGGGAATCCAGTCTAAATTTTTCAAGTGGCACAGTGAGGAATAAGACTGAGAAAGGTACCACTGGAGGTGGATGTATCTTCAAGGCTTGCGGGAGCACTCACTACAGAGCGCTTCAGGGCTTTGTGAGCTTAGGTTAAGTTCACAAGCCCCATGGACTGTAAGTGAAAAGTACGGTGCTGCTTTGATGGTTGTTTGGGTTTCCAGAGGGCTCAGGATTCAGGCTTTGTTATTGAATGGACACCTATATTCTCTTTCAGGCATGAAGCAATTCCTTCCTTGCCTCTCCTGTAAAAAGGTCTGGCAAATACTTGCTTTTGCGACACAGCCTTAGGATTAGGCTTTCCAAAGGCAAGTCTTCACCATGGGGCCTTAATTTCTGGGATGCTTGAGCACAGCTTGCAGGAGCAGCCCCTCCTTTGGAGGTCTCCAACTGCTGCATCCTTCAAAGATCCCTGCAGAGAGATGCCTCAGACACAGAGCCTCTTAAAGGTCTGGTCACTGCTGAAATCCCTGGTATGCCTGTAGTGTGACTTTGCTCTCTCCCAGACCTTTGCTCTTGCTCGTTCAGCCCATCTTCCAGTCCATCTTCAGTTCAGCTCTTTGGTGAATTCTTCTCTCACACACCTTTGCTCTGCTGACTTTCTTATTCAGGAAGTGGATGTGGGAATCAGCCAAGACACTGGTTGTGGTGGATTAGGCATTAAGTCATTTGCATTTCCTTACCACTGCCAGTTACTACTATTGCAGCAAAAGACAGAGTGCACACACTGACTGTGGCTGCTGCTCCTGATGGGAAGACCAGAAGGGAGCACTCCTTCCGTCATAACATTCGCTGTGCACACTGACTGCAAGTCCCTGCATACTGTCAGCTTGCTTCATGTGCCTCTCCTTCATCACAGCGATGTGCAGGCTGTACTAACCACCCCAGCTCCCTCAAAAACTGTTTGGGGTTTGACCAAAGGAAAAACACCCTCCTTGGGAAAGAGCTGATATGCAGGGAAGTGATTTTGTCAGAGCTGCTTGCTTAAGCACGTGGAGACAACTGCTCAGGGTCAGCCACGGATAACAAGCCTTCAGATGACAAATGGCAGTCCTTGGCTGTACAGTAAGGGGTGTATGTTCCCAGCATGCTCCCTCTGAATTATTGCAATGGCAGCACTCACTTCCCTTCTCTGGGAAAGAAACAAGAGCAAAGCAAGCAAGAACTAGCAGCAGATGGTCCCTCCTGTGCCCAGATCATTCCAGCCAAAACAAATCTACATCCCCAGCTGAAGGGAAGGGTACAGGAATAGAACAGGAGTGTGACTCAGATCCAGTGACTCAGACAGCAAGGCGAGGGGAGAGAGGGAGGGGGAGAGGCTGAACCTGGCGCAAGAGCCTCTTACGGATGACAGTGATTATTGCTATTATTCCTGCGAGTGCTTGCGGGCACTGACAACTCTCACTCCTGTTCTCTTTTTTAGAGTTGTTTTTCTCCTTTATTTTTTTTTTTATTTTTTGCTGTGTCTCTTTCTGTCTCACTTTTCCCTTTTGTGGGAAAGCTGTGAGCACCCTCCTCTGCATATTTATCTGTTTGTGAGCTGGTAAATAGCCGGCCAAACACTTGTGTGCCAGATATCAGATAGGCTCAGCTGTTTGCATGCCAGTGGAAAATGCCACATACCCATCTTCCCTCTGTCGGGGCAGCAGCCTGCGAGATTCCAGGCATGGTCCCCAGCTCTCCTCCCCCCTCTCATCCCCATCCACTGGCCTGTGGCACTTTTGCCATGTGCCTTGCCACAGCAGTGGTTGTGTTGAATGAGGATGATGTTTGCCCAACCTTAGCAAGTCAGGTTTTGAATAATGAGCTCAAGTGCTGAACTGTTGGTATTATTCTGTCAGAGCTGCCATGCAGGTCAGGTCGGCTACTGTCACTTACTCACGGCGAAGATGTTTTTGTGGGGCTTGGTTTTACCATGGATGGATGGATTCACATCTTGATACCCCTTAGATTGTATGAAAGGCTTTGCAAAGCTCCTGAAAAGCACTATCACTAGAAAAACTAGGCCATTGGGTGAGATCATGCATTAAGCACTAGGGGCTGGCTGAACAATCTGTCCCAGAAACCAGCCTTGGATTAGTGCTGTGCTGTGCTCTGGCCCTTGGCACAAGCACAGGTGGGACGAAGGGCCCAGATCCTGCCTGACCGCGTCGGAGGAAAATTACCCTGTGGAGCAGAACATCCTGCCTTGCCAGGTGCCCTGGTCCTCAGCACGAGGGGGCTGAGCAGGGAGCAGAATGTCCTATGGAAACCCAGACTCTGTTGTGCACCAGCAGCAATTCTGTTTCTCCATCTCCACCCGGCGTCATCCCCTGGGTGCCTTCCCCACCCACCCAGGCAGAACTCAGAGGCTTCTGATTTGTGTCAGACCCCAAACTGCTCCACATTAACGCCACCAAATGAGGTCTATCCCATGGCAAAACACTCCGTGAGGACTGGCATTGTATGTTGATGACCCTGAGCAAAGTCCATGGTTAAGATGTATAGTGAGCACACGCAGCTTGTGAGGTGCAATTGGGTCCACTGGGATGTGTGGAAGAGCCAGAATGGCTGGAAAAAAATGGTGTCACTGACTTCAGCTAAACCAGGTGCCCTAAACTGAGTAGACTGTGACTGTAGTGGGTATCCTTTACACATTTTGGATTTCATGGGTGACAAGCACCAGAATACATCTCCTTTAGGACACAGAAGTGCTTGAATACACCGTTCTCTCTCCTGAAGTGGGTCCCATGACCAGTATGGTGCCTCTGGACTCAGCAGAGCAGGCTGGGGACTTACAGCTTACTCATAATGAATGTAGACACTGCCACCCCAGTGTTAAACTGAGGGGTCCTCAGGGACAGAGCCAAGGCACAGAAAGGAGCATAGGCCAGCCCACGCACTGCTCACCCGCCAGTGAGGGCTTCAAGAAAGCCCTGTGGTCACTGGCCCAACCAACACATCTGGGTTGAGGGAACACAACCCAAAACTTGAGGACCTCTGCCTTCTGGATTTGGAGGGTTTTCTCCTTGGGGTAGCAGAGAAAGGAGGCAGAGACTGTCAGACATTGGGTGATTGCTGAGGGGCATCAGGGAGATGGGATTTGAAAAGAAGAGACAGGTTGAATTTATATTTAAAAATATATAGATGTTGTTACATAAACTATATAGCTATTTTTAACTTTGGTACTCACTCTGGGTTTCATTTAACTGAACAGGATACAGGAGGTAAAACATTCTTCAGTGCTACATACTGTAGAGGCCCAGTGGGTCGTCACACACGAATGGCTTCCCCCTTCTTTGCATGTGTTGGTGAGGCCTTGGCACGTTACAGACCATGGCAGTGCTATATTTTCACACATATAATGTGCTGGTTTTTTAAAAAAAAGTGATTCAGCAGTAATGCAGTCGGCATGCACGTGTGAGTAACTCAAGGGGAAATTTAACGTAAAGCCCCTTTCTACCCAGTTGCTGCTCCAGCCCTGCTAAGGGCATGAAAACACAGCATGTTTCCTTCTCTTTCTGTTCTTGACCACCATGTATAGTGCTGAACAGGATGAACTGCCTAAATGATGAAGGATGAGGGAGAGATCAAAAACTTTAGGGTCAGGCCATCCATCTACACTGTCCATGTTGGGAGAGAGGTGAACCTTTCTTTCCCAGCCCAAGCCGATGCCTCGGAGGCACAGCCTTTACAAGCAGATACACTAATGCATGATCTGATGCTGGATCTGCCACACTGTTGTTATACCCAGAGGCTGTTTCTGGGGGAAAGTTTTGATGACCTAGATACAGTTTTTTGGTTCTTGCAGGGAAAACAGTGTCTGAAGTCAAGACATTTGTGCGGGAATCAGGGGTTATTCTACAATCAAGCTCTGGCACGGACATGTAAGTTCACTAAGCAACAGGGATGCTAACTATGGTGACTGAGGGTGCTGTTCAGATGAACAGGGCATCTCTATGTGAGAGTGGATTGGTACCAGGGCTGAGAGGGTTTAGGTGGGGGGGAATCATTAGGCTGTAATCTGACCCACAGAGTCCATAACAGTTGCTCTTACCCATCTACCCCTTACTTGTGTTCACCTAAAGCAGAAAGGTGTCTAGTCACGATCTGAAGTTATCAAGAGAAGGAAAAGCTGCCCCTCCCCTTGGTCATTTGTTCCAGTGGTTGATCACCTCTTTGCTAAACACGCGCGGCTAATTTGAATTTGTCTGGTTTCAGCTTCTTGCCAGTAGTGGTTGGTGTTTATGCTATTCTCTACTGCATTGAAAAGCCCTGTTGCACTCTGTTTTCATCCGATAGAATTACTTATATGCTGATCTTAACTCACCCTTCAATATTCCCCTCCTTCCCCCTTTGGGTGCATGAAACAGATCGAACAATTTCAGTATCTTGCTCAAAGGCATTTTCTCTACTCCTTAATTCATTTCTGTGGCTCTTTCCTGCCCTCACTTTAACCACCTTTTGAATATTAAAATGTGAGCCCCAGGCCTGGTTGTGTTATCTTATCCACTTTAGTCTCAGTGCTTTATGTGGAGGAAAATTAACCTCCCTGATCCTACTTACTACTTTCCCTGTCTGCTTAATCTCGGGCAGCCCTTGCCCCCATTTGCCAGGAGAGGTGTCTGCGCTGAGCCACTCATCCATAACAATCTCCAGCCCTCGCTCAGGAGCTCTGCTGTACATGCAGCCGGTCCTGCTTATAATGAACAACCTTCCCTCTTCCTCCCTCCTGGACTGCAGGAATGCATTGCAAGTGAACCCTGCTTACCCAGCAGTCACCAAGCCCTGCCATGGCCACCTCTTCAACCACCTCACCACCGAAGATGGGTATCAATGTCCTTTTTCAGTGGCTCTTTTACACTGTCTTCCAGACTGATGATAAAAAAACCACAGGGTAAAGCAGGGCTGAGTCCCAAACCTGCTTGGATTTTGTTGTTCGGTGATGAGTCCTCACTGACAACAACATTTTGAGATCTGTCAGTTATCCAGCTCTCAATCTGTCTCACATATCCTCTGGTTCATACTATTCTGTGCTATTTTTTAAGCAGGATGTCATGGTTTTAGCTCAATCCCCTAGTAGAAAATCTAAGTATAGCATATCTGCGTAGTTACTTTTATCAGGCAACTTTGTAATCTCCTCAAAGAACTAAATCAGGTTTGTTAAGTGCTATTTTCTCTACAACAACACTGAATCACATTCACAGAAGAGGGGAATGCTGAGAGGCTACTAAGTTTATTCTTCTTATTCTTCTTATTATCATTTTATATATTCATCTGCTGTCCTCAGCTAATTGGGAAGACTGATCTTATATTTTTGGTCTCTTGGATGTAGGACCTACCAGCAGAGCCACTGAGCAGGATCACAAAGTCCCCTGGCGCAGCTGACCCTTGGGGGTGGCAGTGGCTCGGTGAGTGCTGTGCACAGCAGTGGGTTTGCACGGGAGAGCACGGCCCGAAGCAGCTGATTCTTGTGAGGTACAGGCAAGGCTGTGGCTGCTGTTGCAGGGGTAACATCTCTGCTGGCCATCTCTTGGGTTTGGGGATGTACCACCAAACCACGCTTGCCTGAAGCACCAGCTCCAGGACAGAGGAGTCGGAAAGGGCTCTGCCCTTCCCTGCTCCTTCCACCCTGCTCCAGGCGGTCTGTCAGTACCTGGTCAGGGGGATACCATGTCTTCATGGTGATCAAGATCTGGAGAAGGAAAAAGAAGGGATGTTCTCAGGTGCTGGATGCACCTGCAGAACTTTTCTCAGGCAGTCTTTCCTGCAGAACTGCCTGAGAATGGCTATGCCCAGGTCCCTTGAGACAGCCCAGCTTTAATGTGCTATAAAGCAAACTGAAACCTTTGGGCCTAAAGTCTCACTGGTGGAGCGAATGTCACACAGGTTTCTAACACTGCCCTGAGCCAGCCTGCTTGGTGAATTTTCCTTGGTGGGTGTTGTAAAAGTTTGTCTCTCCTTCCCAGCTACAAGGGTGCACTGCAAGGAGGCAGTGGAAGACTGTGCAGCACCTGCAAGGACCTAGTCCCCTTCTGTGTGGGATGTGTTAGCAGCTGAAGAGCTGAGCTCCTGCTTTTCTTTATGTGCTCTCCTGACTCAGCCAATCTCTGTTACAAGCACAGCTGCACTCAAGAGAAGAATATTTTATAAAGAGAGTTCAAACTGGCTCTTCTGCTGTGGTAAGTTTTCAGCTACCACCTCTGAAGCACATCCTTCCTTCCTGATGGCCACGTCAAATAGTTTTGCAAAGACACCATGGAAAGGAGACCCAGATATGCAGCGTTTGATGGCCTCCTCGTCTGCAGAAATGCTGAGTGTCCTCATCACTTCCTGTCTTTGTGTGGTTATCAACAATAAAACAAGTCTGAGGGATGGTTAGATTTAATCAATTAGAAGAGAAACACCCCAGCCCATGCCTTCTGAACACCCCAGGATGTTCAGAAGACCCTGGCCTTGGGGTCCGGGGGGACTGGGAGGCCAGGTTTTGTTTAACTTGAGCTTTAAGTCTTTCGTAAGAAGGTGGGAGCTCTCACGATTTGTGTCACAGTAACCAAGATCTAAAAAAATATGCCATGTTTCCACTGCAATTTTCTCTCTCAGATGTGCCAGCTGCTCTTTTTTCACACTTTTGCTGCACATTTACGAGAGTGAGAAGGAATGCACACACACACACGCACATACACACAGCTGCAGCCGTGAGACCAGCCTGGCCTTAGCCCACACAGTGCTGTTAAGCCCAGAGATGCATTTAGTTAGAGCAGAAGAAGGAAAAAAAAATGAAAGAAAAAACTGTTGGTGTAACTATGTCTGGATTCCCAAACACCTGCACCAGGGTTTCCTGATATTTCTGCAGACATTTGCATCAGAGATACAGCTGCCACAGTGCTCACACAAGACCTTAACCTTCATTTAATCCTGGCTCTATTCTCCTTTCATTTTCTCTTACTTAAAACAGAGCTGAAATCTCATGTGCACCCAGAGCTGCAGTGGTTGGAGTCCATGCTGGTGAAAAGTATCCAAGTCTATTACACCAGTTTAACATCATTTAGTCAAAGGGCTGCAGGAGGCTGTATGTGCTCTGTCAGCTTAGTTTAATTTGAATACATGAAGAACAAGATTAAACCGATATCTGTAAAGGATTTTAAATAAGACTGAAAATTTGTGTGCAAAAAAAGCCTAATTTGATGGTGTTGTAGCTTTAGGAAGGGCAGACCTTTCTTGCTGTTCTAAGGGAAAAGACAAGTTTTAATTTGTGGTATTTTTATTCCCCCTGCACTATTGCTTTCAAGACGAATACATTAGTTTATCAGATGCTGAGAACTTAAGTAAGATAACCAGGGCCAAATTCCCACCTGCTGAATACATTTAAACAGGCTTTTTTCTGAGGTGTTTAGAGTCTTCTCCTTCTGCTGACTTTTCTGGGGCTTGACAATACTCACCACTGTGGTCCCTTACTGAAAACTGCCCAGGTATGTCACAGCTGCCTTAGACAAGTAGTGCCAGGAGTGAGAAATGTGTCAGGCAGCTTGTTCATTCATCTTTCTCAGCTTAGAAAAAAGAGAATGGGGACTACCACTTGGTGTTTCTACATGGTTTCACTCTCTAGTTCTCATGAGGTAGCAAAAAGCTGAAGATTCTTTAGAGGAAGTCAAGCAAACAATTTCAAGGAGATTTCTTAAAAAAAAAATGCACAAAAAATGAACAAAAAACCCAGAGCAAAACAAAACAGCAACATCTGAAATGTTACTTTTCTTCTTCGACATTCTGTAAAACCCCTTGCTTAACTAAATCTAGATTTGGGACCTACACCGACCTGAGAGCTTCCTTTAATTAAAACCTCATCCGCAATTCAACTTAGAAAAAAACACAATTGACAACAAACACAAGCTTCAGAAGAAAAATGAGATGACATCTGTTCTTTAGGCAAGACTCCTTTGTCCTGAATTCTAGAGAGCTGGTTATTTAAGGGGAGAATTATGTGAACAGCTAAGATTAAACAGAAGCAGCAACACACCCTGATGCAAGCTTCAGGGTGTTGAAATTGCGCTGCTCTTCTCCCCAAAGACATTTCAGATCCCATTTCTTGAACACTGTTTATTTCGAAAGTGCTCACATTCTGATTTCCTCTACAGCCAGTTCACTGCTCTCTGCAGTCTCTAAAAGCATCATCAAGCGTTTCCTCATTAGATAATATCATCACACACCCTAATGATTAGGCTCAATGAGTCACCTTCCTTTTTGGAGCCCTGTATTCAATCCAAAATTGTGTATCCTCTCTCGCTCTTGAAGAGAACTCCCTCCACGCAGAGATGTCTCAGGAGACCAGCCCAGCTGTAGCAACAAGTTCATTAGCCAGCCCATTGTGGTGGATTCTGAAACCCCTCTGTGAGATGCCAGAGACAATCAGACTGGTGCCATGGTTAGGGGTGCTGTGTGCTGGGAGCAGTGCAGACACTTCAGAAAGGGGAGCCCTTGCCTCGGAGAACTCTGACATCTGAAAAGCAAGAAGCCAGCTAAGTGGTTAGTGAAAGGCTTTGGGGATCAAGAGGATGATAAACAATCACTGTAACTGTGGGCACTTGGGATGAGTAGAGAGAAGGGACTAAATATACCAAGTCTATGGGGAAGGATAAGAAAGAAGAAGAAAACGCTGAATTGAGACAATGAAACTTTTGTAGGCAACAAAGCAGAGGCTAGTAGAAGAGGAAAAGGGATGGGTCCCTCCTGTTTGATTACAAAGGCCTTTTCCTGTCATCTTGCTTGCAGAACAGGTTTTATTATTTATCTCATTTTTTTATTTCAGGCAGCATTAGCAGCAATTATAAAAATAATGGCGTCTCTACTGCCATGTGCTCTATTTACATTCCTGTAAAGCCTACAGTCTGTAGGCAGGGGCCAGGAAGAGGGCCATTCTCCAGGGTCTGTGGCTAGCAGAGGGGACAGGCTGGGTAGGGCAGTGACCCGTGGCCACCTGCACAAGCAGCCAGCTTGGCTGGGACAGCAGCCAGGAGGGGAAAGCCTGTCACTCTCACTCAAGTTTTCATCAAAGGGCTTTCCTGCCCCTCCCCTCCAGCAGTAGTGAGTGGTGGACTCTTCAGGACTTTTGCTGGTTTCATTTATTTTTATTTTATAAACATTGCAAAAACCAGATACTTCCCCTGGGACATGGCTGTTTGCATCCCCTTGCTCACAAGTATTTATAGGGCTCCCCTCTCTGCAGCTTCTGAATGCCTTGTGTTTTTAATTGGATCTACACTCAGATTTACCCCTCCCGTGCAGGGTAGTTTTGTGCAGGCACACACGGCTGAAACTGGGGCAATCAAGTCCAAAACTTAAATCTAGAAGTGGCCACCTCAGGGGCCATTTAACACCTCCAACTTCCTGAAACTAGGTGGAGAAATACCTTAATTCCCAGAAGGACACTTTCTAGAAGATGTTTTCTAAACACACGTAAGACTTGCACCAAACAAGTCGCTGCCCTTTTCAGGGAAGATGTTTGCATGTTCCCTCTCACTCACCCAACCCACTGATAGGATGTGCCACCACGCAGGAATACATCCCCACTGCCAAGCCACAGGGCATGACTCCCGGGTGTTCCTGGTGAAATGGTGACTCACTTCAACCACCTGGTTAAGGAACTCATGAGCATCCCCTCCAGTATCAAATGGGGTGTATTTCTTCTCTGCATAGAATCACAGAATGCTATAACCCTTTAGATTGGGAAAAACCTCTAAGATCATCCAGTCCCACAATCAACCTAACACAGCCAAGCCCACCACTAAACCAAGCCCCCAAGAACCACATCTATACACCTCTCAAATACCTCCAGGGCCCATTCTGAATTAGGCACCTCCTCCCCTTTGTACACCTGGCCCCTGGAAATCCTTCACCACCACAGGGTGTTTTATGGCACAGGATGGAGATGTGGGACTGGCAGCCCCGTGTGACAAGTCCCTGCTCACAAACTAGTCCTCCTGTCCAGCAGCCTGGGTGCTGCTGCACAAAGCGGTCAGAAAGGTGCCCATTTTGGGAGTGTGAGTGCTGGTCAGAGGGCTCTATACCCTCTGTACCTGCTGTACAAGCCATGCAAAGTGAGCTTTGGATGGAGGGTTGCTATAACCATTGGCTGCTGGCTCTCACTGAGGACAGGGCTTGTGGTCCACCTAGCTCTGTGGACCCAGGATATTTCTCCCTAAGAAGGAAACCTCTCTTTCACTCCCCTCCTTTCTCAAGCACTGCTTAGGTTTCATTGTCCTCACCTTCAAAGAGGACCTCTCAAACACTGTCCCAGTCAGTCCTGCCCGACAGAGGAGGTTTTGTGCCCTGCAAACCAGGGAGAGGCACAGCCGCTCTGTTTTCTGTCTGTTCTGCTGCGATAATTTTTTGCTCCGAGTCATCCGCCTCCTCCTAGGTCTTTTCTTCAGAGGAGGTACTCTTGTCTCCCTGTCATTGTTTCATAGACACACGCTCAGAGATTTCCCAATGGTAGTATGTGGCAACAATGAATCCCCAGTGCACAGAAATGCACATGAAATTGTATTAGTCACACACAATTAGGCAACGCACAGTCACCATGCAATCAGTGGAAGCCTAGATGCAGATTATTGAGGTGCAGAGGTTTTTGATGAACCGTATTGTCACCTAAAAACGCTAATATATGAGAAATACAGCATCTTCCTTGAAAGGGTTGTACTGGGCAAATTTTTCAATTTTAATTGTATTTTAAAGGTTCGAAATTGCTCTTTTATCATTTCCGAAATGAAAAATTCATTTCATTCAAAATTACTTTTGATTTCACAATTTAAGCTAATGAGGTTTTTTTTAATGTGGCTGAATACAAAACACGTCAAAGTTATCAAAATGAACCAGTGTTGATTGCCCCCACAGAGCTTTTTTTCACACTTTCTTTGTAAAAATGCTTATCATCACCTATGTTTGCATGCAAGGAAAAGCGTTTAAACACTGAAAACATTTGCAGGACAGAGCAATCATGAGTTGCTCAGCTCTAACGCAACAGCAATTTCACCACCTCCTTGTTACATGATTGTGATATGCAGTCTTGTCTTCTTGACATCTTCCAGAGGATTCTTGCTTTCCTTAGGAGAGGTTCCTGGCTATGCAGTATTTACAAGCTGCAAATCCACACCAGACCTTTCAGGACACTTGCTAGACCATGCAGAGATGGAGGAAATGGACGTGGTTTGATTTGCCCGAGCTGGGTGGGGTCTCAGTGGGACACAAATGGTATTGACAGAGCAAAGGGAGACCTTTGCGTGCTTTTCAGTCTCCAAGTGAGATTTCCAGCATTGTTTCCAGGCTGCAATCGGAGAATTACCCATCATTATAGTTCCATTGTAATAACTGGAGGCATGTTCAGTAGCTCAGCATATTTCCCAGAGGTGGAATGTTTGCACATGCCGTAGGTGCTGCTGGCCAGGATGTTCCCTGGCACACGGGACCTCCCCCATGGGGGGCTGGGAATGCAGCCACACATGCTTGGAGGGAGCACCCCAAAATTCTTGTGTGGCATCTTCCTGACCTCCATTGAGCCCTCTCTTTGGAAAATAAAGCCAAAATACTCACTCAAAAAAAATGGTTATCACCCTGACCAGTGTCTCCTCTGAGTTTCCTTGGATTTTCCCCTCCACCCCCTGCCCTTTGGACCATACCTACAGTGTCACCCACCATGTTCAGCTGCCACAGCAAGGCCACACTTGCAGGAGAGCCTGGGAGGTCCCTGGGCACTACTAAGGTGTCCAAGACCATTAAACCACGGTCCCTGGGAGCTGTTGGAATGGGGAGCAGCAACATTAATTAGAGAGCAGCAAAGGGGAATTGCTGGGATCAGCCTCTTAGGTGCTGCTTGCTTGTTTGAGCTTCAGCCAATGAAGAGTACATGGCTTTGGCAGCCTCAGGGTTTTGCTCATGGGGTGTGTTGGAAGTTCTCTAGAGTAAACCTTAATAGCATAATGTTTGTGCTTTTGAGTTTCCACAGGACGAGGGGATGTTGAGGGGTGCCTGACCTTTGTGTAAGTGGCCTGTGCAAGGCACCAACACAGACAGTAAATTGCTCAGCTTGGGAACAGGTGCCAAGGAATCTGCATCCCAGCCTTTTCCTTTCCTGAACCATCAGTTTTTCTCCTTTGCTGTACAGAAAAATTTATAACCTACCAAGAGACACTGTGTCTAATGCTGACCAGAATTCTTGTAAAAAAAATCGTGCATAACATGGATGAAACCAAAACTAGAGTGTGCTACAAACCAAGGTAATCCCAAATGCAGTAAAAAACTGAAAGACTGGGATTTCCCTAAGACTAGTTTTATGTGTCCAGGCTTCACAGGAGTGAGGTGACAGCTAGAAAAGAAGGCTGCAATGCCTGAACAGCCATTGAGAACATGACAATAAACAATTTGTTTTGAATTATCTTGCATTCAGTATTTTACAGTAGTAACAAGACAGGGCATAAAACAGGAAATGCAGAGTAAAAGCCCACTAACCGCAAGCTTTTCTCAGCAAGAGTAAATAAATTTTAAATAAAACCCAAACCAACAGCATTAAACCCCAAAATGTTTATGTTTAAATATTATATTTATGTTCTCTTTTGAAATGCTCCTGTTTCAAACTCAAGAGGCAGGGCTGCTCACATGCCCAGCTGGCAGCATCTCTCCTTTGCTGAAGCAAGAATTCTATCAGTCATCTGATTGCCATCTTACATAACTCAGAGCTCTGCCTGCCCACGCTGCAGCTGGACAGGGGGAAAAAGAACCTGAGCTTTGCTGAAACACATTGTCACAGTGCTGCATTAGTGTTGGTTCACCACGGTGTTTCCAAAAGTTAATTCCAGTAGAAATACACAGGGTGTTCAACCATATCAAGAGTTCTCTCCTCCAGCTGTAAAAATTAACAGGAGTTGGATTGCTCTGATGTCACCTGTTCTTGGACTTATTCTTCCATGTGGGCTATCCCTTTCAGAAAGTCTGTGTGCCCCAGGTAACCTGAAAGGTAAAGTGCATACATATATATATATATAAACACACCTGCACGTATGTTCATGTCTGTGCTTATACACACACTCAGCTACTTGTCCTTTGTACACATTTTGGAGAGCCCAGCCATTCTGCCTTGGCTCAGGGAGCAAAGGTCTCCAAACAGGACCCACTTGCACAAAGAATGTCTCCCCAAGGCAGTCTGGCCGGCTCTGATTCTTGAAGATCCCTGGTCCTCAGAGGCTGAAAGGCAGAATCAGGTCCCATCCTGGGTATAGCTGAAAAGCGCAAAAAATGTTGTTTTGGCTGCTCCCCAGAATCTGGTACCCTTACTCAGAGTCTCCCCACACCACTGCCATGCCCACAGCTTGTACCCAAAGTTTCTCCAAGCATCTTGGTTAACAAAGACGTCCTGACCAAGAGGAAATGAAGCTCTTCCTTTTTTCTTTTTTTTTTTTTATGCAATCGTTCATCTGTCTCTCTTGTCCTGTCACCACAGAGGAGTTGTGGTTGCTGGATCCTGTGGTTGCCTCCCACGACCCTCTGAAGCAGCTGTAGAGGACAGTGCTTAGACAGCGTAGAGGAACAGCAGGAATTCCAGTCCAGCAGCAGTGTGGTCTCACAGCCTTCAGATGCAGGTGCCTCAGTGGTCCTTAAGAGCCCTTAACGTAGGTGTAGGTTTGTGAACCTGCCCTGTTCCCATGTTCCTAAGAGTCCTTGTTTGTCTTAGCGTAGCAGGAGAGAATAAGCACTTTCCAGTGATTTGAATTTTGTTTGTTAAAAAAATACCCAGCTTGCTATTGTGTAGGCTCTGCACGGGAGCATCCCACTTCACTCTAGAGCTGGTTATCATTTAAATAGGAAAGTATTCATTAGAAGTAAAGGAGATACATCTTTTCCTTACTCCCATTAACTTCAAGAGCTCAAGGAAATCTTGCTCACGAAAGAAGAGCAAGACTTGGGGCTTTCTCCTAATGCTGCCTTTGAAGTGCCATTTCTTTTTCCATCTCTTAAACATTCACAGCAGCACCTGTACTTGTTGGTGTATCCTCAATGAACTAATTTGTCCTGGTGTGTGAAATTCAAGCCACCATAACTCCCTTTCTGCCTCACCTCTCAGATATGTGTCCGTACCACAGGAACTGAGCGCTTCCCAGGGCTGTCAGGCCTGCACAGGCAGATGCTCCTCAATTTAGGGACCTCTTCTATTCCTGTCCTTTTCCAAGTGGAGGAGACTTTACTCAGGACAGGTTTGCACAAGGAGGGGTTTACATCTTAAGGTTTTTTCACTCTCTGTGAGCTTTTGCTTCTCTCTAAATACAACACGGAAGCTGCACGAATTGCTATTCTACGGATAAACCCATCTCCTGAAAAACTTGCTCCTCCATTGACCTTTTCGATCCATTGAGCTTTTATGTGACTTGGATGCTTTCTTTAGCTAAATATTTATACAGCAAACATTCAGTGTAAGGATGATTGTTAGGGCTGCAAGCTCTGTGGGACAGAGGCTGGTTCCCTGTTTTGCACCTTGCACAGCCATAGGCAACACAATGCACAGCTACAGCAACAGCATTCCTATGGCTTTGGAAGGCACAGACTGTGACTGGCTTTGTCAGGCACAATGGAGCTGTCATCATCAATTGCTCTGAGAAAGAAGTTTCCAAATTCACCTTTTCTGCGGTGTCTGAGGAGAATGGAGGGGGTGTTGAATTCTATCACGACAATATTAGAAAGAAGATGAGTCAAATATGCCACAAGGGTGTCCATCAAAGAGCAGAGATAAAAGTACTGAATTCCAGCAGCAAATTGTGCCTGGCAGACACGATGAAATAATGCTGCTTGAAGGGAGTGAGGGGAAGTGTCATGGCACCCCAGGTGTCAGAAGTGCCTCTGTGAGCTCCAGAAGAGTGAAGTTGTCTTCGCTGCAGCGCTGCAGACTTTCTGTCTGACGCTGAGTGAGTCACTGACGTGTGGCTCACTGCAGGAGTGCAAGTGCCTGACTGCTGTGGAAATCAGTGCAGGTCAGGTGCTGAAAAAAATTGAAGGATCTGAGTGTCTTCTCTCCTGTGATGTACAGATAATACTTCCTCTATTCCTTTGTGTGGTAAGGTCTTTGAGGAATTAAGTGATTTATGCTCAAGACTTCAGCTTCAAGTCCTGAGCTTTGGGGATACTCTTCACTGCTACTTTGGTACAGCAATAACTGAGGAAGTCCAAAATTTGGTCTGCTGTTTGTGGAGATGGAACAGCTTGTGGGCATTGCATTCCCAGCACACACTCTTCTGGCTTGGGCAGAATGGGTAAAAGCCCACGTGGGTCCAGATGATGCACAGAGAAACACGACCTGGCACACTCAGTGGCCCTACCTCTGCTTTAGCACCAACATAAGGGAGCTCTGCTGTGCTCCACCTCATGCAAACAGGGCTGCCACGATCCTGCTGGGGCAGTGCTTGGGTTCCCCCGTTGCAGAATGACAGGCAGAAGGACAGTGCCTGGGAAATCCTCCCCTGACGGACCGTCCATGTCTGCAGGGCACACACCGTGTGGCCCAGGGCTCCAGGGCTTGCCAGCCAGCCCCAGAGGAAGCTGCCTATGCTGTGAAATGAATTTTTTAACCAAGAAACAAAGTTTCCTTTCCTGTAACCCCAGACTTATGAGTCAGCACTTCACACATCAATTATTTACAACAAAAAGCAAGAAAAGCAATTTTAAGATTTTGTAGGATGGAGAGAAAGTGGAGACATAGCCCACACCGCTCCTAAATTAAATGTATTCCCTTTCACTGCTTTGCAGGTCCCCAAGAAATTCTCTTTGTCTTTGTACAGACTTCTGTGTGTAGCAACTCCAGGCCTCCATTTATGTTTAGCCTCAAGGTCAATGCAAAGCAAACATGTTTTACAGTTAGGGAAACCAGGCACGGAGAGCTGAAATGATTTTGCTATGCCTTTAATTCCCCACACCAGCTATGTCAGGATCCAAAAGCAGTGTGTGCACACTCCCTCCTAGGAGACACAGGAATTCATGGAAGGACACCAGTCCTGTTTGTGCAAGGTAACTGGAGGCTTTCACTCATGCACCCTTTGGTAATGAGTGCACACCTCTAGACCGTAAATGAAAATTGCTTTGAGTCAGAAGGAAAATCCATGCAACCCGCAACCCGCGTGTCTGACCGTGCTGCTGAGCGTGGAGCCACGCAGGCTGTCGGGGCCTTCCTTAGGTGACGAAGGGATAGTTTTCTGCCTGATGTCTTTTCCAGCTTCCAAGAGCTGTTTGGCTGCCGTGATGATGTTGTGAGGTGTTGACAAAGGATGCAGGAAGTTCTTATGAGGGGGACGCTGTGACGAGGAAGCAAACAAGATGAGCTGTTAATGAAAGACAAAAAGCACTGAAATCCCTCAGAATATGTGGGGATTTTTCTGGTGAGTAATACCAACATTTTAGGAACAGAAAAGTGAGTCACTCCTACTCCACATAAACTCCTCTCATCCTGCCATGATTTAAGAACCAGTGTAGCCCCATGAAGCCTTTCACCAAGGGATAGAGTAAATGACACCTCTCCTGTAGGGAAGACAAGGTTTCAGCATTTGCCCCAGACCCCTGTGTCTTGAAACACCTGCTGATGGGAAGATTCATCAGGGCCCTTTAGGAAAATGTGAAACACCTTTAGGCTCTGTCCAGTGAGAAGAGCAGCTCCCCTGTTCTCTCACCACCCAGCTGGTAGCAATCTACCAAAAACTACATAAGGGATTATGCTGCAGACACCTTTCCTTTTCTTCCTCCAGCCTTCAGCTGCAGGGACAGTGTCGGGTGCTGTGGATGTGAAAACTGCCTGCCCCATCTTGTTTGGAGTGATGCAGCTGGTTAAAGTAAGTTGGGTGGGTGAAGGTCTTTGTTATGATGAGCTGGTCATGGGCTCTTGCACAGGCGCCTCACAGGAGGGCTGTGAGCAGTATCTGTAAACAGGTTTCATGCAAACATCGTTATCCTTGGCAGCTGCAGTGAAAAAGCTGCAGCTTAAACGAGCGTCTGGTTCCTCAGTCTTTCCTGTGCTATGATCTCATGTTACAATGTGAGCAAACTTCCTATCTGTAAAGAAGGGAAGTAGAGAAGCCTCTGGGGAGCTGAGGTGGATTTTCCCTTCTTCCCATCAGGTGCTACTTTTAGCACAGGGCTGTGGTATAACCAGGAGCCTGGGTCAGGGTTAATTGGGGGCTCCTTGCAGCCCTGCTAGTGAGATGCTGACCCTCCATGCCTCTTGCTGAGCTGCTGTTGTGCCAGCAGCATGTGGTGTGGCCTCTCTGGGGTCCTGCCTGCTTTGGGGCCCTGCCCTGTCCCAGCATGTCCGGGTTCCCTTGAAGAGGAAGGCATGGGAGGAGGTCAGCCTGTCCAAACTGAGCCTCCAAGAGGCAGGGGATGCTCCTGGCATGGAGGGGCTGCATCAGGCAAACCCTTCTGGCAAGCTGCTTTGTGCCTTTATTTTTTTTTTCCTAGTCCAGGATCTGGGGCTTTCACTGTGCTTAGGGGCACCCTGGTCATTCAGGGAAGAGGGGAGGGTTTGTGTATTCCCATACAGCAGGGATCCTGGGTGACCCATGGCTTCCAGCTGGGAATGGGTGAGTGTCATACCATCCTGGATCCAGTGCCAGCCATCTACAGCAAGAACAGCAGGAACCTGTCTGGATACCTTTGGGATCCAGGTGTTTATTTTGACAGTGTGGCTGTGTTTGGATTTGTGCTTGTGATTTTTCTTTTTTTAGAAGCAGAGTGGATTAGTCCTGGCTTGTGCAATCGTTGTACCATGTTCTGGCTTTGTGTCGTACAGGGCTCAGCAGCGGTGTCAGGAGATGTGCCCCTTAAGTACTCTTATTATTTATCCTCATTGTACAAGCTGCACCAAATAAGTACCAGGCATTTGCAGAAATTGCTATTGATTGGGCAACTGCGTTTACAAAGCTAATCAATAAGTTCCCCCCACCACGTATTTATTTGTGATGCAACTGCTCTCTTTGTGTGCCTCATGTGCTTTCCAGAGCTTGTAATTTGTCCAGTGTAAATAGCTGATTTCATTCTTTTTCCTGGGGAAAAAATAGCCCTGCTATTATAATGCCATGCCTCTTCTGGTGAGGGAGGTGTATGTGTCTTCCTGCCTTTAGGGTGGGTAATCTCACCCTTCACAGGAAGAAGATGAAGGGATGGGAAAGAGCCTTGTTGTTTCCTGAACACCAGAGTTACTGAAGTCTCCTGTGGGTTTTTGTCCTTTGGCCTTTTCATCCTACTTCTGTTTCTATCATAATAAGCCCAGCTCTTTTCACACTGCTCTTCCTGTGGCTCCGTGACACGGAAGATAACGTAATACCGTAGCTGGGACAGAGCTGTGCAAGCTCTGGTTGGCCAGCCAGGACACACGTGCTGTTTGGCCAGGCAGCTGCTCCCTGAGGGTTGTTACCCCATGCCCTTCCACACTGGAAACTCCTCTGGATCTCTACCTCCTGTCCTCTGAGAGTTCTGCCAAATCCTGTAGGCGCTTCTTGTTGCCGAAATTTCTACCACTCTTTCAAATGTGACCCAACTGAGTTACAACCTTCAAAAGTTCTTTGAGAAGGATGGATGGTGGATTATCTGAGCATCAGTCCAAACAGAATCCTTTGTGTTGATGGCTGAATTGCCAAAATGCTTGGAGTTCTGTTTAGGTTTCAAATTAAAAAGAATTTGGACATCTTCCTCTTCTGGCCTCAAATTACTTTATTTATGCTGCCCCTCAAGGCCTGGTTTGCCTACAGTGAGAATGAGAAAGCACGTAAAGCCCTTCTAAAGGATTTCCCCACAAACTGGAAACACCAGAATTTTGCAAGATCTTATTCTGCAGTGTGGGACTATGACTAAAGAGACATTGGTTTTTCTTGCTCCACCATGTCTGACTATGCCCTGTGTGAACCTGGAGACGTGAATGTCCCCAACTCTCTTCTCCGCTAAGGTGAAACAGACCTACATTAGATTTTCGAAACCCAATGCACCCCACATTTCTCTCTGAAATTTCCCAGTTTGATCTGTACAGTCACCACATTTGGCCCTATTTTGCACAATTCACTCTACTCACACACAGATCAGCTACTGGATCCAGGATGGGATTTAAATCAACAGGCTTACATGCTGACAATATTTTTCCAAGACTGAGAGATTTTCTTAGTAACTACTGCCCTGGCCATAATACTAAGCAAGGCCAAAACCAAAGTAGTGTAGAAAGTGGTGCGTAAGGATATTAATTATTGTTAAAATAGTAATGCTGGTATCCTTGTGTTCTTTCAGAAAGCATAGAACCTGTTGATCAGCCAACCTAAACAGGGTGACCCCAATAATACTTGTTACAAAAGCGTCTTGAAAATCAATGGCCAGGCCACCGTGTGCTCTGTATAAAAGACTCAGGGAGTTTCCACAAGTTATAGGTGCTGTTCGGCCAGCGGGGTGGCTGTCCAGCTAGAGCACAAATAGCCTAAAAAAACCCACAGTAAATGCTGCTTCTTCCCCAGATGATCGTTACAGGACATGGGAAGGAGCTGAGTGCATTGGGAAGGGGCAGAGTCTTGAGGAAGCTGCAGGTACAGGGCTGGGTGAGGTGCAGGTTGTGGTGACTGTAGGGGGAATCGTGAAGCACTGACCAAAGGGAAATGTGGGGGACACTAGAGTACACGTGCTGGTGGAGGGAAAGGACGTGAGGTGAAAATTCTTAGATCATGAAAAGAAGAATCTTGAAGCCTGAAAAAGCTTGGAAGATAAAGAAAGGTGTATGATGAAATACTGTTTCTCATTCTAAATGAACTCCTATTGCCCATTTCCACGAGGTTTTTAAACAGCAAAAATGGCTTTCTTTGGCACTAGGTACAGTATAATACCATGTCCTGAAAAAGTCAAATTGACCTGTGTATAATTAATGTTTCTTTTTAATATACATGAAGGCTTGCAGCCAGTGGAGCTAAGCTCTTAAAATGTGGACCTTTCTCTTCTGACTTTGGTTGAGATTACATTAATTCAATGCTCCAGCCACAATTACAATTAACTCCTATTCCTTCCTTCTGCTCCTCTGTACACTCAGTTGCTTGTCCACACCCTCAGCTTCTTGGATCATTGACTCAGATGTTTAAATGGAAAAATACTTAGCACAAGTTTATTGCAATGAGCAGAAGCAAAGAGGGTCTCTGCAAATATCTTGGTTCTTTGTATGCAGCAGGGTTCCCCTTTGTTTACTTGACTTACCAAGTTATTTTCAAGCCTCTAAGGTCATTGCTAGTTAATAGTTGGCTAGAAATCAATAGACAGAGAGATGGTTAAAGATAAGTTTTAAAAATGGGTGCAATCAAATTCTAGCAACTTTTATCTCTCTGCTGCTGCCAGTGGTGGGTGGTTTTTGTGCATTGACTCCATTTATCTTCCAGCTGTACAAACTCCAGGCAGGATTTTTATCTTTGTAAAATAAAAAGTAAAAGCCCACCCTGGTGCTTAGTGCCCTACTGCTGGAGAGCTGAGCCCAAATGGACTTAAATGCTTTCCGTGAGTTTCAACAGGATTTTCATCCCATGTTCACCACCATCCTGAGGAACAAAGCCCCAAGGCAGGGAGTCAGAGCATCATCATCTTTTGACTGCTCTCTGAATGGAGGGAGCATCTCAAAGCCTCAAGGAGCATTGCTAGTCAGTTCAGTTGTTAAATGGCTTCTGCACCTTTAATTGAATGTTTTGTTGAAGTTGGATTTTAAAATCCTCATCTTGGAAGAGAAAACGCTGTGATTTGATTTATGCCTTTAAACACAGGGTTTGCTTAATTTGGAGTGTGTGCAGGGCACTGCAAAAGTCTAATAGTTATCTCTTGCCAGCTGGACGTTGCCACACACAAAGCAGATCTCTCACAAATACCTCTGGTGCTGAGCGATCACTTCAGCGAGCGTGTTCAAAGCGTGCTGGAGACAGTGGCTGCCCTGGGCTTGGGATCAGGTGCTGCATGATGCTGCTTGTCCAGAGGTTCCTTGGCTGCCCACAGCTCGCCTGCTGATCCCGTGCCTGGCACCAGGTTCTCTTCCTGAGGGCTGTGCAGGATTTTATTGGGCTGTGACGCAATGGCATCCCATCCGTCCTGCTGCAGCAGATTCCCCCGCAGAGGTATGGCTGGCACTTCCATACGTGCTTGAGCAAGTGAAAATCTTACACACTCCACCTAAGCCCCTGTCAGATGTTTTCACAAATATGACAGGACGTTGAGATGGCCTGGGCTTAGAGTGTCTGACAGGAATTTGAGGGATTTGTGCTCAGTTCCTTGTTCTGCCCCAGAATTCATCTTCTGTCTCAGGCAAATTACGTCAGCGCTGTGATTCACTAGGAGTACAATGGGAATAGCAACAGTGCCCCAGCTTGTGGGGTTATTGTGTGGGTAAACACCTCTAAGACTGCAGGATACTGTGATCAGGACAGCCATATCAGCAACTGTATAAAAAGTGACTTGAGCTCTTGTATCTGCCAAATGCTTCAGGGAATGGTTTGACTTGAGGAAAGGTTTTGGGAGTACTAAACCTGCCCCAAGGTGTGGGAAGGGACTAGGTAACCATCTGGGTGCTCAGGATCTTCTCCTGTGAAAACACTGCAAATCCTGAAGGTGTTGCCAAACTGGCATGTCAGCTGAAAACTTGCAGAAGCACCAGGCACCTGAGGTTCCCCTGCTGTAAAAGCCCTGTCCAGGCCATGAATCAGGGAAATTAAATCAGTCTGTGAATTCAGGGCTATGGATTCATTCTGTGAATGACAAAGAGCTGCAGGGCATAATTAACTAGCCAAAACTACCTGCTCAGGAATTAGCTAGAGCCTGCAAATATTTGCAGCTTCTCCAGAGTGCAAAGACACATCAATGAATGCAAGGGTTGCTAGGAACTTGGAAAAGTTACCAGTGGCTGCACTGCCCTCTCAAAGCTTTCAATCTCCTTACACACATCACATCTCCAGAGGAGATTTTCCTCCTTCCTACCACCTCCACCCCTCCCTCCCTTCCACAAAAGTTGGTCTGCTGGAGAAAGACCTCCTTGGCCAATGGCACCACTTGTCAATCCACTACGGGCAAAAGCTGGTTTGGCAATTTCAACCAGCCAAAGGGACACCTGTTTGGGCGACTGAAGAACACCAGGGCATTGCTTTTAATGATTCATTGGTGGATAAGATGTGGACTGTTCATTACAAGCCCTCCTGGAGATGCATGTTCTGAATGAATCTAGTAGTAACCTCTGAGTAACTTCATAAGGAATTAGATAAATGCAAAGTGGCACAACAAAGAATGGGAGATCTTGGGGGGGCTTGTTGAACACCCAGACAGCACATGGAGTCCATTTTCATTATGAGACATAATTGAAAACTGTTCTCATGTAGAGTATTTTACATTTAAATGTAAATAGAATATGCAGTTTCAAAATTAATAGGTGAAAGCTGAGTTACCAGTATGTTACTAGTGTGCAGTAACAGGACGCCCCAATGGATTCAGGGCAGCCCTGCTTTTATGGGTATCCCAGGATGCAACTTCTCTGCAGAGGCACTATCTAGCACACCAGCTCATCACATTATCTAGGAGTTATTTCCTAGGTGGCCTATCTCTTGTATATAATTTCCAGTCCACTTTAGGAGGTAAAATCTTGGCTTTAGTGCTCTTGATAATACATTAGAAGAGACAAATGTCTTGCCCCAGTTTCACCAGCCTTTCTTCACTATGGATTTTGGCCATAGAGCAGCAAAATTGAAATACAGCTGAGAACCTATTCCTGCTTTCAGTGGGCAAATCATGTCATACCTCTCAATCAACCTGCTGAATATAATTTAATTCCTCCTGATCCACCTTCTGAGGCTAGAGGCTGGTTTTTTGTCCATGAGGATCAGCAGGTAAGAGCAGAGTTTCCTGGTGCTGCTGAAGGACAGCCTGTAAGCCTGCACACACTCTGTGCCCCTGCCTCCGGTGGTGTGCAGCCAGTCACACCTGGCACGGAGCCACACCTGAAACCCAAACCTTTGCTGGGCTGATAAGCCAAGCCATGTAATGAGAAAGGAACGCTCTGCCTTGCTTTTGAACACACTCAAGGACATGCACAATGTCAGCTTGTCCAAAGGCAGGAAGGATTTGTTTGAAAAGAGATGCAGGGGAAAAAAAGAAAGTAAAACCCATATTTTTTTAATACTGAGCAAACAAAGTGAGGGTTGGGATGTTTGTGGATTAGGACTTAAAATCTGTAAGCATTAGGCTTTCATTTGTTTTGAATAAGGCCAAGGTCACAAACGACCTGAAGCTGTGGTTGTGTTGCTTTGCATGAAGAACTGGTTAGAGTTTGTGAATGAGCAGTAAATTTGGCTCAAAACTGCTTTTCAAAGGCCAAGCCTATTTTCTCCTTAGTGTCAAATATGGTTTGAGTTTTGGTCAAGGCAAGAATAGGGATGTTGACATCAAATGTTTTCCCATGGCTTGCAGACAGCATTTTTACTTCTGTTTCAAAAGGATATTTTTGATGTGCAGAACTTTTGTTTGAAAGTGTGGAAAGAGGGAGGGCAAACTTAAGTAACTCCAAACTCAGAATGTTGCTTGTCAAATTAAATGTTTTGGACAGACCCTGAAGTAGGTTTCCCAATTACCTCTGTTTTTCTGAAATTGTGTGTTTTCCACTTGGTTGTCAAGGGTGAAGAAAGGAAAGTCTTCCTTGTAGTCCCGCCTTAAATCGGAGTATCAGGTAGGAGATCACATAAAGGTTCTGGGCTCATTACTTTGGGTGCAGCATAGGCAAGTAGCAAAAACAACCTTCCCCTCCCTGACGAACGCCTGAACAGGAATTAGACAGGATGCAACAAGTGGACAAAACGCAAATAGGAGTGTTGGAGGAGGATGAAATGAGGAGGAAGCTGTGCCTCACCATGGGCGAGCCTGCTGCCAGATGGGTGTGAGGGGTAGGCTTGTGGCAGCGAGGTGTTTTAAGGAGCTATTTGAAAGATGCTACTCTGCCTGTTGATGTGAATTTTGAAGCCCACATGGTGAAAAATAATCTCTGCTGTTTTTGGCATTAGTGACTGGTAGTTTCATCAACAAGACCTGAATGTGAATGCTGTCATGGGAGTTTCTGCTTTCTTCACTGTCTCAGATAGTGCTGTAAGTCATGCTCAAAGCTTGTTGACGTTGTCTGGGCCCACTGCCAAGGCCCATGTAAGAACTGTCTGGGGGGCAGGGGGCTTTCTCTCGTGGGCAGTCAACCCAAAGGCTTTTCATCTTCAGAAAATGTCAGTTAACAGATCGAAGATACTCAAAAATGCCGACTGGTCCTGTTTCCCGTCATCTGCAAACTGGAGGGCTGGGTGCTCAGGTCATGACTTGAATAAACATCAGAGTAGGATTCTCGGCAGCAGCCAAATGCCTGAGCACTGTGCAACCCAGTGGCTCTCAGACACTCACAAAGATATTCCCGTTGATCCTTCAGCAAGTGCTGAACTGGAAACTTAGATCTGAACTCCTGCCTGGAGCCGGTGATTCTCAAAGCAGCTCCAGGAAGCTATGTGCAAACTTTTAACTTGGTTCAGCTCCCTTTGACACCTCCGGAAACGTGCAGCTGAGGCAGAGAACAGGGATGAAGTAGGAGGCAGAGCAAGGTAGCAATACAGCTACCAAATTATGGTTCAACACTTCTTTTCTTCCAGGGTAAACAACAGCTGATCAGTAGGATCAATTAAAACTGAGGTCGTGATCCAGCAGTTGATTGACACCTGTCCTCCCAAGACTCCATGATTCCGTTGTCATTCAGGTCAAGACCCTATTGGTGGGTTTCTTCAAAAGACATGAAAATAGCTCCTAAAGCTAAAGGAGAATGTTATTTGCTAACCACAGAGTCCCAGGCTGATAATTAGGAGGAAGTTTCTAGCAGAGTTTGAAATTTCTTCCCAGTAGGAGCAGCCAAAGAAAGAATGTCCTGTGCAAGAATGTGGCTTGACAAACTTCAAAGAATTGTCACAATTGTAAGAAGAAGAGGTTTGCAATAGCAAAAGCTTAAATGTAGTAATCCGTGAGTCTTTCCAACCTCCTGTTCCAGTTGTGATCATCCTGTGATATTAGCTTTTGTTTCAAAGCAAACTGGACTAAAACTCAACTCCTTGGTATCATCTTACTCTATTCCCATTCCTAACCAAGCTATTAACTTGCAGTGTTGGTTATTAAAGGCACCTGTGACCCCCCTACAAACCTCCAGAGGCAACTGACTGCCTACTTCTCCTTCCTGATCTGGTTTGAGGTCAAGATCTGAATATGCTTCAGCACTCCAGTCCAATTAAAAAATTCAATTTGTGCTTAAAATTTGTTTGGGGGTCTTTAATTCCCTGCCGTAGATTCCTCCCCTCCTTGCAAAGTTGTAGGGAAAAGCATGTTCAGGGTTATTAAATGACTCACCAAAGTAGCCCAGTGGCTTAGAGGGCTTATGTGAGGCTTAGTGTACTCAATGGAGCACGGTGGGATACCCAGCACTGTCTGCCAGGTCAGGAGTTGAATCGGAGCTATCTGAGTGATATTATCCAGGATGCCTGGGGACAGAGGAAATTAAAAGTCACTAACGCTTACTGCCCTGAGCCAAGACTCAATTGCAGAAGCACCTGCAGGGTTGGCCTGCACACCTACTGCTTTTTATTTTTTTTTTCCCTTGGTTGACTCTTAAATGTGTTTTTATTTCCAAGCCAGTGGATGGCATAAGGCTGGCTCGGGATGGCTGAAATAGTCAGGGACGAGGCAGAACGGGATTCACTGATGTGCAAAAGACCTTGGACACTATTGGGAGTGGGGGAGAAGAGTTGTGGGAAATGAGCAGCTCTTTCCCTTTTGGCTTGTGATCTCTAAGCCTGCAAAAAATAGATGTGTGTGATGGGCTTTGCAGCCTGACCGGGAAGGGTGGGGGAAGTGGGGGAGAAGCAGGCTAAGGCTGTTCCAAAATTTTTCATTACAAGGTTTTTTCCAAGGAAAATCTGGGGTTTCAACTGACCATAATTTTCTCTTTACTGGGAGAAATATCTGTTCTTGAATTTCTCCCCCTCCTTTCTTTTTTTAGCTGGAAGTAAAACTAAAAGAAATAGTTTTAGATCAAATGAAGCATCCCTCTTTTCTCTTTCATTTTTTGCACTTTTTAGAAGATAATAAAAAGTTTTATTTAAAAGAGATTGGAGTAGAAATGTGAAATATCAAGGTGAGCTGAAAGTTCTGGAAAAAAAAATTCTTCAGTTTGACTCAAAATAAAACCTTCAGATTATTCTGAACTGCCAGTGAACCGAAAAATCAGTCATTTGCACTAATGATAAGTAACTGGCAGGTTGTTTTGCCTGTCAAATTCTGTGTCTTGTGGAGTGAGCACATTGTTGTCTGCTGACATGATCTACTGAGCTGTTTGAAAAAAAAAATCAAATACAGCTCCTCTCTGCTGGCAATAAAGTTCACTGACAGGTGCAAGGCACTTAGATTCTCGTGTCTGGGCTATGGGGATGAGGGACCCCAGTCCCAGTTGTGTTCTCAGAAACCACCATGGCCTAATAAACACCCCAAATTTTCCTCTGACTAGTGATGTTCAGAGACTGTCACAGCAATAACTGCTGATTATTGGGATGGCAGTGGCATCTGCATGCAGCCACCCATGCCAGGGCAGGACACAATACCACAGTGTGTCCCAGCAGGGAACTCAGAGGGTAAGGTGCCGGGGGAGGAGGGAGTGACTGTCCTTTTCTCAGCCCTCTGCTAAGGGCTGGTGTCACCCACCACCACAAACAAGGGCAAATGATAGAAATCAGCTGGACCCACCAGTGAAGTAAAGAAAAATGAGGGAAAAAAAAAAAAGTGGGAGTCTCCTTGTTCCTCCTTTTAGTGGGAGATGGATCTGTGAGTTGGGAAGAAAACTACCTTCTCCCACAAATATATGTTACATACCCCATATACCTTGACACTTGCCCCTTGGTGCTTGTACTTCTTTACCCTTGGGTGCTTTTCTGATAACACTGCCAGGGGAGCAGGCTGCCTCACAGGCTGGATGGACAGGAAAGAACAGGGGAAATGTAACAACTGTCATTTCATGGTACCTCTACCAGTGACCCCAGACTTGCTGAGTGAGGCGGTGTCTGAGCTGGAAGGAAGTTCTGGGAAATTGTGTGAAGGCCTGGGTTTCACCTGAGGTGCATCTGGTGGTTGTGGTTAAGGCAGAAATCTGGTAGTTTGGTAGCTAAACCAAATCAGAGTTTAGGGTTGTGTGGGAAATGAGCTGGTGGTGTGGGCTAGACCTCTCATCTTCATATGGTTCCTCCTGTCTGCTGTGTCGGTCCCCAGGGGGTTTCTGGCCCTACAGAAGCAGAGGCAGCTCAGCAGGAGCCTGCCTGGTGCAGCTCCGGGACTGGCTGCCAGCAAGGCTCTCGGCACCTGTGCCATGCTGTGGGATCGAGCCTGAGGCTCCTATCTATGGGATGGGAGCTGTGGGACTGAATGGTTTTGGTAGCATAGTGCATTTAAGTGCTCTAGGGCTTGGGTTGTCTCTGGTGATTTGGTGTTTTAGTTGTGTTTGACCCTGAGTGGTTGCTGCCCAAAGGAAAGGGAATCAGTCTAGTCCGCAGGGCATGCACAGGAGCCAGGTCTAGATCTACCACCAGCTTGCTGTGATCTCTGGGGATTTCTTGGGTGGGAAAAGAGCAAAACTCAGTAACTGTAAAGCTTATTTCTCAGGAACAAAGTCAGGCCATGGTACAAGTAAGTATCACTCTAGAAGCTCAACAGGCTGCTGCAAACCAGAGCAAAGTAACACATGCGGCTGTGCCCCTATCCTACACTTGCAGAAAAGAATTCCTTTCATTTTCCTTCCTTTACTTGGCTTTATTCTCTAAAACATGAGGTGCCAGGTCCATCAGATGCCTGTGAAGAGGCACAGTCACAGCCAGTGTGGTAGGAGAAGGGAGGGCAGGGCTGGAGCAGGCGCTCATGGTTCATTTGCTCAGAAGCCGTCATGCACACAGTCTTGTTTGTTTTTCGGTTTTTTTCCTAACTAAAAAAAATCCTTGGTGCCTGTTTTCCCAGACCAGCTAGGTACCAAATCATGGTGCAGGTAACAGCAGCAGTACATGGCTGCTTTCCCTGCGCACCGTCCCGGGTGCCCCCACACTTTTCTCCAAGGAAAGTGGCATGAAGGCTGCAGGAGTGCTCGTACTTTCTGCAAACCCCATCTGAAGGGTGAGGAGCTGGGTTCAACAGGCAGCACTGGCTGCCAGGTCCTGCCTTCACTTGCTGGTTGCATTTCCTTATCTGGTGATGGCTCCTGATGCCAAGTCCTGACTGCCCTCACGTACACTTGCAACTTTCTGCTCTTCTGCCATGAACGTGACCCTTGTTGTGGTGAGAAAGGACAACAAGAACTAGCTCTTCATCTTCAGATGTGCTTGGTATTCACACCCTGGGTGCTATGTCATGCATGATAATTCCCGTGTCCTCCTCACTCTTACTCCTTTTGCCTTCCTCCTGTTACACTTGTCCCTACTGAATTTTCAAGCTGAAGAAATAATTTCTGGTTTTTAAGTTGCATAGGTCATCACAGAACAAAAACTACATCTCTTTTTGGTTCTTTTCTGTTAGTCACCTAACAGGATCTCATCTCCAAATAACTCTCTAGCCCTCAAGGATCTAACTACTTGTCTCTTCTGCTTCCTACCCCTGCCAAGCACAGGCTGTCCACAGTCTCTTTCTGACTCAGCTCTGCTGAGGGTGAACCAGTAGCTGCCTTCCTTGGCCACTTCTGCCAAAGGTGGAACTTTGCAGATGGACTAGAGCTATAGCTGAAGAGTTAGAGCAGAAAGTGTCTGTTGTGCTTTGGTAGTCTCTGGAAAAAGAAGCTGGAGCAAATTAGTTTCATTTGTGGAAGGGCCTCTCTACCGTATTTCTACCTAAAAATCAATACAGAATAAATTCCATGTTTAGTGGAGGGCTTTATATTAGACTGCAGTGATCACTATCCCAGCCTGAGGTAAAACTGCCAAAGGTTCTGGTGAGTTTCCTTAGTTACATTGGACAGGATAAAAACATGTGCAGAATGGGTGCTCCAGGACAGAAATCTGCTGCCCCTTTACCAGTGTCACCTATGGGTGCTGTGTGCACCCAGGTGCTTCATTAACAGGCACTTTGCACCACCTTAAGAAGCAGCAGGTATTGACCACGCAGGTCTTGGGTGGCAATTTCTGGGAGGGAAAGAAATGAACTGGTTGTAGTGGCCAATTAATTCATGACACCCAGGACAATGTGCTGGGTCAGTAAAACTTGTAGCATCTGGTCTGTGTCCCGTCTCTTAAAATAATAGGCTCTGCCCTGGAAAACAGATTATAGGATGTAATTCTGCAGCACCAGGAAGAGGACAAGGCAGGATTACGGGATCTTTTTCACTTATCGTAACCTGTGACCTATTTCTCCAGAAAGAAGGTGAGTAGGTCAGGCTGGAAGGGGTGATAGCTCTTTCCATAAACCTTACCCAGCTTGGAAGAAATTTCCTACACAGCATCAGGAAGGAGTTAAACCCTAACACAGGGATGCAGAAAATCTCCACTGGACAAAAAAAAAAGAGAAAAAAGTCATGCTCTTTAATTTTTAGCTTTTCTTTATGGAAGTCGCAGGACTTTGTTTACACTGAATGCAAAGCCAAACCAAGATCAACATGTCCTTGATTTTGCTTTGCATGTTAAGTACTGCATATTTACCCCTTGCCACCTAATTTGTGAATTTGCCAGGAATCAAAACATCCATTTAAACTAGCCTGGAAGATAGCAAAATATGAGTACAGCTAGATCATTATCTAAGGCATGGTTATAATGCACTGAGGGTGGTGTTTCAAAGTCTGATGAGCTATAAAAATGCATCTAGACATAGGAGAATAAAACAAAAATTAAAAAATAACACCAGCCCCTCTCTCCCCTGCCAAAAAAAAAAAAAAAAAAACAAAAAAAAAACCAAAAAACAAACCCACAGAAAAATTTTATTTGCTCCAAAAGCTGATTGTTGGTAGAAATTAAACTGGAACATTTCAGGTTAAAAATATTTTCCTTGTGGAAAAGCAGTAGAGGCTTGGGGATTATCCAAGGTTGGATGTTGCAACCTCCTTTGAGACAGGCCCGTGGGTGAATCCCAGCCTTTCCTGAAACTCCCTGGCCTATTCCCCAGGGCAGAAGGAGAATGCAATTCAACCTTGGGCTAAAAACCTGGCAGGAAATAGAGCCCATCTGGATTCCAGGGGAAGAGAGACCCCCTAATCTCCAATATTTGTGCGAGTCAAGGGGTTTTGAGGGGCAGAGGAGGAGTGAGTGGTCAGCATGGGGTGGAAGTGATGCGTGAACTGTTGCATGGAGACTTCAGGATTATTTGCTTTTGTGGGTGCAGTTGGTCTGATTGGCCCTGAGTTGTCTGTCCTGATGAAGGTAGCATGGACATGAAGGGAAGAGAAGAGTCTGTCCTGTTTAAATTGTTCTTTATGTTTGGCTGGTTTTCCCCTAGAAGCAATTTGGTAAGGAACAGCAGGCTTTGAAGTTAAACCAAGTCTTTATGAGAAATGCTGCTGAAAATGTTTTTCATACAACTTTTGGTTTTAATGATATGGGAGGATTTCTGACTTTCAGTACTTGCACCTTACTGTTTCTCAAAGCACAATATTCAACAGGGGATAAAAAAGGTAGTCTTTACCACAAAGCTGAGACTGTCAACATTTTATTCCATTTTTCCCAGGTATCAGACAGTGCAGGTATTGGTCCATTAGAATACTGAACTGGGAAAAACTTAGCTGCTTGGGGATCTGTGCAAGTGCTGGGATGTCTCATGACATTTGATGCCTTAGTTTCCCCATTTGTAGGACAGAAATTGTTATGGTTTTCTTCTGTTCCCCGAACACCTTTGAAAGTTGGAAAGTGATGCCCATATGATGTTTTAGTAAGCAAGTAATGGAAAAAAGGTATAAATGAAATAAACTAAACTAAACATGAAGTAAATGACATTTTTACTTTCTAGCTGTCTTATAAAGGAAGGGGAAATCCTTCTGCAGCTCAGGTTGCAAATTGAGCTCAGCTGCATTATTAGACATCAGAAAATCCAGCCTGGCAGGATCAAGAGGAAGCCAGCCTTCCTACGCATCACTGTCAGGGAGCTATTGCCTTCACTCCAGTGTGGTGGTAATGAATTATCTCTGGAACTGCTGGGCTTTTTATTTCTGCATGTAGGCTCTCAGGAAAGGAAAGTGCACAGGATTTTCAGGGTTGCTAAGAAAGCAGCAAGTGACATCAATCTGAATCTTATATTGTTGTTGATGCACAATGGAAGTTAATGAGGTTAGCTGGAAGTGTTAATTGTTCTACACTGCCTGCTGTCTACGCTTGCTCTGGAAAATTCATGCATAGCAGCAGCTGAAAACTCAGCAAAAAGTGCTTTAACAGAGGAAACGGGCAACATTTGGCCCAGTAAAATCATAATGCAGGTGGCTGAGAAATCACTCACTCAATTATATGCATGAGGGGGACTCCATTTAAGAGCAACATTTGGAGCTTTATGGGCAACATAAAAGGAGAGAGAATGAGGTTTTTATATTGCTGCGCTCAGTTGTAGAAGAAGCAGGAGGTTGTTTCCCACCCCTTTGCATATGCTTGGACTGTGCAGGGAAAATGAAAATGTCTGCTCAGAGATTTGGATGACACCTGGGGAGGATGGGCTGGAGCTGTTTCAGAGACCCCCTGTACACACCCTGCTACATCCCCTGTTACAGAGAGATTTTGTGTATTCATGACTGGGCAATGTCAAAACAAAAGCCATACTCTAAAAATAAAACCTTTGGCTCCTTTACTAACAGTGAACTCTCAAAGCAAAAGAAGTTTTCAAAAAATATGATCATAATTAATTGCTGCTTTTCTTGTCCCTTGGCAGTTGTTACAGCAAGTGAAGTCAGATTATCTCCCAGCACACACAGCTCCTGCCATTTTTATCATCCTTCTGTCTCCTGGAGGGACCCTACCCCATGGCTAAATCTCTTTATTAAAGTGTCTTTTCTATTGCTTATGTTGGCTGAGGGTAAAAGCACAGGTAAGAGTGCAACACCTTCCACGTCAAAGTACTTGTATTTTACTTTGCTTTAAATTCTTCTAGTGCCTTAATCCCTGATTTCTGTGAGGCCGGGGCTGACAGTGCTGTAACTCCGACACTGCAGCAGCTGTGTCCATCCTTTCCTCCAGGCATGTCAGTACCTGCACTCTCCCCATCCTTCCTTCCTACTGTGGATTAGAAGAGCCAAAACATTTTATTTTCTGCTGGTGTGGATAGTCCTTTTAATCTGCTTAGAGAAGATCCATCCACTAGCTCCGTGCTCTCTTTGCATTTCTAACCTCTGTTAGAAGTGACTAATTAATTTTTCTATTAAACAAAATACAAAGCTACCACAAATACCTTATGTTTTTTTCCTGCTGTAAAGCTTGACATCTGGGCCTGTAACAGCTCATCAGTGGATTTGTGAGATGAAGCAAATGACATTTCTATATAGAGCACTGGCTGCTGTAGAAATCAGATGGTGAAATGGAACTGCAAAGAATTTGGTAGTGAGTGATGATCTCCATCCAGGGATCTCGGAATACAGCAGTCCCCACTTTGCTGACACTGATGATGGGTGGCTTACTTCAGCCTGCACAGCAAAATTGGCTTCACAGCTGAGTATCTCCGGAGACCTGCACGCAGAGCAAAGCACTCTGGAGCAGGACTCACATCTCTGTGGTTTATAAAGCTCTGTGTTGTAACAAGTCTTTTGACCCTGGTGTGGACAGAAGTGCATCTGTCAGTAGCTGTACGTGAAATACTCATTCCATCCTTCCCATGACTGAAATCCTCTCGGGTATTTTCTTGCTCCATTGCCTTGGCAGAAGAGAACTTGCTCCTTGCTTCCCTACACACATGCAGTTTGAGCTGTATTCTGTACAAACATTGTTTCTGTGTGTTAAAACACAGCATGAGATCAAGGCAGCGCTGCCCTGCCCTGACCTCGGCAGCCCCACTCCAGAAAAAGGGCTGGAAAGCAGTTCCCAGAAGAACTGCTGGGAGTAAGAAGCCAGACTGAAACCCAATGACCTGAAGCAGTTTTAAGATGAGCCTGGTAAAGTCCCAGGATATGTTTACTTCCAGCAGCAGGAGACTGGACGCAGCAGCCTGAGTGTCCCTTCTGTCCCCTGTGTGTCCCCCCGAGGGCTGGTGACCAGGTCTCTGCCCTGGCCACGCCTGCTGGCTCCTGGGGCTGAGTCCAGGCTGAGCTTTCCCGTTCCCGCTGGTGCTGAACGCCCGGCCTCAGCTCTGCTTCCCCAGGATAGCTCCTTGGCTGGAGCGCGGGGAATCGGCCCTGGCGTGGAAAGGGAGCGCTGCCCCTGACCGCGATGCCTTTCACTGCAGAGAGACAGGAGGAAGCAGGGGACCACGGTTCATCTCCCTGTAAGCAAACTCAGAGCAGAGGCACGCTGCTGTGAGGATTTTGTGTTCCTCAGGATCGCTTTGTTCCTCCCCAAGTGCCCAGCAGTGCTGTGATGATTCTGCTGTTGCCTCTCCCATGGGAGTCACTCTGGCAATGCCAAGCTCTTCGCAGTGTGCACACACGGGTCAGCAGAGTTCAGGGATGCTCCTTACACAGGTATTTTCCAGTGTGTGACTGTGTGGATGGCAGGAAGGGTTGGAAGGAATGGGGCACACAGTAAAGCACACCTCTTCCCAGTACCAGCAGTCTTTATGTGCTGAGAAACATGAAGATTCCCTGATTATCACCAGTTACAGCACCTCTGTGGTTCTGGTGTTCCTGAACAAGTCCTGCCTCTCTCCCTCCTTCTTTTAACCTCTGGAGTAGCTGGGCACTGCCAGGCAAATTCTGCCTGTGATGATGTGGTGCATAAACCCTTGTGCAAAGGTAATTAATGTGTTTCAGTGAAGGCTGGAAATCTAGTTCTGTGCTCCAGCTTGTACATTCAATAGCAAAGATATTCAGACCCAGCTGCACCATCTCAAGCCACATCTGATCAAATCTGAATCAGCAGCAAGAACTTGCTGATTCCCAGAAATTCCATGCCTTGTAAAGAGATGGTAGTGATGGTTGTCTGTCAGCCAGTCAGTTGGCACTGTGCTCCAGCCCCTGGCAGGACATGAGGGTGCTAACCTGGTGGCCTAAGAGGAGTCCAGGATATTCATGGCCATAAGGAACTCTGTGGCACTCTGCTAGTCATTTGTATGACTCGTGCTGCCTTCCATCCTGGGGAGTTCTACTGGCTTTTGCACTTTCAGCTGAGCCTTCTGTTGGAAAGAATTGAAAAGCTATAAAAGTCCAATTGTTACTGAGATTTCAGTTTTGCTATGATACAGGAAAAGGTTCTCACAACAATTCATCTGCTGATAGTTTTTAATGAAACCTTTCAACTTTGATTGCAGTGATCTTTCATGTATGTGCAAATACACACATGTATATATGTGACCTATTTGTAATTAAACAATTCAGCTGGTTGGAATTTTATTTTTTTGGAAGATACCTCCATGTGATCTCTTTCTGCCTGGAACCCATGCCATGCTGTAACACTTCACATTCTCCTGTGGCACTGAATACATGTCTTTACCTAGCAAGCAGCTCACCTGCCCATTAAAGGCCTGGGTGGGGCTGAAGCAGGTTTATGGCTTTAAAAATTATTTTGGAAGCTGTTAGGAGCGATGTGGGTATTAATGGAAGCCACCTCAACAGCTGTGAAGATGTTTGCTTGCTGTTTGACCCTACTGTGTTCTGTTGAACTGAAAGGGCTTCCCTGTCTGTCCTTGGTGCAAACACAAAGCGCAGACTGCTTCACCTCAAGCACAGGCGCTTGGGAGCAGGAGAACTCAGCTCTGTTCCTGCTCTTGTTGTGAGCTTTTAAGTGGCCATTGCTGTTTCATTAGAGAATTTGCAGGTGAAGACAATGTCCAGCGTTTGGTGCTAGAGGTTCTTTGCAGTTCTAAAAGCAAATCCATGATGAATCCAGGACAAACTGAGTTTGCTTTCTGGAAACATTCCCAAGGAGATTACCCTGAAGTGGCTGTGAAATAAGTAAGACCTCGAGAAGCATAGGAAGAGGCATGTCAGCTTGAGTCTGTCTAGAGAGGTGCAGAGTGATCTGTTAGTGGAAAACTATCTTTATAGAGCTGCTGTGAGGTGCCCCTTGCAATCCAGCACTCAGGCACTCCGTGCCTGACAATGCCTCATCACTTCCCTCAGAACAAGGGAGATAAGGAAATAAAAGGATGCCAGAACTGGCTTTAGCAACTGGCAACTCTATGTCAGGTTTTCATTAAAACAGTGGAGAGTGGGGCCAGCAGTCTGGAGCTTTGCTTGATAAAGAGATTTCTAAGCATACCGAAAAAACAAATTGTAGCAAATGCACTACCTTTTGTCTCTGCTGTACAATAGCACCAAGTGGAGAGTATTAGTCACTTCTGGAAGTGGGAAAGGAATTTTACAACATAGAATCACATCTTGTTTCTCTCTTCCTTTTTCCAAGATTTTGTCCATCTGTTCCCTTTTTCAAAAACAAACAAACTATTAATACATTGCTTTGATGGAGCCTTCTGTTCAAGGCTCTTAAAGGGCTGTACAGATATTCATGATTTTATTTGCCAAGAAAGGCTCCAAGAGATAAATATTAAATTCCTTGCTTCCCACAGGGCAGATGCCAGAGAGGTTGTGTGTGTGCATGTGTGTAGTGCTGACATCACGACTGGCGCCCTGACTTCAGGCTCTGGAGAACTTGCTCAGTCCCTGGCTTTATCTCAGCATTCCCACAGGATTGTACACTAGCTGCCCGTTCCATCTGCATCTCAGTTCCCCTATTTGTAAAACACAGGCATTTCTTTGCTTTTGCTCTTCCTTGCCATCTGCACGCTGTGACCTGACTTCAGCTGATGCACAGGCACACAGTGATCCGTTCCCTGCGGAGCAGCCCCTGGCTGGGGGGTTATTTCTGCAGCGTGGCATAACCACAGGTTTTAGCAACAAAATACTTGGTGCTGGACTGGCTGGGTCGGGTACCTGTATCAGTGTAGTCCTGGCAACAGCACTCGCTTCCAGCTACCCTAATGCTTGCTTGGATTCCTAGGTGGGTTTTCTGCCTGCACCAAGGTCTTTGCTGCTGCTGTTGGTCCTAAAGGTAGCTCAGAGGGGCCTTCCAGAGCTGCTGTTGCTCCTTCATCTGCATCACCACCTCTCTAAATCCCATGTGGCGCAAGGACATGGGACAGTGCAGCTTGTGGAACCAAGAGCCCTGATCCCAAACCTTGCTACATTTTCTTTAATGAAGGCACTGGTGGCACCTGTGAAGCACCAGAGAAAATGTACATGTGTTGGGGGACCACAGACTGAGGATCTCCCCTGGAAATTACTTCCTGAAAAATCTCCTTGTTGCCTGAAACATCAGAGCTAGGGACTGCCAGCCTGGGACCGTAGCCCAGTCATTATGTTCTCTTAGTCATTTTTTTGGTCCTTTTTGTTGGTGGAAGAGACAAAAGGATTAATTGCATAAGGTGCCCCAGATGGAAAGCTTTTGTTATCAGGGAAAAAGCAAAGGCATCCAAGAAAGGAAGGAACCAAATGTATCCAGCACTGAAATGTATTCAGGAACATCCCAATTGCTGCTTATCAGAAGTCAGAAGCTCCGAGCCCCAAAACAATGGCATCTTAAATCCTTTAATGCGAGAACAGCCAATGTGATGTTTTGGTTTTTATAATGAAAGATACTCTCTCTTCTCACTCTGTTTTGAAATAGAGCTCATGATGGTTTTCAAAATACACTCTGCAAGTCTGAGTTAGCTTATGAGCTATTTATCCCAAACACAGACTCACAAAGTTGACCTGACCCAAATGAAAATGGTTTTCAGCAATACTGGCCAGTTCCTGGGTTCCTCTTTATTGCAAAATTGTTACAGCTGGGCATAAGTGGCAGCTTCTTCTCAGGAGCCTGGGTTTAGGAGTGTGGTGGGACTGTAAGATGTGGCCAGTGTAGCAGACAGTGCTTGGGTCAAGGAGAACAAATGGGCAGGCACAGTACATAGAGGGAAGACTGCTTGGACGAGCTGAGAGGCTATGGAGAACAGCTGGATCATTTACAGGAGGGCAGAATCAAACTGTCTCCAGCCAGGCACAGTACAAACAGGGGCGGAAGTGCTCAGTGTGTGCCTAAAGCAGGAGATGTTCACAGGCAAAACCTGCTGGATAAGAAGACCCTTGTCTGAAAGGATCAACTGTTTCTTTCTTTGCTCCAGCAAGAGTCAGTCTTGGGGGAAAGTGCCTTCTTATCACAAGGTAACTGGGGGGAGGCAAGGCTTCTTTCCTCCAGCAGAAATCCCAGCCTGCAGGACTGGGGTGCCTGCACCCAAATTCAGAGTGTGGGGATCTACCCTGAACTTGTTTTGTTTGGCTCATGAATATGCCACATGTGTAGGCAGGGAGGACTGAAAGAGGGAATATGGGTCTGGTGCCGTTCCAGAGTAAGCAGAGAGGCACTGCTGGAGAGCAGTGTGGAGGGACTTCTGGGCAGAGAGTGTCCATCTCTGGAGAGGTGGGAGGAAATGAGGCTTCAGAGGTCAGCTCTGTTCCTGCTCTGATCTCTCACCACCTGCCACCACTTTCAGAACCATGAAAGCCACAGAACCTGTAAGTAGAGAAAGTCTCTCTTTTGTGAGATCTCATGACTACTTGGTGGCAAGTGACAAGATATCTCTTGTTTTATGGCAAAACAAGATATTTCAGGACAGGTGGAGAACAGTGAGAATTCAGCACAGTTTGTACTGGAGAAATTAAACTAGACACTGTTGTGCAATTTCTTGTCATGACTTGGCATGACCTCCATTATACCCATGAGATCACCTCCAGTGAGTATCAATAGTCTCTTCCCCTATGTCTTAATGTATTTTTAATACTTTGTAACTGCCAGAAAAATAATATAGTTTCTGGAAGCTTTCACTGCAACATTTAGTTATGCATTTATCCTATTGTCTGTGAATTCAGGATCCTTAGTTACCCCGAGCCCAACACCTGCAAATGGAAAAAGGAGGTTAGGAATATATATCCACAATAGTTTTAAAATAACATTGAAAGTCTTTATTATCTGTCCTTGTTGAGTACAAAGTCTGATACAAATGATGCAATGCAATTCCTAGCACCTTGATTGGGTTATTCTGAATTATTGTAACTTAGTGATGAACTGGTCAGTTAAATCCTCCACGTAGGTTTAGCTCCAGCTTTTTAAGTTGTTTACCAAATACCACACCTTTTCACAGCACACAGATATTCAGGAGCACGTGAATTGTATGCTCTCCATCAGATGTAAGCTCTTGTAGGGTTTTCTGCTAGATCTCTGCTTAGCTACTACCTTAGGATGCAGTGTTGCCCATCTTGAACCAAAATTAAGTGGGATTTATGAGGCTGTATAACGGCCCAAAATGTTCCAAGCAGTAAATATGGATTGGTGAGAAGGGCACACATAAAATGAGTGATGATAAGGACTGTGCCATAAATATAACTAATCTTGCAGCTATTACCTCTACTTCAGTTGACTATGACAATAACACTTAACGCTCTTGATCAGGGGACCTCAGGTCACTCTGTAAGGAATTCATGTTCACATTATACTGGCAGTGAAAATTCACATCTGGGAGATACAGGGGACATCAGAGACTTGAACAAACCATTACATATTGCAGAGTCATAGAATAATTTGGGTTGGAAGAGACCTTTTGAAGTCACCTAGTCCAACCCCCCTGCCAACCCCCCTTCCATTATACCAGGTTTCTCAAAGCTCCATCCAACCTTGTCTTGAACACTTCCAGGGATGGGGCATTCACAAATTCTCTTGTTCCAGTGCAACTTGTTCCAGTGTTATATCACTCTCATTATAAAAAACCTTCCTTCTATCTAACCTAAACCTGCCCTTAGTCAGTTTAAAGCCACCACCCCTTGCCCTATTGCTACATGTTCTTGTAGAAAGTCCCTCTGCAGCTCTTTCATAGGCCCCCTTATGATATGGAGGAGTACAAACCTCATTTTCCTGTATTTCCAGCGTGGTGTCCTACTCACTGGAACATGGTACATGGCTGGGTGGGATTACAGACACACCTGTGAGCACAGACATCTTCAAAGTGGCACAGAAACATCCCAGGCACCTCAGCCAGCACCAGAACTGCCTAGCTGGATGGTATGTGAAAGCACTAAGGAGAGAAAAGAGGCCCCTTTCGATGGCTTTCCTGGTAAGGGAATGATCTGGAAGTCAAATTTGCTGATTTTCTCTGAGCTAAAATCTCATGAACTTTGGTGTTCTAGTCTTGCTGGAACAAGAGACAGATGCACAATGTCAGCAGTGGAGCCTTGACCTGGGATCTGCTTCTGCTGGGGCCTCCTATGTCTTTCTTTGGTCTTTCTCTGTCCTGTCTCCCTGGGAAAGGACTGCTTCCTGATGTCTCCATGCCACTGTGGTATAACCTGCACCTTGTGACCAGCTCAGCTCAGCAGATGCTGAAGGGATGAAAAATTCCCTGCACTGAGCCCTGGAGTGGTTGGCAAGAATAGGTTGATAGCCTGATTCAGCTGCGACAGCACTCCACCCTCCTTCTGTAAATGCCTCCTATCTCCTGCTGCCAGTCATTACAGAAATAGAGACTTAGCTTTTCTCAGGAGGATCTAAATGTCCTGGTTGCTGCTTGGTAAGGGGCATATTTCTCCAATTAATTATTAAGTGAAGCTCTGGCTGGAGGAAGGGGCTGCAGAGACGTCAGAGTGAAAAGGGGAGAGCGTTTTAACCTTTCTGGAGCTCTCCTGCAATCGGCAGCAGATTTGCCTTGTGGGTGCTGGCCAGTTCTTGTTCTACAGCACATCAGCAAGGCTGGCCAGCAGAGAATGGCCTCACGGGGGCTCTGCCAACTTCCATGGCTCGTGGGCCTTCTTCTCTCCTCCTTGGCAGCAGAAAAATGCTGCAAGGAAACCGCTACCTACAACTCATGTCTTCATCCTGCCCTTACTCTCCTGAGCTGGATGGAAGGTCCTGGCTGTGCAGCTGTAGGCAGCAGGGGAAGCAGACTTGGAAGAGCAGTTGTAGGGACAGGGAGAAGATTCATGCCCCGAGAAGGAGCAATGGGAAAGGTAGCACGGTCTACTGGATATGGTGTCACACTGGAAGTCCAGAGACCTGGGCTTTCATCAACCTGGATTACAAGGGCAAAAGAGACTGCAGTGATCAACTCATGCCATGCACTGGCCCTCATTCCTTGGGAGTACCACGAGAAAGCTGCAGTGCTCCAGGAAATCACTGTATCAACTCATGCCTTGGTTTCTTCAGCAGTAAAATAATACTCTGCTATGTTGTGGTCCTACAATGAAAGGCACTTTTCAGGGGCTGAAGTGGGAGGGATTAATTGTGCTGTCTTTTCCAGGTAGAATTGCTGAGGCAGACCCTCCATTGGTATGAATCAGCACAGCTCAGTATGGAATATTTACTACTGGACCCCATGTGCAGGAGGATTATTCCCTGACCCTATGCTCTTCTTCTGAGATGGCTTAATTGTCCTTACAAAGAATAGAGGAGAATGTGTGAGACAGGGCTCAGCTCCATTAATTACTGAATGTATTCTCAAGCCTGAGCAGGGGTAACACTGCAGGTCACCTCAGCACTCACCCACTGGGGACCCTGCTGTAGGACAGCCACCAAGGCCAAAGGTGTAGGGCAGCTCTGATTCAACTTGCAAGCTGCCTAATTCTGTGTGAGGCTGTGCTTTCCTGCTCAGGGAATGCTACAACCAGTAGGTATCTTGAAGCTTTTCTGGTTTACCCATGTCTTAGCAGCTGCTATCAAGAATGCACAGTCGCAGTGGTCGGGTTCTGGTACTCCTCTCAGTGGCACTGCAGTGGAGATGGTGTGAGAGATTAGTCACCAGCACAGGGCCAAGCTCAGCAACCTTGTTCCTCAAGTAAGGAACAAGTAAACCAGGAATGATCTCCAAACAGTTCATTTACTCCAGGAAAGAGGCTTTCTCAAGGTCCTCTCCAGTCCCTTTCCCTGCTGCCATTGCCAAGTGGTACCTTTGCAAGTGCCCTGAGACAGTCCCAGCAGGGGCAGCCCCTCTCAATCCTGCCATCAGTCACCTCACAGCTGAAGTGTGTAGCTCAGGGGTAAGCTGCATGTTAGGCTTTGAACAAGCACAGGACAGCTTTTTTCCCTGCTTAGACTAAATGATCATGTCAGCCTCTGCTCTTCTTTTCCCCCGTTTTTTGTTTCTACCCAAAATTCTTTCCAAGAGAGTGCACAGTTTTGGGTCCCAGACACTTTCTCCAGTCTGGACTGCAGGACTTTGTTCCTGAGCACAGCCATCCCACTGACCTGGCCTGCCCTGTCCAGTGGGATTACTTGAAATATGTCTCTCTGGATGAATCAAGTCATGTCACTGAAGCACATTCATACACCTTCCTCTTTTCCTTAGCCAGCCATAGACAGGGAGCTCAAATCAGGGTCTTGAGGATCTCCAGCAGCCCACTGGAGTGCTTGAGTGAGGAAGGAGACCATCCTAAATCAGTCCTTGCCTCATTGCTCCTCCTGTCTAACCTCTGTGACTCATATTTTTCCTCTAGCCTGTTCTTTTTTGTGTGGTTATCATGTCCAGAGTTGCTCATGATCCCGCACACCCTGGTTTTGGAGCTTTCCTTAGGCAGGGAAGGCTGCATTGGGACCCTCAGGTTGCAGTGTATCTCTACATCCAATTTCTGTGCTGTGCCACAGAATGTGGGGACAAGCTCCTTGCATTTGTATCCCCTTCTTGCTCCATCTGTGCAGTGTGGCTGGTGACAGCTCCTCCTCCCACCAGCACCAGCAAAGACACAGTTTACTGGGGGCTTTGGAAGATGAAAATCAGCTCAGGGTAGGAAAATGTCCAAGCTGACTTCTACCATTAAGCTGTCAGCAGGATGTGCTGAGGTGTTTAAATATTGATGCAAACACAGAAGAAATAGTAGTCTTCTTCCAGGACAGGAGAGGGATTTACGGTGTAGAACAACCCAGAGCTCTTTGCCAGCTCTGTGTAGGTCACAGCTGTCCCTCCCTGGTACAGCACAGGAGAGCTGTGGTGACAGAAAATCCTCATCTCCTGCCTGCACAGACCCAGAGAGCTGAAACCCAAGTAAGACAATACTTGGGAGTGGCACAGGGGTGGATTCACAGGTGAAAAGGCTTTCCTGCACCTGAAGAGAAATCCTCAGTCTAGGGATAAAAATACAATGGAAATGGTGGGAGCTGGGAAGTGAACCTCTCCTTTGGGTCTGGATATGATTTGCTCTCCTGCGAGAGGGGATAGAAAGTTGCTGAGCCAGAACTTTGCTGTCCAGGAGATGGAGTTTTGTTATTCAAGCCTCCCCATCAAAATCAAATATTTGCTAATGGAGGGAAACATTATTCCTGGGGATGTTTGCAGTGGGCTTCCTGCTGAGGTTTCTGCTAGCAGCTTGTAAGTCTGAGCCAGAATCACATGTATGAACATTTTGGTATTTTTGTACATCCAAATATTCGGTCTTCCCCACCTGTGCTCAGGAGGGGCACAGAAGAAGCCTTGACTTGTCCCTCAGCATGTTTTTCATAGTTATATCCTGGCACCACTGAGCTTCTTGCTCCTGCTGTTTCTCCTAGAACATTTGGGAAAGGGGAACGTAGAGGCACTAAGGGGGCTTGAACAAGGTGTGAAGGATGGGTATGAGCAGAGCCAGCAGGATTAAAACCCTTAACTATTTTCTGGGCACTTTGGACAGAATGTCAACTTCTTTGAGGGGGCGGAATCAGCTGCAAGTGCCAACTCCCAGCCAAACCTCTACAGCTCTTAGGGCCAATGCTTCGTTTTGTCATATATGAGAATGAGCAATAACAGGCTGGCTTCACTTGGAGTCAGCATCATGTCCTCCTCAGAAATCTCTCCTGAGGCCATCCTCCACTCACCCAGCTCTCGGTCTTTCCCTAAGCTCAGCTCCTGGCTGGCTGTTGGAGCACCCCTGTGCCGCTTTCTGGCTCCAGCTGCTGTACCACATCTGCACAGACAGGGCTCACCACTGGCTCATCCGTATTTTCCTAATGCCAATTTTTCTAATTATAGGCCTGTGGCTATCAGCCAATTGACTCCATCTTTGAGACTCGTTATTGGACTTTGGATGTCAGGCTGAATTTTTCCTAACTGTCCATAATAACAGTAATAGCTTGACTTCCACCATGAGACAATTAACCTTCTTAAAGTTTAGTGCCTCAGGCTGTACCTCAGAAAGATTCCCTCTACAAAGCAGACAATTACCTTTACTTAATAACCTTTCTCTTTCTAATCTGATATTAGTGCCAAAGTAAATGTAAAGGGCAGTGCTCTATGTCCCCTCTTAAGTACTTTAAATGCCTGTCCATGAAAGCTAATGAGCTGCCATTTTGCTTAATCTAGATTTGCTGTGGATCTAACAGTACTCTGCAGCATCTTCCCTTTTTAAAAAACTTAATAAAAGGATACAGCTCTGTTTTAGTTTGTATTGAAACTTCATATGTGAAAAAAGGAAAACTGATTAAGCAGGAAGAAAAATAATTATGTCCAAATAACAAAACAAGACAAAGCATGTTTAACACTGGTCAGCTGCTGTCTTAAGAATGGTTTCAGTGGGTCAGTACATGCAAAGCAGGAGTTCGTTGCTGGAGCTTTACAGGGTTAGTGGCAGCCCCTCCTATCGACTCGGTGCAGATGTGGGATGGAGAGAAAAAGCTGGGGAGTTTTTCTGTGCATCTCTCGGTCCCACCAGCCAGGAGCACTGACCTCTCTGCTGATGGCTGCAGCAGACCTACAGCAGAAGCACAATTGCTCTGTAGATACAATTTCTTCATGGATTGCTGCTCACAGTAATTAATATGTATAATATTAGTAACTGTTGAGACACAAAATGCTCTCTCAGCAAAGAAGTTATTGCTCTGCTGACCCGGTGTTTTGCACGTTCAGTGTGGGTTCTCTACCAGTATTGAAAATTGCTCAAAGATTTCTCAGATAAAGACAAAGCTGTAGGCATTTCTCTATCATGTGAGCAAACACCTTTTTCCCAAGAATGCTAGATGAAAACAGCAACCAAAAAACAGGTTTAAAATCCAGGAAAAACAGGGCTATTGCTGCTCTTAGCAAAGATGCCTGATTCCTCAGTAGCTCTCAAAACGATGTCTTTGGATGCAGAGTATTTCCCCACACTGCAGAACGTCACCTTCATTTGCTTTATCATTGTGCCCCTGCTAAGTCCATTCCCTGCTGCTGAGCCAACATTTACTCTCTTCTCGTAAGAGCGCTCTGGTTTCATCATCTCAGTATAATGAGGTTTGTATTATTTTTTTATTATAATAAAAGCAGCCTCAGGTCTTAATCAAGATATTGGGCTAATTGCTATGGAAACCTAATTAGGCAGACCATGCCTCAAACTCTGTAAATATTTATACATGCACTTAACCGTCTGCGTGCAAACCAACCCACCCTGGCCATGGGAATGGGGCTTAGCACACGCTGAAGTGTTGACAGGGGTGGGAGCCTGCTTTAAGACAAAGTTTAGCTGTGCTGTGACACGCAGAGAGGAGCGCGTAGCGGAAATCAGATTGGGATCGTGTGAGTGCAGATGGGGCTCGGATCAGATAGGGGCTGGGTTATGGGGCTGGGTTAATAGCTGTACAGAACTGATGCATTTTTAAAATTATCCTATAGAATGGTAATTAAAAATATGTGAGTCACTGTACCAGACACAGACATACATAGAGAAATACAGGGGTGTATGAAGTCTCCCTAGCCAGAATAAACTAACAGGTGCCCTGTGCCGTTTCCCAGCATAGCATTTTAAACAATATTTGAAAAATGTTCTTTAACTCAATTTTAGAAATTGTTTGCATGCATGAATCACTTCATATTTACATGTTTAGTGCAGCAGAGAGAAAATTCAGTGTTAGCTTTGGTACAAACACTTTAGACCACTAAGGTATTAACTTAAGAAGCTGAATATATGGAACTAATCAAACCCCTTTCATAAACAGATTAATGAGGAGACAAAAATGCACAAGTACAAGCTTCTAGGCTTTGAACAGTCCCATCTTCTGCAGTGTCTTTATTTATTTATTTAAGTTATCGAGTATTTTAATTGGTTTCGTTACGTGTCAGGTTTGGGAACAGTGAGGTGAGGTGAATTTGCTGAACAGGAAGAGCTGCTGTCAGATAGAAATATAATGATGTAGATGGAGTTTTCTGCATGAAACTCCATGCTGATCTTTTATTTATGGTTTTTCTCTCTGTCCTCCATGTTTACTGCACCCTCTTGTCTGAGCTCTGCTCCCTCATGTGAAGCCCTGCAATTTTGTGTGCAATGTTTGGTCTCCACGGTGTGAACAGAGGTAAAGAACAAGGGCATTTAATTTAGCATAACCAGTATGATAGCATCCAACCAAGAATAGCAGATTCTCTACCACTAGCTCTCTTCTCTATCACTACCTCTACCAAAAGCTGAGGATCCCCTTCCCAAGACTTTCTCCTCAAGCATGTTGCTCATTTAATGTCATTTATTTCTAGTAAATAACCTTGTACACAGAAAGCAATGAAATACTCCAAGAAAAAAGAATTTTAAAAACCCTAAAAGCAAAATTAAAAGAAACTACTGTGACCTGTTTATAAACCCTGTGCTTGAAGAAGAGGGGGACAGGAGATGGAGCTGCTCAGAACAAACGTTTCCTGTGCTGGCTGAGTCACTGCGAGGTTCAGCAGCTCAGTCCTGCTGGGGGCGTCTCGCAGACCTCACTCCCCATTCAGGACTGTAAATTTCCTTCCTGAGTTTGTTAGCGGCAAACAATGCGTGTAAAAAAAACCCTCAAAAACCCAAGCCCACTATAACTGCTGGTATTATGCAAAAGAACTAATGCATAAGCAATCTGCTGCCCTTGGAGGAGCGTGCAACGTGACACCAGCCACTACAGAGAGCAGGGCAGCAGCTCTTCCAAACCTGGAGATAAAGAAGTAATCTCCGTGGGGCTGGCAAAAAATTTTCCATTCAACACTTTTCTTTTAACCTGGCTCTTGAGAAACCTGATTTTTTTTTCCTCCAAAGTTAAGTCATTTCTGTACAACTTCTTACTAAACCAACCAAACAAGAATCTCCTCTCTCTTTGCTAATCTGAATAATTTTGACCCTGGGAAAATGTCATGGGATATGCCTCAGCCAACTCTTAGTTCACACACACCAAGTTCTCATTAGACTCCGAGGACAGGTTTCCAACCTGCTGTCCTGACTCCAGGAAAGGCTCCCAAGGAAAGGGGATTAATGGGCAGGAGTGCCTGTGCTACAAGGGAAACTAAGTCTGAGCAGGACAGCAGGCTCTGGGGGAGAATGGGGCCCTAGAGCTCCGGCTTCACAGACAGCAAGCCTTTATTTCCATTTCCTATCTTTCAGTTTTTCACTGAGATGCCAAATTTTTTCTTGTAGGAAAATTACATTCCAATCACTGCTGAAGTTAAGCCTTAACCTAAGAAAGTTCCAACTTCTCTTTCTAGCTGAGATGTCTCTTTTGAATTTTGCCCAAAGCTTCAAGAAGAAAGAATAAAAGCCATGGGATTCAGAGAAACTTGATATTTCTCATGTTTAAAGGAGAGTTAGTCATATTAAAGTGAGCTTCTCTTTATACGTCAGAAAAGAGAGTAGCAGAAGTGACAACAAAACACACAGCTATTTTTTGATTTCCAGTTCACTGTGAAGAGTTGTTTTCACCCTCCCTCCCTTCTCCCTTTAGGAAGAAGTGTTAAATTAGCAATGAAAACAGCACATTAGCTGACAGGTACTGCAAATAATCTGATCATGAGACAGCATTAAAAAAACCTATTCAGCATGTTGTGGATATCGGGGTTATTCTCTTCAGCAATTACATTTCAGGGAAGCTCTCCTTAGATATTTAATGGGCTGGAGCTAAAGAATTCTTAAAGCACATTCCAGATCTGCTGGTATTGAAAAGGATCAAGTATTTCATAGTCACTCTTAAGTTTTACAATTGATTATGGCACATCCTAAGATAAGCTCCTTCAGAAGGAAGCTGACAGTGCCTAACACGAAATTCCACCAAGGAGAGAGTCTGTGTAGGCATGAAAGGAGAAGAGGAGGAACGCAATGCTGGGCATCATGAATAAAAAGCCTTATTCAGCCAGGGCCCAAAAGTGACTTTTTTAATGCTTATTTTTAACTAACTGTGAACTTCTGCAATAAGCACAGAGTGCTACTTGGCTCCTTAAATAGCTGCAATGATGAGCTGGCGCTCGCTTCTGTTACTATGTGAATTTATGGAGCTGTTGTCACACGCTTTGTTGGAGGAAATATATGGTGGTTCTGTCATAGGGACTGGACACCTATAATTCTCATTTTCTTTGCCTGCTCATAAATCCCTGCTGCTCAGCCACACCATTATTATACTTGGGTTGCTGCTATAATCCCCTCGCCGGAGCAAGGCCCTCGCAGAGCCTTGCAGGGGAAGCGCTGAGTCACCAGTATCGCTCCAGTGGAGATGAAATGCTGCACAGGGCCGGTGACTGCCTGCCTGGCAAAGGAGATTCAGGCACGTAGATCTGCCCCAGGGGCATGCTGACAGATAGATCCCAGGCTGAAAGGCACTGGGTGCCTTGGAAATACTGCTTTGTGTGGGTTTTACCATATTGAATAAGGTTTCATGGGTTTTGGTGCCCAAGAAAGGGCATTTGCTGCTTCTTGTTGCTTGGAGAAGCACTTGTCTTACTGGAGCACAAGTCTTAGGAAGAGCAGCTGATGGAGCTGGGGTTGTTTAGTCTGAAGGAAAGGAAGTTTGGGGGGACCTTATTACTCCCCACAACTGCTGGACGGTTGTAGACAAGTGAGGGTCAATCTTTTCTCCCAAGTAACAAATGATAGGTCAAGAGCAAAAGGCTTCAAGTTGCACTAGGGGAGGTTTAGATTGGATAGAAAGATTATTTTCTTTACTAAAAGGGCAGTCAAACATTGAAACAGGCTGCCCAGAGAAGTGGGGGAATCACTGTCCCTCAAAGTGATCAGAAAATGTATAGATGTGGAGCTTAGGGACATGGTTTAGTGGCAGATCTGGCAGTGTCAGGTTAATAGTTGGACTTGATCTTAGAGGTCCTTTCCAACCTTAACTATTCTATTCTATTCTATTCTATTCTATTCTATTCTATTCTATTCTATTCTATTCTATTTCTATTTCTATTTCTATTTTTATTTCTATTCTATTTCTCCCATCTCTGTGCTTTTTGCTCAGGCCAGTGCAGCCACTGCAGAGTACTTGGCTGTACTTCATTTGCGTGCACAAAGCCCTGCCTTGCTCCGCAGACCTCGAGCTGCCGGCACTGGAGCAGTGTGACATCCTTTATCGCTCAGACACTCTCAGTCTCGCTGGGTAAGGATGGGTTTGATCTCCGGGCTGCTCTCTCGGACGCTGTGCCTTCGCTGCAGCGCTCCTTTGTGTCTGACGCCGGAGCCGCTCAGTGCGCGGCGGCTGTCACTGCTTCTGGCTCTGCTTTTTGAGTCACTGCCGTCTCTGCTCCTCCGGCCTCCGAACCCTTTCATCTTGCCCCGCTACGCACTGCAGCCGCCTTCTTTCATCTTCTCCTCTCTGCCTGTGGGAATGCCCTTTCGGAAGCTGCACTCTGCCCCATCCCAGTCGCTCTCTGCGGAGCCCCTGTGCGGGGCACGCTGCGGCCGCGTCCCGTGTGACAGCGGCACCTTGCCGAGCCCCACACCCCCCACGCCGTGCCGGCAGCGACCGCCGCTCCCCCGCCTGACCCCCCGAGAATTACTGCTCTGCCCCGTGCCTCTCTGTTTCTCTTCCTGGCTTTCATCTGTCTCTTTGGCTCAGGCCAGAGGCTGCTGTGTGTGACAAGCCCGGCGGTGCCATGACAGCCTGGTCTCAGCTGGGAATGCTGCCCTAACGCAGACAATAACCACAGCGCTGGGAGCCCTGCTCTGCCCCTCGTCTGCGCAAACCCCTTCTGCCTGCCTCTCACGTCCACTGCTTAGAGACAAGTGAGCCCTCCCAGGGAGACGGTTTGGGTTGTGTCACCCCTCCCGCACCTTTGTGGGAACAGTGAAGACTAAAATGTGGCTGTGTTTTACTCCCAGTATCAGGATATCTTTGTCCCGTGTTGGAGGCAAGGGGTAGGCTGTGTCTGCATCCACCGTGACCTGGACGGCAGCCGAGGAGGCACCGAGAGCAGCAGCTGGGGTTTGGGACAGCACTGGGATGCTGCTAGGTGGGCTCCTATGGCTCCAGGCTCTCTCCAGGTTCCCAGGGAGCTACTGAGCATCTGTGACTTATCCCAACAGCTTGCAGGGGGCCAGCCTCAAGGAGAGCCATACCCTGTAGGAAGGGAAGGTCCTGAGGACAGAGGACCACCACAAATGTTGTTTCATGAAGCTTGTAGCCTTCAGGAATGATGCTGTATTCTCTTGAGTGGCTCCTGCAGGGACTTTATCCATGGCCCATTCATCACCGCAAGGTCTCATAGGACCAAACCCTGGCAGCAGCCTTGCACTGAGTGTCCCCTCACCCTGGGTGGCCCAGGGATGTCCCCCATCTCTGCTGTAAGCAATCATGGGAAGAGTGGATGGAGACAGGGAGTCTCTGTCCTCTTCCTCCAGCACTGTGTGTCAGCCCATTGCGCTGGAAAGTAGTCTATTGATCAAGATCCACTGCCAGTTATTTCCCGGAGAAGCATGCAGTGATTGAAGAAAGGTTTGTGCCTCTGAGACATACTTTTCCCCCTGGAGCAGTGCACTTACCTCCTGTTCCACCACCAGAACAAGAGGGAAGGGCATAAGCCAGCCCAAGGTTATCACTGCCTTATAAAAGGCAGTGTTGGAGATGGTCAATGATGAGCACCAACTGGAGGAGCTTAATCCCCACTCATCCCATTTTGACAATAAAATCACATGTTTTGATAATAAAAGCTTCCACCTGGAGAGCTTGATGAAAAGCACAGGAAAGTGTTGGTTCTAGGCAGGAATTTGCTCTACCATTCTGCTCCTCAGGAGCTTTCGTAAGTAGGTTTCTTTGCTACCACAACAGAAAGAACACCCCTTTCATAATGAATTGCCTTCAACTACCATGAGCCAAGCTTAGGGGGTTTTTTGTTTTTGTTTTTTTAAATGTGGGAGCACAGAAAATTAAATCTCTGTTGGATTTTTTTAGCAATTATTTTAAGCACCGTGAATAAACAGGGAGTGTCTTACAAACACCTGTTATTTTTCCCATAGTGAGTTTGGCTGCTGCTGAACAGTCAGAAATGCTGCTCTTTATAGGATAAAGTGTGCTTATCTGGCAGAGAAGAATAGGGTTTGTTTTCGCCACAGAATAATGCACTGGCTGCTGTATAAAGTGCAGCACCAACTTTTATCGAACGGGAGGCATTTGTTCCCTGGCTTCCCCCTGGTTGCTGACAGATTGGTGAGACTCAGTTGCTCCCATCCCAAAAGAGGCACCTCAGACCCGGGCAGAAGGAACTGGGGCCATGTCACTGCCAACTTCTCAAAGCTTCTGGGTTTGCTGTCCATATGGAGATGAGCTGCAGCACAAGAATTGATTCAGTTCTAGCTCTCAGCCTTCTTCTGGAGAAATCAGAAGGTGCCAAGTCTGGACTTCCAACTTCAGTAGGAGTAAAGCCCATTTCAAAGTCCATGTTCCCAAAACACACTGCAAAAGGACGATCTGGAAACAGTTCTGGGAGATTCTCATGATCAGCTGCTTCCTCTTTACCCCTTTTCCCCACCTCCCTGTCTGGATGCTGCAGGCTGACAGTACCATGGGGACAGGGTAAAGGTTGCTGCTCATACAGTAGCGTTCAGAGCAAGGGCAGAACAGCGCAGGGACCTGAGGCAGAGGGATTACAGCAGCAGTAGGTTGGCTGAGCTGACCTGATTGAGCTGACACTTCCTTCTTTTCCAGCCTTAACCTTTGCTGAAGGTTGTCACCTCCTCTCGCCTGTCCTCCCTCTGGGTGGGGGGAAGCTACAGAGCAGCTGAGCAGGAGCCTTGTGAGCAGGACATGGCCTGAAGGAAGGGAAAGAAGAGGTCAGAGGTGGCTGGGACTCCACAGAAGAGACAAAGCACAAGGGCTGACAGCAATGGATTTGCAGCATGCACTTGGTATTGCAGGTCAGGCTTGAGGTGACCTCACCAGTGACCATTCCGCAGACACAGCCGAGATCCTTTGTCCTTCTTCCCTCAGGTAGCAACCAACCACCAGTGTTGTTTTTCAAGTACGTGTCTAAAGACAGCGAGGCTCTCTAACAAGCTAAGACAAGCATCACATTAGCCCCTAGCAGGGATGGTTTTAGCAGGGACACTTGCAAAGCTCTATTGTAGCCAGCCAGCAAGTGCTCTGCCTCCTGGGTTTTGCTAGTTGTTAGTATGGGAGTAGGTTTTTTACTACATTTTCTTGCTTCTCAAGAGTTTCCAATAAATCTGGGCTCTTTCTGAGGCTCAGTGTAAGACCAGAAAGAGAGTGCACGAGAGAGGTGAGGGGGCACTGGGATTAACTCGCTCCTGTTGGTGCTTGTGCTTTTGAGCAGTTCAGATATCCATCTGGCTGGTTTTCTCCCTTCTCCTACTGGTCTGTTACTGGTTCTGCACTGGATCTGTGCTCTGCCAGCTGAGGTGTCCTGAGCAGGATACGGTGAAGGGACAAAGGGGAAAGATGATGCCATGTGTGAGGCAGAACAGAGGTTTACACACCAGACATTCTGTTTTAGCAAAGCAGTGCAAGTCAAGCAAAGCTGCCTGGGCCCTGAAGAGCTGAGAGGGAAGCAAAGAAATCTCACCAGTTTTACTTGTGCTGTTGCTCTTTAAAAGTCTCTAACTGAGGGCATGTAGGCAGCCAGCCTGCACTGCTCCTTCTGAGCCTCTGCATGGCGAATGGGGACACTCAGGAGCCTTCGCCAACTCTTGGCTACTGGCAGAAAGGAAGTTTTCAGTGGTTAAGGCATAAGACAGGTAGCAGAGACCAGGCTTCCATCCTGGGCGTTGTTTCCAGTAAACTGTGTGTGAACAAATCCCTCAGGCCAAAATTTTCATTGCCCTGCCCTTCTGAAAATCAGGCCACGAGTTGCGTAAATATGGGTGTAGGTACCTAGCAGTAGGCAGCCAGTTTGGAACATTCTGGCTTTAATCCCTGTGCCTGAGTTACCTCATTTATAAAATGGGGATAATTCTTTGCTACCTCGAGGGATGCTCTGAAGCACAACTCTATTGATGCTGGTGAAACATGTCTCAGCTCGCTGGATAGCTATTATTCTATACTTGACAGAAATTGGATATGGCAGAGCTGAACCAGTGCTCTTGGTGTAGTTTTCTGTGTTGCCAGTGGACAGCCTTTGAGTCACAGTTCCTCCCCCCCAGCAATGAGACAGAGCAGACCAGGGACACTTTTGGCATTGCCACAGCTCCACGTTGCAGCTTTAAAAAAGCCAAATACCCCAATAGTTCTGCCCCTGCCTGTCACTGCTCCAGGGTGCTCGGACTGGACATAGGACATGCATCTTTCCCCCTGCGGAGGCAGATGAGTTGCCAGGACACTGGGGTGTGTGGCTTTGTAAGCTCCTTCTGTTAGGAACAAATTGTGTTTGTACCTCCTTGAGTTTATGTGGTTTGTTTTCATGTAGCATGAGCTCAGCATTTCTGCTGCAGAGACAGACGTGTGTACAAGATAATTAAAAGAGCAAATTGATTCAGAATAGCTCTGGATTTTGAAACTCTTCTTCTGTGATAAAAGGATCTCTTCCTCTGCTTCACATGAGCTGTTGATACCAGGAAGCTTTCCCATCAATTTTCCAATATGGAAACATATTTAATTCAGCCCATGACTTCCACGTCATTTTCATAATCAGCAGCAAGACACTCTTTCCAGTAGAACTGTGCTCCTTCTTCCTTCTTACCAGCAACTTATCCCAGATACTCCTAGGAGAAACATGGATGATACATCACTTTATGCTAAGAAACATATATTTATATTTCAAAAACTCTAATGCCACAGGTTATTTATTTGCATAATGCTGACAAAATCTTGCACTTAGAGTCATGTCCAGATTTAAATCATGAGATGCAGTGAATAAGATTTTTTTAAATTGAAAAACGCCTGCTTGGTTTTCATCCTCGGTCCTGTTGGAAACAAAAGCATAGAGGAAATCTGGGGAGAAGCGTGTTACCCTAGGATTGTCTCTCTGGACTTACCCTCGGGGTGAGGTGACTTAAGTTTGGGTGCCTATCTTCAGTGACAGCTGCTGTATCTTCTGAGTTTCAACCCTCGACATAATGACAAATGAACCTCCATGCCCACCTTTGCACCCAACTGGTTTCATATCAGGCAGTTTCACTGCCCACACATAGGTTAGATAAAAGAGGAGTCTTTGACTCTTTTGCAATCCTCTTACCTCCTCAGAAACCTTCCGCAATCTGCATTGTCTTGAACAAAGGGTGAGCTAAAAGATGAGTGGGATACTTCATTATAACCTCTGGCTGTGCAATGAGTCACACCTGTGATTTTGAAATGCAAAATAATAAATTAAGAGGGCAGTAGTGAGATTGAGCTGACAACCTGATAATAAAAATACTGGGCAACTTGTCAACTTCAGCTGAGTAACCAAAGAACGACACTTTCTGCCAAGCACAGGCAAATGAAAGGCTCTCTTTGCTGCACTGTTGTCATGATGTGGCCAACAGCAATGTCTAGTGGTTCAATAAAATGTAAACACTGACTATATTTTCTGGAGCCGGTTTCTCTTTTTGTCCTCACGGAGAAGGAAGGTTGGCATCCAGGATTCTGAAGTAAAGATTGAGAGCTGGAACTCTGCCTTGTATTTATGCCAACAGAAAAATCTCTATGACTCTGTTTACCTAAATGTAAATGACTTTATAAATGGGATTTAGGAAAGTATAATTACTATTAGCCGGGTTCTCAGAAGGAATGCAGTCATAAATATTCTCTATTTATCAATCATTATACACAGTCATTTTCCTACAGCTGTCAAACTAACTGTCAAACTGTTCTCTTCATTGACTTCACTTGCTCAGTGGTACAAGGGTGTGTGGTATTGGCAGCTACCTGGGCCAGCTCAGTGTCCACAACACTGCAAAGCCACACTGTCATCAACGTGGGGCACAGCTTCATGAGCCAGCTTTGCAGGAAAGGGAACAGCAAAATGCCATCCTCCCACCATCATCTGGGTTCAGCAGCAGTTTGACACCCTTTACATGGTGGCATCTTTTCCATAAAACAAACAAAAAAAAAACCCGAAAAACAAAAACCCACCAAACAGAATTTGGGTAGGAATCAATACTCTTCTCTGTGGAAAGAACAAAAAAAGGATGAGACTTGTCACCAACAAGTCTTCTCCTTTGGGCGACTACAGGAATAGGTATTTGCTACCAGGAAAGCCTCTGTTGTTCTGGGCAAAGAGCTCACTCTCTTTGTCTGTGAGAGGGAGGAACGCTCTCGGTATTTTTTTGGAGAAAGGTGGGGCTGCAGCTGTGTAACTGAGATGTTCACGTGGAGGTTTGGCACAACCCAAAATTGTCATCAGGACAAAAACATCCCCAAACAAAACAGAAACCTTCTCAATGGAGTAAAGTCCCTACTGAAAGCCAGTCTCAGCTGTACAGAAAGCCTGTACAGAAAGCCAGTCTCAGTAACAAGGTGGCACAGCTCCTACCAGAACCAAAAGATTTCTGGACTTAAGAGTAAAATGTAAGGTTTAAAAAACACCCCAAAATTGCAATTTTTAAACTTTTCCTATTATTCCAATAAAGGTGGTGCTAGGGAATGGACATTCTGGTATGAGGCAGAGCCACTGTGTTGCTTGTAAGTGGGCAAAGTACAATAACTTTTTGGTGCTCTAGGCAGGATATCTTGGCTTTTGAGCATTGCTCAAATAAAACAAAGCACTGGAGTTTTTGCCCATCATTACAACTGCACATTGAGTTTCATGATGTGGCATCTGGGCTGAGCCTGTGTATACTCTAATGTCAGAAAGAAGACATTTCCAGCAGAAGGGACAGTAGTGATTGAACTGCCAAGGACATACCCATTTGTACCAGCTGTGAGCTGGAGGATGGCTCATGGAGTGGAGAGCTGATTTCTTTGCACCTCTGAGCCAATCAGCACTATTCCACTGGTGATTTTCTGTCTTCAGTTTCAGAGCTTATAGAATGATCTGGCTTGCCAGGGACTGGACACTGAATTGACAGAGATGGATCTAGACTGAGTCTAGCTGGAAAAGTGGGACACACCATTTTTAGCAAGAAGGATATACTTTTAAATATTGCAGTGAGATAATGGATGTGTTACAGCAGCTCAGCACTGTCTTGAGGGATGTGGGGCCATGGGCAGTCTGTACCCCAGCGTCAATCACAACACCATGTTTGTAGTACCTCCTGCAGTAGGACGTGCCGGTGTCTATATTTTATAAAAAACCAGCTCCAGGTCAGGATGCCAAATTGCTCTTGAAGCAAGTGAATCTGGCAGCAAAGAAAGAGCTCAGGCCGTCTTCTTGGCCATAAAGTGGTGATGGAAAGGTGAGCAAGACAGATGGTGATTGCTATATCAGACACTTGGCTAATCCTTAGCTCTTCTCTGTCACTTTACCCAGTGAAAACCTTACAAGAAACCCCCACTTTCCCTGGTATGTTCATGAATTTAATCCAGTGGGACCTGGAAAAGCCAAGCAGCCACATGCCCACAGCGAACAACCCTTCAGAAGGTGTCATGGCTACAGCTGCAACCTGTGACCTCTCACTCCTCCAACTGAAAGGCCGCATACTTATTTACATTCTGAGACTTGAATTCATACTCTTACCTGTGCAGTGAGACTTGTCTCTTTCTCCACCACTGCTGCTTGCCAGGGAATGCACAGATAAAGCAAGGTGCTCCCTCCTGCCACCAAGGACAATGTGCTCTTATTAGTCAATAGCTGCTGGCGAGCCCTGGAGGTTGGACACGCTTGTTTCAGCAACGTGGAGTGAACATGGAAAGCACCTGGCTACAAGGGCTGTAAACAAATAGAGACTTGACTGGGAGTTGCCACATAGCACAGGAGTTTAAGTGAGATACAAAGCCAGGCACCTCCTATTACTAAGGAAAATTCAAGCCACCATTTGTCCCTGCACGGTTCTGTTTTCCAGTGCCAACACACCCCGACCAGAGACAGTTTGGCACGGAGGATTCGCTGGGCCTGGTGCAATGTTCCCAACCTGGGATCAGATTAGTCCTAACCCAGGATCTTATGCAAATCCAAGGCTGAAGGAAGCTTGAGAATGAAATAAGAGAAAATCCCCCTGATCAAGGTTGCTGATAAAAGCAGCCGCCTCCGGCCGGTGAGCAGCACCGCCCGCAGCCTGGCTCCTGGCACGCCGGGCTGGGCAGGGGCTCCAATGGCTAATGACAGTCCAGCACAGAGCACCCATCAGGCAGGAGGAGAACAGGATGTTGTCCCATCCCACGCACAGAACAGCTCTATCTGAGCGAGCAGGCCATGCCAAAAACGCGGACAGAGGCAGACATGTGTTCCGCCGTCTGTGGGGAGTCCTGGGGCAGCTGTGCTGATCTCTCAGTGGTAATGGCTGTGTGGAGGGGCTGAGTGTAGGCACTCTTCACTTTTCTGGGCTTGCTAGATATCCTCTGTTCAGTGCATTATATATCTACTTTCTAGTGTGGACAAGATTTAGGAGTTAAGAGGGTCTCCAGGGTGCCTGTGTTTCCTACCTGCTTACAGACAGTACTCACAGAGTGTTTGTTGTGGTGTACCTTTAGTTAGAAGGGATCTACTCCAGTTATGCCAAATACTGGGAGTGAAACTAGGTCCCACAATTTGTTTCCCACCAATAAATGCCATTCAAAGGGCAGCAACTTCTCTCCCCTGCTCTCTATGCACAGGGTACACACTGCAGTGAAGTAGAAAGCGATGCAATTGCAGAAACAACAACTAGTAGCCACTGTGATCCCTGATAATTACTCTTCATAGCCTCCCCTGGTTCTTACGGATGCTTGTGGCTGCTCAGCCAAGCCAACTGCACGTCCTACCTGTGCAAGGCTCTTGGTATCTGGTATCAACGTGACTGAGATCGACTTGCAGGTTCTGTCACTTACCATTCCCAAGAAACTTTCTCCCGGAGGCAGTCAAGGCACAGGGCTGCCACGGCAGGTATTTTAGTTAAGCAAGTGAGCAGTGCTATGTGGCTGGTTGACATTTAGAACAGAGCAGAGGAAGACAGACTGGAGGGAGATGTTGCAACCTTGTTTGTGTTGGCAGTGGATGGGGTTGCGAAAAAGCCCTAAGAGAAAGTAACAAACAAAGGGTGTGTCTTGAAAGGAGGTTGAGTTCAGAAACCTTTGCACAACATGCAAGCAACACGTGCAAGAGCCAGGTGATTCAGAGCTGCCTTTCCTACGCTCTTGTGACCTAAATCCCCCAACAAAAGGGACTAGTATGTGCAAATGCAACAAGAGCCTCCTGGCCTCTGGACCTGGTTTTCCAGGAAGAAAACCTGGCCCTGTTGTACAGAATGACACACTGAGGTGCAGCACAGGATGTTTTTAGGGTTGTGTTTAGAGACTGAGGGACTGTTTAAGATCAGACTTGGGGGTAGTGGGCCAATATTTTCGTTTTCATGTGGCTGAGTTTCTTCTAACATAAAGCTCCTCTTTACATTGCCTCTTGTAAGTCAACCATTGTATGAATATTTCAGATTCTTTCCATTTGATTGTTTTGTTCTATTTTTTTTTTCAAAATAGGAAACAGCTTTTGTTTGCTTGGGAGAGAGGAGGGGTAGCACTCCATGTGTGTGATGCTTTCACAGAATCATAGAATAGTTTGGGTTGGAAGGGACCTCGAAGATCATCTAGTTCCAAACCCCCCTCCATGTGCAAGGGTACCACCCACTAGGCCAGGCTTGCACAGGGCCCCATCTAACCTGGCCTTGGGACACTTCCAGGGATGCTTTAGGAAATATTCTCTCAGTCCAGGCCTCTGGAAGAGCACAGCAGGCAGAATCAGCAGTACCTGTTGGTTACAGGGAAAACATACTTTGCAGCTTCTTTTGGAGCTCCAGGAGCAAAGTGCAAGTGTTCCTTGCTCCTTTGTTTGAACACACAGTGTTAATTATTGTTCCATCTGCTGTGGGAGCACTCTCACAGAACGCTGCTGTGTTACTTTACAGTAAATTTTTCTGAGCCCATGTTATTTCCTGGGAAGAGTGCTTATAAGATGACCATGAGATTTTTAATCCCTTTGGGGACCTGTTTAGAGGTCCCTCATTGCTTTCACCACTATGGGCAGCCTTTCACCCCACTTTGCACGGCCAAGAGGAGATTACACAGTGGCGCTGACTCAGTGCTACAGAGAAGGGTTGTGTCATGAGGCACTGATGAGGCGAGATGAGGCAGTGATGTCATAAGGGTGGAATCTGCATATCCTGTTGGAATAAACAGATAAATGCCAAGTCAAGCTCCTCCATCATCTCTTGCATTCTTAGATTTTTTTCACTGTCTTGTTTGTGATTCAGCCTTTGAGGCACCTGGTATTTGTCTGTTTTTTTCCCACCACTGAATCATGTTCTGATTTGCACATTATCCCTTGCCTGAATTTCCCCAATCAGTGTCTAGACAGATATCGCTGCTTTGTGAGGAATACAGGTGGAAAAGCATATTTTTGTTCCTGAGGATCTCAGAAGCTTTTCTGAGAGGCAGAAAGTTTGCTCTCTTCTTTGAACAACACACAGACTATCAAAAATCAGACCACGGCATGGGCAAAGATAGGAACACAATGTGTGGGAAACACAGCATTCAGGTAGGGCGGCCAACACTGTGCTCCTCTGTGTCTTAGTCTCTATAAATCAGGCAGATGTCTTGCAGGCAGAACAGCACAAATAAGGTCTGAAGAAAGCACTCAAATCCAGTGAAAGAAGAAACTTTATGAATCAGCATGGTGTGTATGGAGGTCAGTGAGGAGGAAGGCAGAAGGACATTAACATGAGAATAGTCATTTATTAAAATGCTGCAGCCCTGAGAAAGAAGAGCAGGAATTGTTGATTTCAGAGATCATGTGCAACAACTGCCAGACAGGGGACTTCCCTTCTTCTCCACTGGAGTATGACCTCCATTCATACTTCAGCTGCTCTGGTTTATATCTATATGTTGTAGCTCTAAAACCCTCAGAGCCGAGTTCGTCTGCAATATTTTTTACGTAAAGCATTTATTTTAACAGCTTCCCTACATGGACTGTGTGCAGTTCTTTGGGGACAAGGCCATTTTTCAAAGTTAGTGCTGCAGAGACAATAAAAAAGAGCTAAAAGAGATTAGAGTTTTGACTCTTACTATATATCAGGGAAATCTTACTGGAAACCTCAGACAGATGCACAGTAAAAAGGCTAAGCATGCTGCTTCTGTGATATATTTGCCTGAAATTGCTAGAAGACTCATATAACTTTTCCCTGTTTGCACTTGAGAAACAGATTGCTTCACTTCTTGATCCAAAGTTTGAGCAGTTCATGCTTGAAAAACTGCAAACCAAGGGGCATTGGCTGATAATCATGTAATTGTGCTGCTTTTTTGTCCTTTTTTCTGTTAGTGTATGTTGACAGCACATAAATCATTGCAGCTTTCCAGATAGTTACACTGGTAGAGCTCTGCTCCCAGGATTTAAAGGCAAAGTCTTGCAATATGAGGACTGAACATCAGCTGAGCCATGGCCACTATCACTGTCAGCTTAGCTGACAATAAAAGGAGGTTAATCCAAACTGCATTGACTGCAGGCCTGTGTACAGCAAAGTCACACTAGCTTTGTTTATTACGGGCTAGGAGGGAGCACATGGAGAATTACCACAGCTCAGCTAATATATGGTAAGTTGCTAAGCTTGTAAGCCTTGAGTCCCTATTTTCTGGTTCACATCTGACACAGGAAATGGAAGACAATAATTAATGAGTGGAAGAGGAGATACGGCTTTACAATAGAGAGAGATGGTGAGATAACCTTATTACATATTTCGCTGGATCTTTTACCAAACAGATGATAGACTCGTTATAAAGGGTGCACAGAACAAAGAGAACATTGACATTTAAAGAGATTCTGCTCCGGAAAGCAGCCACAGAATTGGCATGATGGGTTTCCGTGACTTTTATGTTTGGCTTTCGGGTGAAGGAACAGCTTTGTGTCTATTAGACCTGCAAAGTGTTGCAACGTGGGAGTTAAACTGATTTTTAGTCTGATGAGATTTTGGTCTTGAAGTATGCTTCTGTTCCTTCCTTCACTAACCTGTTTCTTTCTTTTTTTCTTTCTTTTTTTTTTTTTTTAACTTAATTTTCCATGAAGACCAGCTAGCAGCAGCTTTTGCTCCACTGTTTTCTTTGTTTTTTCTCACTTGTTCACAGGGCAGGGCTGCTTTTCCCGCTATGCTGTTGCAGCTTCAAAGCTGCCTTCACACAAGCTTATACCACCCTAGTTTAACCAGTGTGAACTTTTGCATTTGGTGATCTACATCAGCTGTAGAATGTCTTGTCCTCGTTCATTTACAAAACTCTTCTAACCAACCAGAGATGAAAAAACAGCTTTATTGATACTAAAATAAGAGGGTCTGCACAGCCTTGTGCCCTGATTTAGTTAAAATTGCTTAAAGCTGCACTCTTTTAAATTAGTGCCACTGACTATGCGCTCAATATGTCAGAAATATCATGCAAGGGTTGTACAAGCTATTGAGTTTTATCCTCAGTGATATACTATAAAAGCCTTTGCTTTCAATGAGTCTGGAAAATAAGAATTTAAATGCTTGTAAGCTTGAAGTCTGTGAGTGCACTGGTGGAATCAAAGCAGTGGAAATATTAGAATAATACATGGGGTGAGACAAAACCACATCTGGCTCTGTGTCACCTCTCTCTGGCAAAGCACCCTCGGCAGACCCCGCGGCTCCCTGAGTGACTTTGGGAACAGTTGGGTGCTGCCTGGTTGCATTTGGGATCACTTGGAACATGATGCATTTAAAGTTAGCTTAAGTCTCACAAAAACCTGTACGTAACACCCAAACAAAAGGCTGCACTGAGGCCATTTTGCACTTTCTGAAATGCTTCTCAGAATCTGGGTTCACAGGAAACTGCAACTTTCCGGTCTGATTCAGGAAAACATGAAATGTCAGATTTTTCTGTGGAACAGAGATTTCAGCACTCATTCAGCCCAGCCAACAGGTGAGGAGAAGCTTAACAGTAGCACTTGGAGTTAGTGCCCACCACAGTAATCCCTTGAGCAAAGAGCACATGAGGCTGGAAAACTCTGAAAGGGAAGTCAGAATGACCCTAACAGAAAACCTTTCCTAAAGGAAACCACATCTGTTCAAGCTGGCATGGAGGACTGTTCTCAGGAGGAGCGAGATGCAGAGTTCAAGGGAACTGCCTGTGAAGACACATGGTGACGGCGCTGGGTTATATAATGTGCCTCGGTGTGAGGAAGCTCTTTGTTCTATTTACAAATCCCTGTATTACTGACAAGGAAACTTTGGTGGCTGCCTTCCAAAGACAACAATACAGAAAGAAAGAAAGGTGGGTTTTTCTTTGTCTTGCAGCTCCCATAAATCCCCTCCTATTCTTAAATGTGATTTTTAAAATTATTTTTTTTCCCCTCATGTATAATCCCATTGCAGGTTTTACAAGTATAATTACAAAGCAATTAAATGTGGGAGCAGTGAGAAGGACTGCACCAAGGAACGCTAAGCCTGTTTGTTTGAAAACTCCACAGGTGCTGGTTACAACTTTGAAACACCAAGGTTATTGTGCCTGAAGAGTATTGTTTCATCCACAAAGAGGTCAAATACCGGAGAACATTCTTGGATATTATGTGAGATTTAAGTGAGACTTGTTCCTCAAAGATTACCTTATAAACCAGTTTATCTGATAAAAAAGCTCCCAAGCCCTGAGAAAACTCAGGGTGAGACTGGAACGCCAAGGGAGAGGATAGAGCAGAGGTCACAAAATCATGAATAATGCAGAGTAAAAGGATAGAGAATGAATAATCGCTATTTGCTATAGCACGAGAACACTGATTTTCATTAAGAAACAATCACAATCATTTTTCTGTGCAGAAACAGGTTCTTATTAAATGGACTCCTCTAAGCCAATCTCTGGGACTCTGCCTCTACCATTCACTTTTCTGTACTCCTCAGTAAATATTTAGACTCAATGGTGTAGAGCTGTAATATCCTCTGGGACATTACCAATAACCCTTGGTACCTGCCACTAAATCCATTCTATATATCTACTGGTGAACAGTTTGGCTGTAGACTAGATGTTGTTCTTGCTATTAAATGAAAAATTTATTTTGTGAGATTTTCATCATTAGCTAATAACAAGTTCCCTTTAATTTTCTGGGTACTTTGGGAAAAGGACATTTATTTGGTAAAAGCACATTATAAAGAACTACAAGGTACGGATAGTCCTTCCAAGTCTTGTTCAAACTCCATTTCAGACACCAGGAGTCCTTTATCTCAGCTCTCTATCTAGGAAAATATTTACCATTATAATGACCTAATCACAGGAAGGGGCCAGGGCCCAATTTTCTCATTTGCCTGCCTGTCTCATCGTGGGGTGGGGCTTGATGCAGGGTGTGTACCCGTCCCAGATCCCTGTGCAGAGCCTGCAGTTGGTGCTCAACACCAACAGCGCCAACCGGTGCAATTCTCTGGGTGCTTGGGACAGAGTCTGGGTGCTTTCAAACACGGTGTGGCCATATTCAGCTTCTCCATCCGTGCCTTCCTACCATGTGAGCAGCGTGGCCACCTCATCAGGAATCTCTGGAGCAACATCGATGTGGCTAAAGCAAGGCCGAGTAGGTTGTTGTTCCCACCTGAATGTAAAGAATGAGTGAAAGATCTTAACTGAAAGATGCGTGAACCATTCTGCTTAGGACAAAAGCAGAGCAGGAAGGAGCCCAGATAAAGTCATGCACATTCAAAGAGTTGAGCTGCTGTGTTTCCACAGGTGAAGATGCAAGCTGATCCCTCTGTAGTAAGATAGGGGGGAAAGGTTATATAATTAAGTTGCTTGTTGCCTTAAACCCTCCTTCTCTGTAATGCTAAATAAAACAAATTCTTCAAGGATATAGGTCATTATCCCTGATCAGCTGCCCAAAGGGAGGAAACAGAGGGTGGTAAACAGCTGACACATGGGTGTAGCCAGCTTTTGATTTAATAGTGGAGAAAGGTGGCATTTTTCAGTCTATGCTTGAGGGGTGAGATGTTGAACAGGTGAGATGGGCCTCCAGAAGTTCTGCAAATGCTGGAACCTTGTGGCTGAAAGGTAGGCAGGATAATGCAAATACCAAGTGATTTTTTTTTCCTCTTTTCCCTGCAGTAGGTGTGGGACTAAGAAACACAGGTGAGACCAAAATGTCAGCTGAAGCTTTGAAGCCATTTGACTCTTTCTAAAAGCTCTGTGCAGATCGGGTATTCGTAAGTGTATTGCTTCAGGCTCACAACCTCAGCCAGCCCTTGCTAGGAATGTTACCCCATTCCTGGAGCTGTGGTGGCTGTGGTGTGTCTGTAGCTTCAAACAGATACCTGAAATGTTCTGAGAGAGGGGACAGAATACACATAGGTGGCTCTGACATCTTAAGGATTTGCCAAGGCACCAGTGAGATCCTAAGGTTTCTCCACTGCAGCCGCAAACTCAGTGTTCTCAGGTTATTACTCCGAAGGGAAGATGGTGCTTCCAGCGCACATTTACTCTCAAATTGTCCACTAGATTAGAGACAATTTGGAAGAGATCTATGAGCAATCTGGTTTAGCTTTCTGCAGACATTCCTCTCCAGCCACAAGCAGCTCATGAGCAGTTTGAGCCCAGCTCCGGTGCCAGGGATCTGTCACCTCACTGGCAGCGGGGCTGGGCTGTCTCCTTGGTGATCCAAATTTTTGATGGTGTGAAGAAATGCACATTCAGGGATGGCTGAGCCCAGGGATACTGAGGTGCCCTGCATTGCCTCTGTGCCCCAAAGTGGGACGGAGCAAATGGAGTAGCCTGTGGGCAGAGATGCTCTTGGTCAAGGTCAAACACGTGGGTTGAAATGGGTCTATAAAAATTCTTGAGTCAGTCCCTACTTATGTGCTGTAAGGTAAATGACGGAATTCCGAGGGTAACTAATGGAGGTAAGGAGTCCATCACTTGCATTGCCTGGTGTGATCTCCCAGAGGCTAGGAAGGGCTGTTGTCTCCTTTTATAGATGGTGCACTGAGGCACAAAGCTCCAGAGTACTGGGGAGAAACATGTTGCACAAATGTTTCTCATTAAGAAATGTTTATTTGTCAGACATGATTCCTTTCATGTAGTGTGTGTGGGAGTGTATCCATTTTAGCAAGATACTCTAGGAAATGTTTTCTTGGAGTCAGCATGGAATTTCTGGCCAAAATGGTCCTGCGTTGTGGCATGGTCATTCCTGGGCTGGCTGGGAGTCTGTAGGTCAGATCTTGGAGCTGAGGCTGGCAAGATGGGGAATTAAAACAGGCAAAACTGATTCTCAGTCACTTCTGGCACTGTGATTTGTTTTTCATTGCGTGCTTTTTGCCCTTTATTGCATGAGAAAAAGTCCTCCAAAATGTTGAGAAGTCCTGTTATTGTCACAGTAGAGATGGGAAAGATTCCAGACTCTCCAAGATACTGGCAAATGGTGGAAGCTTTTTCAGCTCAGTTCAAGCTGCAACTTTCCCCAAGACCCACATCTGTTCTATTGCAGAGCTGCATACTTAACCCTGGTTTGCTGCATAGAAAACGATGTAAATAAAACTGTTTGCTTTTGAAAACTATTACTGCCTAATAACCTAGTGGAGAAAGGGCGAAGCTGGCAGCCAGGAGCTGGAGACCCAGCAGCCATGTCCTCTCCTTTTGACTTCACTGTCCTCTGTTTACAAGCTGGTATGTCAGACTGGTCACACCTCTCAATTCTCAAGGCAGTTGTTTTCCAAAGTACTTCTCTTTACATCATTTTCTTTGTATATATCTTTAGTATAAACCAAATTAACCTCTTGCTTTTTCAAGGTTTTAAATCATTTAGGACCTCTGTAGGGGACAGATAGGTGTTTTGAAGCACTCCACAGAGGACACCTCCTGAGCTAGCAAATCCAGAGCTTTGCTGTTGCATAGGGCACTGTCTGATGGCACCATGGGATTTGGGCTACCTAGTCCTCTGGGAACATCCACCTCAAGTTACTAGTCTTTGCTATTACCAGCTGCACAGCTTTTGATTTCTTAAACTCTTCTCATCGATCCTGTTCGTGGCTCAAGTCTGCCCAAAGGCTCAGAAAGGGAAATGAAAATGTCCAGGGGTCAAGCACAGAAATCAAGTTTTGTTCAGATGAAAACTATGAAGAGAGAGTGTGCTACCTCTGAGCAGGGAGGCCAGAGGGTCATTGGCTTATTTTGCAGTTTTGCCAAAAGTCTCCTCTTGGATCTGTTGTTCAATGCAGCTCAGACTGATTTTCATCCAGAATAGCTCTTCATATTTAATTTTGGTTTCCTTTTTCTTTTTTTTTTTTTTAATGTGAATTATTTATCCTGTGTTTCACCAAGGGAATCTAGTTTTCTCATCTTCTCCCTTCCTAATATTTAAGATCTCTCTAGGTGTCTCCATAATACACCCATGTTCCCTGATTGAAGGAGTTACAGGAAAAATCCACAGCTGGCATTTTTAGCTTGCAGAGATAATATTTTTGTGGCTGTATACATTTCTGTGTGCTGTAACTCTTTTTACTTTAGCAGAAGAGCCCGTAAGATTGACAAGTGAAGCAACATATTTAAAATATATATCTTGCAAATGTGTTAATGATTCTATAGGCTATAGGTCCCTGTGGAAATAAGAAGAGGCATTCTTTTAATAAACAATGGAGCACATCCAGTTTTTCTTCCTACTTAAGTTATTTCCAGCACATTCACTAAAATGCTACCAGATTCAATAATATTTGTCTCTTTCTTGGCTTCTTACATACATAGCTTTCTTCCATGACAACAAGTCCAAGATTTTTTGGAGCCAAAGCAGGAATGATGATGTGTTTTTGTTGTTGTTGTTCTTCTAACCAGCTGTCTCTGCTCATCTTGCTGTCACTAGGAGAAGACATCTGCTTAGTAGATTCAATATTTTCACTTTGATTCTCAGCAGGGAGGTCAGAGCCCATGCAAAAATGTCCCCAAAAATATTTGTTGCCACAAACATTTCTTTTAAGACTGGGGTACTTTGCTTATTTAGTGTAGACTCCATACAGTATTTAACTGATTCCCTTCCTGTAAAGCAAAGCACTTATGATTTCAGTGCTAAAATCTGGACATGAGACATTGACCATCAGTGAGATACTGTGCAAGATACCAGGTGGTGTAAAATACAAAGTCTAGTGGCTTCTCCTTTAATTATATCACATCATTCTGATGAGATACTAGAAGTTTGCTTTTTCCCCCCCACTAAACTGAGACACAGAGAGTGAGGATTCTTAATGAAATTATCAACTTCTTTACCAATTCTTTGTGTTAATTTTATCAAAGTTCATTAGAAAAAAGGAGTAGTGCTAGCAATGGTTTGGATGTGCCAAAATGCTTCAGGCAGTTCTTTCTTCCAGGCAATTCTCCTTCCTCATTAACCAAAGATCCAGTCTAGCAAAACACTTCAATCCTTAAATCCACCCTGTTCAATGGAACGCTTAAACCTAAGCTAAAATCTCTGTGGGCTCAAATTGGATTTAAGCATGTCCTTAAAATGAAGTATGCTACACTAGCACATTGCTCAACTGCACTTCTCAGCACTAGACTTTAGCAGTTTTACAAAACTTTTATTATTGCTGAGGCATGGGCAGCTGTGGTCTAGACTGTAGATGGAGCAGAGCAGGGAGCAGAGCCTGAAATATGTGCAGGGAGGTCTGTACTTCCCTGAGCTACTCCAAACTCACCATGGCCAACAGTGAAATGATATGGAACTAGACAGGACTGATGGCTAGGTAAAACTGAGCGTCTTGTGAACCACTTGCAACTCCTAGATATGCACAGAGATGGAGGGTTTGATGATGGTTGCTATCTCTGACACACTCACAGAAAACTGGGGAGTTTGTTGGAAATTGTATTTGTCATCAGTGACGATTCCCTCGGGGTTTTGGCCCAGTCTCAATTGCTGTCAGAGATCTGTGATTTCACTCAAGCCTGCTCAGTACCGTGTCTTGCATTCCTGTCTGGGTGCAAACATACCTGCAAAGTGGGAAATGACAAAGCTTGGCCCGCTGCTGTTGCTAGATTCCTTCCACCAGGCAGCACACACGTGTATCTCTCAATCAGAAACAAGCACCCTGTTTGGAAATTAATTCAGGCTTGCAGGATGAGTCTCTTCTCTCCTGTCTGCCTAGTATCCATGCTGGTGTTTCCTCATTCCTTCCCCAGTGCCACAGGAATGCTATTGCTGTGAGCTCAGGTTTTGCATGTGCTTCCAAGAATACCCTTTGGAGACTGAAGGGTCAAGTGTGACACTGCATGTCTTGGTGGAAACCGGCGTCCTCCTGGCGAGGCGGGTGAGAAGTGCTGCGGTTTGGGGCAGAGGAGTCTCCAGTTGATCTAACACTAATTGCATCTGATCTTTGTCTGTAAATTAGGTGGCAGCTCTCCCAAAAACACATGCTTAGTGTATTTTCCAGCCTCCTTGGCTTTTTTCCACAGAAGAATTAGTTCACCAGGTGGGCGACTTTCCTGTTGTTCTGGAATTGTTGCTAGTGAGGGAATATGTCAGTTCCCCACAACTTCATCTGATTAAGAGCTGAATTGCAGCAACAGTGACTTGGATTAGAGATAAAGAAAACCTATCCAACTGTGAAGCTCTGGAATGGATCCTCTGGATACTCTTATGAGCAGGGTAGGTGAACCCCTGTCAGGTATGGTTTAGGCAGTGCTGCTCCTGCTTTATGGCCTAAGAGATGGAATTCCTGTGGCTTCCTAAGGGCTCTTCCCATTCTGAGTTTTTTGTTTTGTGATTTTTGCATCTGAAATCTCACTGAAAAGGAGAGACCCAAATTCTGAAAAGCAAGATTTCACTTGCTGACTTCTGGAAACTATGCACAGGATGGGGTCTGATAGGAGGTCACGGAGTGTCATTCCCTGCTTTAAATCTTGTGCTGTGGGTTTCTAAGGGCTCCTCCAGACATGGGAAGGTGAACTGACTGGTCTAAAGTCACACAACATAGGGAAAGTAGGAGCAGAAGCCAAGTTTCCAATCTCCTAGTCATGCATCTTAAACACTAAAAAACTTAATTTCCCCGAATTAATACTGGCCCAGGCTGACTCCTGTATTCCTGCCTCCTGACTGGCCTATGCAACGTCAGGCATTTCAGTCTTTTGCTGTTTAATTCATTTTGCTGCTATGGTGCAGGGTGCGGTAGATATTACCAAAGGAATGATTGTATGTTTGCCAGTATTTTTGATTCTTTCCAGGCAAAGAGCAGATTTTCACAGCCAGGCTCAACACCTTGAATTTTCTACTTTCATTTCCAAAGTGTATGATATTGGTCATGATAGGAAACTGGAAAAACCGCAGAAAATTCAGGCTGTGTTTGACAAGGCAGTGACCATTCTGGGCAGCACGTTACAAGGGTAATGGGCTGCAAATCAAACTTCTGTTGCTGTGCTGCAGAGGATTAGTCACAGTTCATCTACCAGCAAAATGGAGGTAGTAGTAGTTACTATCTCAAACTCTGGAGGCTCAAAGCTTAAAACTTTTGGGACCATTTAAAGGAGGCTGCTATGGATGGGCACAGTATTCTATCTTCTGTTAACAGCACTGGAAAATTTCATAAGCTTGATGGATAAAGAAGCAATAATTTTGGATATGGGACAAGGAAAATATTTGACCACTGGTTTTCTCTGAAATACTAAATGGAGAACACTTGTCTCTCATCTTGTGCCAAAGGGGTTTTTTTAGTGTTCATATACTTCCCCTAGATACCAGTTGACACAACACAAGGGCTGTTGCAGATCTGCAAGAAAACTTGAAGGAAAAAAAAAACCAAACCAGGCAACAGTTCTTGTGTATATCTGCCATCGAGAGCTCCACTGTGCTGAGGTTGACAGACATGGGTGCCAGGAAGCCCCTGGTGGAAGAAAATCCCATTGTGACTTGTCCTCGGGGTGCAATGCAGGAGCATGACCTCGCAGCCCAGTGGTTGAAGCACTCAGCTGGAAGGAGACAGGTGAACTGTAAGTTCTGCAGAAGGGAACTGAACCTGGGTTTTCAGGGCCTCAGGGGAAGGCTTTGGCTGCTCAGCTCGAGCTGGTGCTTCGGTCTCTTCCATCTGGAAATCAGCCGTGCCCAAGTCTTTCACAAGAGGCCATGTTCACAGAGTACTGCTGGCTCTCTAGGTAACACCTACGGCACGGGGCCCTGGTGATTCATGCACCGTTCAGATTTGGTTTAGGATCTCAGCAGGGTTTAAACACCGGGTAGGCGGCTAGGACAAGGCTGGGGTACTTCTAGTCATAGTCTTAATGCTTAGAAATCACCTGTGGCCATGACTGCTCACGCAGATTTAGCCGGAGTGCTTCTAAGGAGAGAATCTGGCCCTGGCAGGCCTCTGTGTTTCTGGGGGTAATTTAGCACCCCTGGTACACAGGGGCAGCGCAGGACACCAGATCAACCCCAGAGGAGGGGTTTGCACTGAGGACTAAATTTGAGAAATGCCGCGCTCTCCCTTCTGAGGGGTCTGCCAGGGTGGGGTGAAGTCTCCTGGGGTCTCGGATTGAAAAGTACACTGGTTTTGGTAGCCAGGGAAGGTGGAGAGAGGCTGAATCACAATTCTCTGCTACAGCTTCTTAAGTCTTTTAGGCACTTACTGTTCTTTCTTCGTGTCCAAACGAGCAATCTTGCCCTCCTGGGGCTGCCAAGCACTGACTGTGGACATTAAAGCTGGTAATGGGATAAGATGTAAACATCTTCTGAAAGCACACACCAGAGCCCTTTATTTCAAAAATGAAATACATTTGAAGTGCCTAAAAACTCACCCAGAAATCTGTTTCCAAATGAGTTAGGCTTGGCAACGCTCCCCTCCACAGCCTGAACGCAATGTCACCCTTCTGTCTTCCCGTTCTCTTCATGGCAGATGCAGATACCGAACAGCTACTTAAAGGGTAACATTCCATTATAAAAACAATCACACTCAACATCCCAATTTATTTTAATTGCTGTCCTTAGAAATAGCCACAAAACAATAAAACAGAAAGCAATCAGATAATAGTTTCCCTTCCCCCTCTCCTTAGTATTCTCGACAAGTTTTGTTTTGAATATGTGAGAAGGCAGCTCCTTTGGAACTTCTAGCACCTTTTACCTCCCCTCACCTTGTTCTTCACCCCAGCTGAGGAAGAACAGATTAAAAGTTGGTTGGAGAAGCACCCAAAGAATCATAAGGAGCCCTGGACAAAACTTCCCTGTGAGACGTTGGATCCTGCAAGGCACAGGGTGCATTTCTGGGCCTAAGGCTCCCCTGGCTCGGGGATGCAGAGCAGGAAGGTGATGCTAACAGAGTCCGGGCCGCCTCCAGCCCCGTCCCCCTCCCGCCCAGGTACCGGGAGTCGCTGCCGCCCGCCCCCCCCAGCCGCGGCGCAGCGCAGCCCCCTCCCGCCGTGCGGCCGTCCCGGCCCCGGCCCCGGCCCC
>VXBT01009888.1:1410255-1600997 GCA_013400235.1 Oriolus oriolus | reverse complement strand
GGGCGGCCGGTGCCGCAGGTGCACCTGGCCCGGGCGGGGGCTGCCGCAGCCCCGCCCCGCCGCCCGCCGACCCCCGGCCGCGGCTCGTAGTAAATAACAAGTTGAGTAAAGCTCCGGCAGCTTTTTATATGCCGGGGGAGGCCCTGCCTTCCCCACCAGGTAAGGACGGAAAAGTTTCCCACACCCTGACGTCACCCACGGCGGCTTTTTTTTTTTTTTTAGGTATAGTTTTTTCTTTGCCCTCCCCCTTTCTTGCCCTCCACTTCTGAACGGGCAAACCTTACCCCTGCCATTGCTCAGGAGCACTCCCCGCGCCCCGGGGCTGTGCTGGGAAGCCGGCAGTGCTCCCGAGGAGGCGTTGATGAAGCAACTCCTGCCTAATTGCTCTGCCGCCTGTACCTCGAGGTGCAGCTTGGCCCTGCCGGTGAAACAAACGAGAGTTGGATTCTCCTGCTTTGTTTTGATTATTTTTTGTTTGTTTGTTTTTTCCTGCACCTGTAGGAATTGACTTTTTAGTCCAGTTGTGTTGTTCTTGGGTTAGTTTCCTGTCTGTTTCTTTCCTTTTTGCTAAGGAATTGGCATATAAGAGTTTAAGGAGCTCGCAGGAGCCGTCAAACCTGCTGGTGTGTCTCCCTGCACATCTGCAACACCTTGATCCCTCTGCACAAAGCAGTTTTGACCCATGCAAATTAGGAAGGTCTCACATAGAAGCCACAAGTGTTTTTGGATGTATTTCAGGATTTCTTTGCTTCCATGGACTTATGTACCTGTAGAGTTTGTGCTTGCACATTCCAGGAATGATTTCTGGGGCAAGATCTGAGAGAGGGGAGTGCCTGGGAGCTGCGTGATACAGCAGGTGCTGGCTCACCAAGTAATTGGAGAAATGGGATATTAGGAAAGTATGGGAACATGCAGAGCTGCAGAAGAGGACACGGTGTTTCATCTCTATGTTAATAATGTGTCTGCGTTCTTGCTGAAAAATGTTGGCTGCTGTCCTGTGTGTAGCTCAGCCTGCTGTGCAGCAGCACAGTTTAGGGATGTGAGGGACTTTCTAGTTATCCCCACCCTTGATGAAGCAGGACTGGCCCACACAAGGCTAAGTAATACTCTGGGATTTCCCTTGGGAAATATGTGCATCTCTGGATAAAGATTTATTGTTGAAAACTTCTCTCTGCCTGTTGGCTTGGTCTGTCTCCCCCTGCCCACCTCATGACCTTACGGCCTATTGCTCCTAAATTTATTAGCTCTGTTATTCCCCTATTTCCATTGTTTAGCCCTTGTTGGAGGGTTTTTCCCTCCGGGATGGGCCATCAGCAGCTGATGGTGTGGGTGCTGGTCACAGAGCCACCTGTCAGCAAGTGCCTACCCTCCCTGTTAAATCCTGCCTCTAACTTTGTTGAAGGTGCTGCTAATGGGCCCTTCAGGCCTGTTGCCCCTTGTTTCATAGATGGTTTTCCTTTAATTATTTTGTTCAGGTTTTCTTTTCCCACCTGGCTCAGCTTGTGTGGGCTTGGAAAAACTGCCAGATCAGGGACACCTGGGTCCAGGATAGCAGCAGCAATAAGTTGCCGTCAGTAATGGTCCTGTAAATAGATGTCTTGTAGGGGGTAGGAGACCTGCTTCCCAAAAGTCAGTCCCACCATGTGTGCTGAGTGGCCGTGGATACACTGGCTGTGTGTGTTCCATGTTGCCAGCAGTCCTGGTTGGTGGCATGAAGCCCTTGTGTGCTGCCTGGGTAAGCTCCTGGGTGGAAATGAAGGACATGTCCAGGAAAATGAAGCTAAAACTGTGTCGTATTAAAGCTTCTGTTGCTACAGCCCCAGGCTGCTCTGAATTGCTGTTGTGCAGTCTCCGTGGTGCCTGGGTCAGTGAGAATTACTGCTTTTCTCATGGTACAGCTGTCTCTGTTTTGCCTGCCGTCGGTTGGTACTGGCTGGACAGAGATGCTGGTACTGAGCTCAGAGAGAAACTCCAATTCCTGCTGCTCAGAGGTGAGATTTTTTTACCTTTGGAGTGTTTGGGATCAGCCTGGATGTCAGGGCAGGATGCTAGTGAGCATGCCCATCTCAGTGTGGGTTCCAGCTCTAGGGAATCCTTTCTCTTGTTCCTGTTTGGTGGAGAGTCCTCCAGCTTTAGGGGATAAAAGTATTGAATGATGATGTCTGTGATGTGCTGTTGTGAAACCAGGACAAACTGGCAAAAGCCTGCCTTTAGACCAGCAGGGTAGAAGTGATTTTCAGGTCCCATATCCTGGCAGTCGTGGTTAGTTACCTATCTTGCCACATGGAAATTTGCAGACAGCATTGGATTTCCAAGTTGCATTGCTCTGAGAAATGCCTTCAGCTGTGCTGTGTTAGTGAGGTAATGGGCACAACGAGGAACTGGTGCAGTGTAAGTCAAGCTTTCAAGCAGTGTAATGGCAGATTCAGGTACGGATCGCTTGCTAAAGCACTTGTTTCTTTCTCTAGGATGTTCGGGGATGAAGCTCCAGAGCTGGACTAGTGAGTTTTGCAAGGCACCTGGCTGCAGTCTCAGTGGAGCTGGAGTACTTTTACATATATTATCATCAGTATGCATTTTTAATTATAGCTCCTAGTAAGAACTATGGTGTGGGGGGGTTCGTGCTTGGAGTGGAGACACCATTCAATTTTGAAGCCTGGCTGTTGCCTTGTTTGTTCAAATCACTGCTTGTGTTCGCCTGTCTGACTATAAAACTTAAGTAATACCCTTGTGATCAGTCAAACTTGGTGTATGCAGTTTTGGAGAGGGATAGTAAGAATGGCTGGGAGCTGGAAATCCTGAGGGAGTTTTGCCAGCAGTATGGGATCTCTCCTATTAAAAGGACACATGTTAGAAAGGTGTCAGAGAAACAGTGAGTGCTGTGGAAGGGGGATGTCTATTCCTTTGTACAACTGAAAACCAAGGTGAAAGTGGCTGATTCAAAACGAAGAAAGTTAAGTGCTTTTCAGTGTAACTAATGGTAGCGTTTATCATGCAGAATGTTGCTGAGAACAAGAGTTTAGCCAAGTCTGAAAAGAAGGTGGGATGGTTGTATGAGTGTCAGGTACATTCAGAGTTGTACCAGCCTGTGGTGGTGCCCATTGTATCATAAGTGTCTAATTGGAAAGGAGAAGCAGTTTCACGTAGGTTTCCATGAAGCATCTCTGGCTGACTGTAGCTAGAGAAAACCAGCAGCTTGGGTGAATGACAAATTGTTCCAAGAAGACAGTTTCCGTGTGTCTGTGGAAACAAATACCCTCAGGGTGCCCGCAGTGGTTTCTCTATTGCTCTGCCCATCATGGTTGTGTGAACAGTAGGTCCTCAGTGGCATTTTGTTGCTCCTCAAGCTTCTGAAAGCCTTACCTACACAGCTCTGCTTTTCTCCTACTGAGCTCTTCTCTCCCTAACATGGCTCTGGAAAACACTTGCACTCTCTGCCCTGGCTGGCCCCAGATGCTGTGTTTCACCTTTAACTGATTGTCCGGGCTCTGGTGTGGTCTGTGGCAGCCGTGCTAAGTTGGAGCTAAGTCCCTGTGAATACATGAAGAGGTTTTAGAGATGGCATTGAGGTGATGAAGAAATATACACTGGCCAAGAGTAGGTCCCTTCCAACTCAGGATATTCCATGATTCTTTAGGTATGTCTGTGCTTTTTTGGTACTTTACTTTTGTTTTTGATGGGGAGAAACCTTCAGGGAAGTAAGACGAATACCAAGTCCGTGTGACCCACCAGAAGTCTGGGATTCAGCATCTGTGTTTGCTGTGTGCAAGCACGTGAGTGAGACAGTGATGCTCCTGTCTGCAAGACAAGGTCCGCTCTCCACAGCCTGTCTTTTCACCCCAGTAGCTTCCTCATCACCCTTTGCTCTCGCTCTTGTGGCAGTGTAGTTCTGTTAAAAACTAGAGAGCTTCCTGCAACTGCAGCCAGGACAGAGGAGACGGGAGCAAAGGAGATGGAAACCATAACTTCTCAAAGGATGTGGGTTGTCTGATGGACAGATTCACAAGGAACAATGCCTTTAAAGAGTGTGGGTTGTACATAGGAAAATACTTGAAATAACTTTACAACCAGGAGTTCCAGAGGAGGGATTGGAGGGAAGATCTTGTGTTTGGTGTCCATGTGTTCTTTGGGATGCTGGAGGAGAGTATCAGTAAAGTTTGAAGAGCTCAATGTTTTCCTCTTTCTAATTTAGGGAGCCCTTTGTTTTGCAAAATAGAAACAAACAGAGAAAAGAAAACAACAAATCAAACCGAAAACCACAGACCAGAAAAAAACCCCACAAAACATTAAAGCTTTTGAGAGCTTGTGCCTGCCTAAGAAGCCGAGTTTAGCAGGGTTGGTTCCTTTCATTCATCCTGCTCCTGGGCATGGCAGGCCAGGTAGGGCTGGTGATGTTTTCCAGGCCAAACATGAAATAAACTAAAACCCGCTGCCCACACTTAATCGTTGCAATTAAGGTTATCGGTAGAGACAACTCAGTGGAGATTCTGTTTTGATCTCTAAGAGCTGGTTTTGATCAGGTTCTGAGCAACTGCAAGTGCTGGCATGAAAATGGTAATTTTTAAGTCACTGTCAACAAGTCTCTGTCATTTTAGACTGTCAGTATCTGTTGTTGGGATCTGTGGGTGACAGTGACACACACGTGTGAGTCAGAAGAGCTCCCAAACTATCACAATATGCTCAGAGAAGGAAAACAAACATCGGTGGAGTTGTGGGCTGCTGATAACCTTTTCTTAGAGAAAGTTAGAAGCTTTTGAGTGTTGCAGACTGTTAGTATGTTTTCTGTTGCCCTTGATGCCATAAGGGAACCTTGGAATACCGTGATGCCTCAGCAAACCCATAAATTACTTAGTTTGGTTTGGGGGCAGGGAGGGATGCGTGAGGGTCTCTGGCTTATGCCACTTTTGTTGCTGGATAATAGCCCATCAGCCCTCTTTGGCGTTTGCAGATCTGGCTGGGAGGGATCCTGTGTTGTGTCTAAGAGAGTTTATGCACATGAGCATCCTCTAAATAGGTGCCATTCAGCTCTTGGCTGCCTTCCTCCCTCTGCTCCTGCTGCTCAGTGATGCTTCAAGACAGGAAAACTTCCACCAAATCTTGGATGATTGTGCTGCCAGTGGAATAGTTAGTTGAGATTTAATATGGCCATTATCTTTAGGTAATAAAGTATCCACTAACTTGCTGTAACTATCTTGTTTAATGTCTATTAAAAGCCCCACATACTTCATTCACTGGGTGAAATTTAATAGAAGTTCATCTAAGCATTCATTGCTTATTTAATTTAAAAATAAGTTGATCTCCATGAGTGAAGTAACAGGCACTAAGGATTTAATTAACATTTAGTAAACTGCCCTGTTAGCTCTGAATTGCAGTCAGGCCTTGTTTATGCATCAATTTGTAACTTCCCTCTCTCTTTTTTTTTTTTTTTTTTTTTGGCCAGTTGATCTCATTGTGGGGAGCTGCAGTCATCTTCTATTCTCCCTCTGCTCCTAATCTCTCCTCACATGGAGAGCCTGTGTTGGGGGCTGGAATTCTGCTGAGGAACCAGGACCAGCTGCTTTATTGTGAGACCAACCCAGGCAGCTGGGCGAAGGCAGGTGGGACAGGGGAGGCTGAATTCACAGGTTGTCCCACGGGCCTTGAAAAAGGATCTGTGGAGCCCCACGGGGTGGGTAGGGTTGCACTGTGTGATGGGGTAGAAGTGGTCCAGCTTCAAACCTTACCTTAAATTTGACTCTGTTGTATTTAAGTATCTCCTGCAGGGCTTTTTCAGCCGTGTGGCTGCTGCATGGACTTCAGGTTGGTGAGGTTTGCTTTTTGGAAAGAGAATGTTGGGGTGTTGTTACAGGTGACTTGTGGGTGGTCCTGCTGCAGTGGCTGTGTTGGTTGTACCCCAGCTGGGGTGGTTTCTGTGTCAGTAATGTGTGTGTGCATTTTCAACGTGCTGTGTGCACGTACCCTAAGGAGCTCTCTGTTTCAGCAGTTTATTACCTCACCTTAACAGATTTGAATTACTCCACTTAGTGAGGCATGAATGAAAGCAAGGACTCTCCCAGACAGTGCAGGCAGCAGCGGCTGGGTTGGGAGGGTGATTGAATTAGCAGCTGATAAGTGGCTGTAGCTCCAGCTGCTGCATCATTGCTGCCCTCCCTTAGCCTGGGTGTCAGGGATGTTTCTGTTCAAGCTCTGTGCCGAGGGACATCGGCTGGCTTGGATGTAACACACCTCGTTGTTTGAGATACAGACTTGATTTGCTTATCATGGGTTTGGGCAAATCTTGAGAGATACCTCAAGATATTAGCATGGTCAAGACAAGCCTTTAACCTGGATCTCCCCAGAAAAATGGATAGTGACTGTGGCAGCCATGTGGCAAACCTGTAGTTAATTGCATGCTGTGAACTTTGTTAAAAGAATGGTGTTAGAGATGCAAAGTCCAAGTGCTCCAGAGCTATGAAATGCCAGAATGAAGGTCGTTGAAACCTTAATTTCAGCCTCCCCTGCAAGCAGGTGTTATGAGAGAGCCACTTAATTGCCAGAGCACCTACTCTTTGTGTCTAGAGTGGAAGGTGATACTTAATGAGCAGCTATTCAGTTGCTTTTCTCTTTGTGCAGTGTGTGGCCCCAAGCCTTATTTACTATGTTCAAACTTGAGACAGAATGCAGTTATTAATTTTCTTTTGTGCTCTTTTCTGGAGTGCTCTTTCATTGGAGCACTTTGGATGTTGGAGGGTGTGTTTTTGTAGTGCCTTCCCAGTGTGAAGGAAAGTTATTCTTCCCATTTTACTGATGACACTGAAGCTTGGAGAGGCATGAGACTAGTTGCTCACATCACCCTTGACACTGAAATCATGGAAGAAAAAGGAGTTAGACATGGGCTGTTCTCTTAAGTGTGCAGTTATAACTGATAATCAAGCAAAGAAATGGTTGGAAAGAATTGTTTGTAATTACAGTCTGAAGTTAACATCCTTTCTGCTCAAATCTGGATATTATTCTAAACTGTTCCTTGCACTTAAGCTTATCTTCCCCCATATTTCCTGCTGTACCTGCCTCTTACGCATTATCATTATTATCCTTGAGTGGGGGGCAAAGCCTGTACTTATCTTGCATTGGTATTAAAACGCCTAGCTTAGTGTGGAAGCTGGTCTTTGCCTTTGGCATTTGGAGGCTAGAGCAGCTTAATGCCGTTGGAACTGAAATGTGGTAGTGAGGAGGTCAAGAAATGAACCACAAAGATGGTTAAGGTCCAGGTGGTATTTGTGTATAAAAATGTATTTCAAGGAGTAGAAGTAATGGGGGCTTCACATCATCTTCTCCACGCTTCCTCAGTAACTTGTTTTCCCATGTTCAGTGTGACTGACATTTTTCAGGGTAGTTTAAGCTTCTTTTAAAGCTTATTCCTCACTTCTGATCCTGCAGGCTATTTTTTTGGAGAATGAGAATTATGCCTTCCTTAGCACAGTTTCACTTTGGTGCTTTTTCAGAGAATCCATTTCTTTTTTGAGTTCCTTGGGATGCAGAGCTGAGCTTGGAAAACACAGTGTTGCATCTTTGCCATTTAAGGAGGTCTTGGTGAACCTTCTGCATCGTAAGTTTGAAATTCAAGTGTATGAGTAATCCAGCTGAACTCTGCAGTTACTTGTGTGCCTGAAGATAAGTGAGTGTTTTAGCACTGTCCTGTACCCAAATCCCGATCTGCTCCCAAGGCAGATGCATGGGGAACAAATGAAGTGCAGAAGGGTTAAAGTTACCTGGGGAGATGTCAGGCTTCTCTCCTGCTGTAGCATGCAGCATGACTGCAGCCTCACTGCAGTGAAGAGTCAGCTTATACCGAGCAGGAGGTCCTATTGTGAGTGGTGCAGACATTTGCAGGCTTTTAACAGTGGTATTAAGTAAAGAACTGTGGGGCAGAAGCACATTTTGGAAGTTAGGAATGATGCCTTGGACCTCCTCATTGCTGCAGGTATGAGTGCGGGGTTCCTGGCGTGTAGCACATCTTCGAATGTCTCCCTCTGCATCCGAGGTTTGGGAATGTGGCCAGAGCAGCAGGTGAACTTAAAACAATATAAATGAGCATGTCTTTCCAAGGCACTCCACGCACCCAGGTCCCTGAAGTGTCTGGGTGAAAGGATGGCAGCTCACAGAGCGCCTGTGTGCCTCCTTCCGTGGCTTGGCACGGCGTGTTTTGCTCTGTTGCGTGGGAGAACTGTGAACTTGGGGTGTGTGGAGGCTGGGGAAGTTAGCTGAGAAATTTGTAAGGACTACGTCGTCGTAGCCTGGGAGAAGGAGCTACAAGAGCAGAGCTCATTGCCTTACTACACACAAGGATCCCTGCAGGGTGTGTTCATGTAAAAGTCATTCTGGATGAAGTTAGTTACTCCCATGTCCTCATTGCACACACAGCCTACAGGCAGTGTGTTGTGGGCACTGTTCCTACAGCTGGATATAGAATGTCTCTGAGGATGCAGGGCAGGTGGCTTGATATCCACTCACCTTTGCACTGCTGGGTGTATTGCTTTTCTGTGCTCTGCCCTGGGGTAGGATAGAGATTGCTCCAGTGTGTCACAATGATCATCTGTGCTGGTAGTCCCCACCCTGTCTAGGGTAAGGCCACTCTCTGGGCTCTTGTACTCATATCCACATCATCCTGCTTCCCTGGATGCCACAGCCCAAGCCTCCAGTCTGTATTCATTTGCACACCTGAGGTGGTGTGTTAGGTCTTGGGTTATGCTGTCATGTGCCAGAAGTCCGAGTGAAAGTGATCTGCTCCAGGCTTGCTGGCTTCAGGGCAGCTGTCTGCCTGTGTTGGCTGTTCCCCATCCCTTGAAGTGCAGTGAGGCACAAGCCACCTGATGGGTTTTTGCAAAAACTCTTGATAAATTTCTTGTGTCTCAGGTGATTTGATTCATGCCTGATTAAGGGTGTGCCCACTTTCATGGGTGGAGCTGGATGTGCTGAGGTAGCTGGGTTATCAGAAAATCACTGGCTCATCTCATTTAGTTTCAAGTCCCTTGGAAGAGGCACCTGCTAGAATGGGGATGTATTTTGTGTGTTTTAGTTGTACAAATTCTACCTGATGTAGGAAAAAAGTGATTCCAGATGCTCTTGATCTCCAGAAAGACAAGACCCATCAATCTAATGAAAGATGTGAGTAATTCTGGTATACTCCTGGGTTCCTTTTGTCCTTTGTTTTTGCTTCCATATCCCATAGCCAACATTTTCTCGTGTTGTCCATATCTCTGAATTTGACTAGCCCGTCTTGGGCTGGGCCTGGCACTTGTTTTGCTACCTGAAGAAGAGTTGTGAGTCTGGCAAACTTTGTGCATCAAATTCCTGTGAACCCAAGCACAGAGCACAAGCTGCACCCATGAACTGACATCTGAGTCTGAGGAGGTCCTGCCCTGAGAGATGAAGATAAAGAATGGTGAGAGAAGAGCAGAATGATTGACTTGGGGACACAGTGACTGATCATGAGCGAAGATCAAAAGGATGTAAAAAGTGTTTGTTAGCAGAATGTGACTAAGATAAAGACCCGGTAAGTATTGAAATGTGTGGAGGAAAGGGAAGCAGTAGCTTCTGACAGAGCAAAGCTGTATGTATAGGACTTGCAATTTGGTGCAAAGCAATTCTGGGTCATGGGAACATGCGGCTACTGTGGCTCTGCCACCGCGAGCCATTGCCACTGATACCCCTTTAACAAACACGCACGGTTCAATCTGAAACCTACTTGGGCTCTTCCTCTCTTTCCTGGGGAGTTCGTCTCCCTCATGGCTGTTCATCGCTGCAGTTTCTGAGCTGCGTGTACTCGCTGGCTCATTCCTCAGCCCTTACTCACAGGAGGCCTCTGTGTGAGGGAGGGACACCCAAGAGAAACACGAAACTTGATGCAAAGTCCCTTGCCACGAGGAATTTGGGTGGCTGATCAGCTGCAGCTGGGTGTTTGGGAGGCTGCTGGAGGTCTGTGGGCTGTGAGTGTGATCTGCAGCACTCAGAGAGTGGGATGGATCTTGAGGGAAGGAGGTTTTCCCCTGCAAAGGGCAACCCTCATCTGGGGGCTCCTGGTAGAGCTGTGTTGGCCCAGCCTGTCAGCGAAAGTCAGTTGTGCATTTGGATGGGGTGAAGTGAAGGAGGGCAGCAGTGTGACTCACTGAGGTTATCAGTGACCAGAAGTAGGCTGTAAGCTATAGGGAACACCTCGTGCCTCCATCCTAAAACAGTGAAATGTGTCAGGGGAGGTACAGCCATGTGTGCAAATACAGCGTGTGGGTTTGGGTCTTGGTCCAGCATTCACATCCATAAATAGGCCAGCCCCTTCCTTACGCTAGCGTTTGTGTGCGCTTCACAAACATGAACCAGCTAATCCCAACAGATGTTTAGCAGCCTCCAGAGCCCATAAGGAAGTTAAATATCATTGCACTTTGCTAGAGGGATGCCCAGGATTCCAGTAACACCTGCTAGAAGATCCCATCGGAGCTGTGTGTGTCGGCGGCTGTGTGGGCTCAGCTCAGCGGGGCACCTGCTGCCATTGCCTCAGGCTGCTCTGCCACAGTGTGCGAGGGCTGGGCTGGGCTTCCACTGACATCAGAGACACAACTTCCTTTAGTTTGTGAAGGAGAATGGGATTTAGCAGTATGTTTACACACTCCCACTTTATTAAAATCTAGTTGAAGGGAGGGAGCTGTGAATTTTGCTTGCTGCCTGCCTTTGTCCACGTACTGATGTGCCCACCTCCTTGGTGGTCGTGTGTGAAAGTCATCATGCCAAAAATCCACCCAAAAGAGGGTTGGCCTGTATCCTTGACTTGCCTCCTTCTCTTTCCCCAAATGTCAGCATTTGGTTGCAAGCTTTAACACCTCTGAGGACAAGCAAGTGTTTCTGAAGTGGTGATTTATTCTGGAGTTGTCTCTGGACTCTCCAGTTTGTGATTCAAGAAGTCTTCAAGAAGGACTGAGGACCGTACAGATTTCTCCTGGCCTCTGTTTGGTGCTCTGGCTAGGTGGCTGTCCTGATTTTTCAAGCAGAGCTGTAATTATAAGGCTGCTAAGTGAAGTGCTTGAGGCAGCATTAGGATAGTTCTGGATTACTAATAAGTCAAGAACTTCCCTTAGTTGTTTCCTCACTCGCTACTTCATCAGTCTCCATGAAATATAAATGATGGCTCTGAATACCCGTGTGTGGTTAGAACTTCTTGGAGTCTCCTCAGGACGCAGACCCCACCAGATTTTGCCATTCAGCACCTGAAGGACAAGTCTTGGGTGTGTTCTGCGATGACAGGGGCTGTGGGCTGCTCCTCCTGTCCCTCATCACTCTGAACCTGCTGCAGGCTCTTTGCTGCACTAAGTGTGTACATCTGACTTAGCCTGTGCTGCTGGCTGCTGCTGCCCAGTCTTTTTGTTTGCATTAGTTTAATTGAGTGAGGAGCTTCCAGAGGAAGCTATTCATTCCCCTGGTAACTGTGCTTGACAATCAGAAGTTATTCTGGGGGTGAAGGACTGGTACAGATTTGTTTTCCTTGGTTGGGGATCCGTAACCCCTAATAGTTCCTCGCTCGTAGGAACTGAGTGGACTTGGGTTTGCTGCTAATTAAAAGCCAAAAGGGTATGTAGTCTTTTCCAAAATAATTACCATATTTGGTGAACAGAACAAAACTATGCTGACTTCCTATTTGTTTTTAAACCCCTTGCTTGTGCTTTGTCTTACTTTGCACTGGCCATGATGCATGGGAGGGCCCCATGAGGGCCAGCAGCTCCATCCTGGTGCACAGGGAGTTTGTGCTTGAATCCTTTGTCTGCTGTGGGACCAAAGGATAACTATAGGAGAAGCACAGGTTTTTGAAAAATATTATGAAGCTAATAATTACATTTGGGATCAAGGATGTGTTTTCTTGGTGGGAAGCCATTTAAAGGCGATAGAAGTGAATGTGTGCACCCTGTGTGCCAGAGCATGTTTTTTATCTTGGCTTTTTATGGGCTAAAAACCGGCGAGAAGAAAAAAAATGTTTTGAATGTGTGTGCTTGCTCACTACCAGGAACCCCAGTTCCTAGATAGTTTGGTTTCTATCAGTAGCTGGTTTCAGCTATACATTAACTTCGATTCATGTATTGAGTTGGGCCTGCTGTTACGGTGGAAGGTGTCCCCTTTCCTTTCTGTTTGCCCAGCCTCTGGTTCTGTCAGGTTTTTGCCTTGACGAGACTGCACCTGCAGCAGGAGGGGGACAGAGGGTCTTCTCCCTTTCTGGCTGCTCCTGGGTGTCTGTGCAAGTGGTTGTGCTCCTTCAGTGCAAACTGGAGGGCTGTCTGATGGCGGTGCTCGGTTGAGGGCTGAAAGACGTCCAGTCTGAAGTGGCTGGGCTCCCTGGAAGCCGGGCCTGGAGCTCTGCGACTGCTGTTTGCTCTGTATGTGCAAAAGCAGAAGCAGCTCTCCACCCTTCTATTTATCCCCACCATGGTGGGGTTTGGGCCTCTGAGCACCAGCTGGGGTAGGAGGAATGGCTGTCTGGGCAGCAGGCACTGGCTGAACATCCATCCTCTAAAAGGAATGGTACCGGGACGGGCGGGAATCTCTCAGGACTAGGTTCAGAGGCTGGGGCAGGATCAGCTCCATTCATAATGCTCTGTAAATGATGTGTTTGACCTGCTGTAGAGGCTGGTGATGGCAGCTGTGCCCACTCCTCTGCAAGGTCCCCTTTTGCTTTCCCACCCTGGGTACAAAAGTGAGTTGTGTTCACTTCACACAGGGAGCGTTCCCTAAGTTGCTCTGCTCTGCTGTGGGATGTGCAGAGAGCAGCAAAGGGGCTGTATTTTCTTAATCTGCCTGTTTGATGAGGCAGTATCTGGCTGTGCCCTTAGCAACGGGTTTTTTAATGCAGATCAAGTCTTCTGTTTTAATTGACTAAGAAAAAAGAACTTGAAGAGGGTATGAACCCACGACCTTGAGATAAATAGTTTCTTATTGAGTTCCTGAGCCCCTAAGCCGCCCCCTCTTGTGAGAGTAGCGTGGTTTAATCAAAGGTCAGAGGCTTTGTTGCCTCTGAGTGCCTCAGAAAAAGAGGGTGACATGAGCGAGTCCTCCCCGGTCCTCTGTGACTGCAATCATTTTTGGCCTGTCAAGTTCCCTTTGAGCTCTCTGTGCTTGTCCTCTGTTCCTGGGTGATGGCTCTCTTGACCTTCTGTGGTCTCTGTGAATGCTGATAAAGACCTGATGATCAGGTCAGCTGTGTTTCTGGGGGTTGTAACTAGATATATGGTGGCTATGGGCAAATGGCTTTTGCAAGGCAGCTGTGAGCCCTTGTGTGCAACATGCAGATTCACAGCCCTGATAGGACATAGCCTTCGCTTGCCAGCTCTTCCCACACTGCTCCCACGTGTGTCTCCTGTTTCTAGGCTGAAGGCCAAGTGTGGTATCTCACACACTGCTGTGTGGTCAGCCTTGGCATGTGCTGACTTGTGCTTGGCCACTGATGCCTAAGATGTTGCAGTTGTTCACGAAGGTCCCCCCTCATTTTTTCTGTGTTTCCTTCTTGGGTGGTGACCAGGCATATGGCTGTACCTCTTGTGAGAGGAGCAGTATTAGTCTGTCTTTCTCTCCTCCTCTGCCTTCTGTTTTCCCAACTGCAATCACTAATGCTCCTTGAGCCTGGCTGATGGCTGTCATGGGGCTGGTCTTGCTTGCACATTGGATACACACTTCCTTGATGCTCTGCCAATTCAGTCTTTGAAAATTCTGTCTGGCAAGTCCTGGAGAGATCTTTGCCTCCGAAAGCTTCCGCAGTTCCCTTCTGTTTTTCCCCATCACCAAGTAAAAAATAAAAACACTTGGCTCGGTAACAAATGCTGGCAACAAAATTCCTGCTGACAAGCTTAGTACGGTAGGGTAGGAGTAGGTGAGGACAGGTGTGATGGTGGTGTTATGCTGTTAGGTGCTCCTGTGAATCACACAGCGAGACAGAAGAAGGTTGAAGCGACCTTTCCTGGTCTCGAGTGGTTTGTACCTTTGGTGTGATGTTGCGATCACACGCTGTAGCAAATGTCTCAAACGAGTAGATCTGTACTCTTCCGGAATACAGCGCTCAGGTGTAGCAGGTTGGAGAAAATCACGTGGCAAGCTCTTGGAAGAACACAGAAAATTAGTAGCCAAGAAAACTTTGTGCTGAGAAACCATCAGGTACATGGGAAGAAGCGCGATCTCTCCCCGTGAGCACCGGCAAGATCCAGTAAGGGTGCTGGGAGATGTGTAATTGCTAACTTTGCCATTCTGCAAAACAGAAGCCTCTTTCTTTTCACTGTGAAACAGGAATGCAGTCAAAGTGAACCAAATCATAGAGGTGCAGGGGTGCAATTGTATAGTCATTGTTGGTGCTGTAGGCAAATAATAAAGGAAATGCTGTGAAAGTCCAATGTATTTACTTTTCCAGGTCAAGGTCCAATGGCATGGAGAGGCTAAAGCCTTTTTATCATCTATTTTTAAGGAGAGGAAAGATGTGACAATGCCCTTACTGTGCTGAAAAGTTACGTGATAAATCACAGTCCCCTTTTACAGGCGATTAATTAAACCCCTTTGGTGGGAGAATATTCCACGGGATTCCCATGGAAGTCTGCGTGTGCTGGTTCTTTTGCACAAGGTGGTGGAGGGGTGTCCAAGCTCTGCCACCTTCCCTTTGCTTGAGCCCAAGTCCCAGCTGGGAGGATGGGAGCATGTACGGGGCTGGGTGCCAGGCAACCGTGTGCTGTTCCCACCTCTGCCAGCTTTTGTGGGAGCAAGTCCTGCCCTGATGTGCAGGGGAAGTGTGTGGAGCTGTGTGTTATCCTTCAGGCAGGTAACCAGCTCACTGTGCTGGATAGATGGGTGTTTGGCAGCTGTGCCATGGGATAGCCTGTGAATGGTCCTGCTGAGCTGGGGCATTGGGATTGCCTTTCCTTCCCCTTGTCATGCTGCTGTGTGCGCTGGACACCTCTCAGTCTCCTTTTCTTCTAGTTGTTAGTGTCAGGCTGAGGTTTGCACACCCCAGGGCTGGTGGTGGTGATGTTCAGGTGTCCTCTGGGGAAGGAGAGGGGCAGCAGCTTTGTTTGCAGTGAAGGTCCAGGGCTCTGTGTGATGGTCACAGCAGGTTGTCACCCACAGCAGAGTAAAGGGCAGCACCTTTGCCATTGTCCCTCCCTGTCCCTGCCCTGGAGTGGGGACTGTGTGGGAGCAGCCGAATTTCTCCATCACATGGAGGAAAAGCATAAAGCACAGCCTCAAGTGCTGCCCCTACTATTTGTTTCTTTTTTATTCCTTTTGCGTAAGGGCCAAATTCAATTGGGTGTCTGGCTTCCAGCTGAAGTCAGGGTAATTTAGGGTCTAAACCAGCTTTTTAATGTATCTTCCGCATGTCTCAGTCCCCATCTATGATGGAAGTAATGGTACTTTCTTGTTCAGAAGGAGGATGCATACACAGGCGTCTGTGGCCCTCGTACCTTTCAGATGTAATAAGAGCAGTTATTAGGGCTTGTCAGACTTGCTCCAGAAATTTTTATCTATATTTGGAATAAATGGGTCCTGTCTCAAAATGGAGCTTTCTGAGGGAAATGTCAACTTGCAACTCATTTCTTGTAAGGAAATAAAAAACCTTGGGTTTTTTCCTATTATTCTGTTTGTGACGGTAAAAACATTTGTTGAAAACAGACTTGTTTTATGAGGTGCAGTCAGTGGTGAGGCCGCTCCACACGTTGCTGGGTGATTGCCACATGTCCACATTTACCTGGGCCTCTCTTCCCCATCCAACCACCCAAACTTTTTCCTTTTCTTCTTGAAGGAATATGCTTCTTTGCCTCTCCTGGCAGAAGCAATGCTGAGGAAGTTGGTGTGGTTTTTTGTTTTTTTTTTTTTTTTAAAATACGTGCTTATCCCACCTGGAGGTATTTGGTCTGAGACTGGGGCAGTTTGCTATTATGGTAGCTGGTTAATGCTTGGAGGGGGCAAACATTTCTAAACCAGAGAGATTTACTGGTCCTAGTTGATTGTGCTTTTTTAAACATCTCCATGGATTATAATGTTTTCAGAAATACCAAGCCTGACCACGTGGGCACAGGAGTGTGGAATCCAGTTGTCTGCCAGCTATTTGTTGCTCTTTTCAAATGATCTGGCCAACAATGTAATCTGGATAAAATGTAAGCCTTGAACAGGAAGACTGTCTGGTCATGTAGGCTCTAAGTTTCAGAAGTTTCTTTTACAAATGTTTTTAAGGACAGTGATAAGAGGGCCTGCCATGGTACCAAGGGTTTTGTTGTGGTGGCACCTGAGCAAGCCTGGGGGAAGGTGTTCTCTGCCTTCAAATTTTGGCCATTTAAAACCAAAATGGTTAAAGGAACATTATGCTTTATTATAAAACGTTACAATAAACCCCTTAGACTTGGCACAGCAAACATGTGCCACCTCTGCCCGAGGAGATTTCAGCTTAAATGTGGGCTGCAGGAGACCCTGGGCTGGGATCCTGCCTTGAGGCACAGCACTGCTCTGCTCCCCTGTGGTCTTGGGCACTGTCAGTCTGTTTTCCTCGACTGAGCACCTTACAACACAAGGGGTGTGTTAGGGCACTGTTCTGCCAGTGCTGCCTGGGGGGAATGGCCTTTCCTTGGGGAGTGAGGGAATGGCATTTTTTACGTTTTGGATTGAAAAACGTTATCTGTTGTTTGAAACCCAGGATCTGTGGTGCTCTGATACTGCATTATTGATTGTCCTTCTTTGATCAAGAAGCTGGGGTGCATTCGGGTGAGAAGGTGAAACTGCCCCCCTCTTGCTCAGGGTGTCTCTGACCAGGCTGAGTGAAATGCAGACAGCAAATGGTGGGGGAAAAAGAAAAAACGAAAATAAAACTCACTGAGGCTGCTTTGAAAATCTTCCACTTCCATTAAACTGAGGGAGTGTGAGCAGCGTGAGGTCAGTAGCCTGTGTTTGAAAATACAGGATCCAATCCTGGTGTCAGTTACAGACATGTAAATCACAGGCAGCGCTGCTGGCAGTGACGGGAGCTGCTGAAAGGTTGCTCCAGCATGGGACCCACAGGCTTTCTGGCACAGGCACGCTGATTCCTCTCGTTCCTTAGCCACCCTTTCTTTCCTAGCTGTCCTTGGGTGTTTAAAATAACAAGAGCGCAGCATGGCTGGTCCTGCTTTTGGGTTGGTTCCTGGCCATCGTGGCCCAGTGGCTCCAGCTCAGGGTGGCTCCTGGCTGCTGTTTAGGTCTGTTCTGCTCCAAATGATCTTTTCCTTTCCTATAATACAGCAATCTCTGGGAAAACTGGATGCCATCCCTTCTGTGCTGCTGTGCTGAAGTGTTCTCTTTTCCCCCCTGCTTTCCTAACTCATTTTCCTTCTCTTGTTGTAGTCACATTTAATGAATCCCATGACAAACCTGAAAATCAGCTGGGACAGCAAAGACAAAAATGTGCGTTCTGGTCCCAAAGCCCGCTGTGCACCGCTGCAGAACCTTGGGGCAATGCTTTAGCACCAGGCTTTGCACCCTGCAGCACGGAGGGGCTGCCAGGGAGTTTGATCTATTATGGGAGCTCATTTTCCCCATCCAAGCTGACAGTCTGTGCTGCGGTCAGCATCAGCTTTCCTCCAGGACAAGGGCTGGACCAGGAGCTCGGAAGTGATAAGCCCCATTATAGCTAATTTTGACACATGGGGCTGTAGTGGGTTTGGAAGCAGCTCTGTCCCGAGTGCTATCTAGGAGGGGTGTGTGCTTCCTTGCAGACTGAAACCATTCACAGAGTTACTGCTTTTCACCAGTACAGGATCTGATATCCCAAAAGGCAGCAGCCAGGCTGTTTGTGTTGGTGACTCCCTGAGCAGGTGCTGGCAGCAGAGTGGAGGAAACACGTCCCCAGCTTTTGTTGTCTTGTGTGATCCTTTTATTAGATAACTTCAGCAGTCAGTGTACTGTTGAATTGAGCAGTTTAATGTTAATACATGAAGCCTGAGCAGCACAGATGCAAACACAGAAAACTGTTAGGGCCAGATCCTGCCTGTGTCAATGTCTCGGGGCAGAAAGATGAGTCCCTGTCTATGTGCAGCTCTGTTCAGGTGTAAAGCTACCAATGCATATAAGCTGAATTTTAAGTCAGAGCTGGACTCCAAATTGAGGTTTGCATGAAAGGGGTCTGATTTTTCTGATGTATGAGAACATGGAGACCTCGGACAACTCCCTCAGTGCTGGTGGTGGCCAGAGTGCCTGAGGGTCAGGGCTCTGGTAGTGGAGGAGATAACGTGAGATTTCTGAGTTTGGGAACTTTGGCGAGCAAATAACAAATGTATTGGCACGGAGTGGGAAAGACATAAAAAGACATATGTCAGAACAGGGCAGGCTTTTAAGTGGTTTTCATTTAAAATGAAAAGGTCAGAGTGAATGAGGTTGGCATCTGGGGAACTGTTCGTGCACCTGCCAGTCAAAGAGGGGGGGACCCATGTCAGTTCATGCTGATGGGTGACTGGCTGAGAGCTTGTCTGTGTTTAAAAATTGGTGACTGGAACAGTTAAAATGACAATTTTCCTTGTGGCTGTCAGGTTGAGCCATCTGCTTGATGAAGGAATGGAACAAAGGATCCCAGCACGAGGCCGCTTTATCCCACTTCAACTGGTGTTTGCACTTGGGCTTCAACAAGTTTAGCTATGCTGATTTAAAAAGAAAAAATAATAATAATAAATAGACTCTAAATATTGGTAATGCTTTCAAGTGTAAAGGAGATTAAAAGTGAATGCGGCTTTTGAGTAGTCAGAAAAACAGATGCCATTCAAGCCAGCCTGTTGTGGGAGAAGTGTAATTAGCTGAAGTCATTTTCACAGGTAAGATTTTTCGTTTAAAGGGATTGTGGAGTCTGGTTACTTCCATTTCTACGTGGCTGCTGTGAAGTTATGCTAGGGATGCCTGCTTGTCTGAAAGTGCTGACTGCTGCTCTTTGAAACTTGGAATTCTTGCAGAGGTTTTTCCACTGTCCGTGAAAAATCTGAACAATCTAAGAAAACTCGAGCCATGACACAGGATTGATGCTTAAATTTGGGAGTTGTAAATTACTGGTTTTAGATTTAAATCTGCAAACAGGAAAAGTTGCTTTCTGTACTTGTGTGTTAAATTAATATTTATTTTCTTTCTTGAGAAATATTGATTCTTACTGTCAGTAATACAGCATCAATATAGTCAGCTGGTGACTGAATGAACTGCTTCTGATTGTTTCGTCATTAATGGAGTAGTTTAATAGACTGGCTCAGGTGGATATGGCTGTGACCAGTCAGGCTGTCCCTGTCCTGCTCACCTGTGGATGTGCTGCCAGGAGGGAGTGCCTGCCTGGGCATCAGTGGGTTCTGCTGAGAGGGTGGTTTCACAGCAAGTTTTCGGCTGGATGCCTCAAGAAGGGTGTGTGGTGTCCTGCTCATCTGGCTGCAGGGACCCCAGTGACAGGTGACAGGGACAGCTGATTTTGGAACCAAAGCCAGGAAGATGCAGTTCAACTGGCCAAGTCCTATCACTGATCTTGTAAACATTTTGTGAGTTAAACCTGTTGGGAGACGATCCTGAGCCAAGATTTTTTAAACACAGGTTGAGTCCCAAGAAGTATTGTCTTATTTGGAGCCCCTGGAGGTGCTGTTGTGAGTTGAACTGAAACAGTGTTGGAACCAGAGGGGAATGTTGTTGTCTTCTCCCTTTGCAGATAAGACCAAAGGGCATTTTGCCAGGAGCCTGTGGGAAGGACCTAAATTGTATGTAACTCTACATCATTTTAAAATGAAAAGTAAACATGCACAACCATAATATTTGCTTGTACTTGTCTCCTCGTTGATGGATGGAGAGAAATTGCTCTTTGGCTGAGTTCATCAGCAATAAACCTCTGCAGTTACTCATCTTCATCCCTGCAGTGAGTGGGAGAGGCCATTGCAATTTCCAGTTGATTTTGTCCTCATAACACCCGAGGGGAGCTCTGATGGTCCTGGGGACTTTCAGACCTGCCTATCCCTGTGGAGAATCAGGGCTGGGTGCCAGCACAGGGACCATGGGACTGAGCTGGGTCAGAATGAAGCTCGGTGTGTTCTTGTGGTGTTGGCACAGTGGACATGTGCCGCTGCTTGGGAGAGGCAAGAGCCCTGTCGCTCTCCTGGCTGTCGTGGCATCAGATGTGTGGGGAGCAAGGGGTGTTGGAAGGGCAGGAAGCCATCTCACTCTGTGACAGGGAAGAGGGACTTGGACCATGAGTCACCAGCACATTTTGCTCCTTGTTTGTTGTAGGTTTGTGGCTCACGTGCACCATCATGAGCAGCACAGGTACAACAAACAAGTCTGAACTGAGCTTTTCCATAGTGACAGCAGCAAATAACAGAAACTTTCTCTGCTGAGCTGCGATGACAAGACAAGCCTTTGTTTGTCATGGGCAGAGATGGGGCTTTGGAGTGACCAGGATGTGGCTGGGATGGGATGCTGGCCGGGGGCTGATGGGGACAGGAAGGAGTGTGCGCTTGAGATGCTGCCGGTCTCCGTAGCGTGCACCCTGGCACGTGTCCTGGCATGTCCCATGCCACGTGCAAAACAGCAGCCACGTAGCCTGGTTGTCCCCTCTGCTCTACCTTCATCTTCTCAGAAGGGAAAAAACAACACTGAGCAGGTCACATCAAGAAAAGGTGGTGTGTGCTTCTCAGCTTCAGGAAAGGGTGAGATAGTCCCCAGTGGGAATTGGACAGAGCTTCTCAGAGAAAGGGCTGTGCTGAGGGGGAGGGCTGGTGGTGTAGCTCTGCTCACAGTAATGGTAACCTCATGAGCTTCAAAATGCCTTAAACGATGGCTTCTAGCTCTCTCACTGTGCCCAAGGCCAGGGATGAATGATGGTTCACCCAGTTCTCTTATCTTAAGTCTCATTTGGTGTCTGCTTGTCTCTCCCCTTTCTCAGTGGCATTAAGAGCAGTAAAGGAGTGGTGACTTGAGGAGGTGTGAGTTGTTGGCCAGACTCTGGCAGCTGACATTGCTGGTCATTGTTGGTCACTGGCCCAGGTCACGATGGTGAGTCTTGCTTTTGGAGGTGCTGAAAGGAGTCCAGGAGTACGGACACTTCTGCTTAAGAAAGCTGGGGAGGGAAATAACTGCATTTCCCAGAAGTTGTGTGGGTTAAACTGCAGGTTTTGGAGACAAGCCGTTGGGAAGCCCATCCAGTGTACATCACTCAAGTCTCTTTCTTTTCAGGGCTGGGAAAGAAACCCAAAGTCGTGAGTCTGGTGGAGCCTTGCGTGTTTCCAAACGCCTTGCTCTGAGTTCATCCCACCAGTAAGGCTGTGCAGCGTGAGAACTGGTATGTAAACACAATTCACAAGCATGAGGGGCAACTTCTCAGAAGGATGTCAGGCTTTTCTGAAAGTGGCACCTTGCTGTGGTTCTTGAAGTTTGGAGGGGGAGTGGGATCACCCGAAAATACGAGACAAACTGGCGGTTCCCTGGTGGTGCTTACATACAGAGGCTTTGGTGGGGAAGAGCTCAGCAGTGAGAGGCTGTGAGTGTCCAGAAGTCATCCCAGGCTATGATGCTGAGGCTTCAGACACGCTCCACAGAGTGATGTGTGCCGTCATAGCACGCACGGAGGGGCGACGTGGGGGTAATGACAAATGCACACACCAGAAACACATACACACACAGACACAGGCTGTACGGGTGTAGGCACATGGAAACAAAGATGGCAATGCATATATAGTATATACTATACAGTGGCATATGAGAGCTTGAGGGTGTATGTACCAAATGTCTGTATATACTATATATGGCGATAAAAGAATGCATATGCATTCATGTTCTCTTTTTTTCTTTCTGTCTCTTCTGTCTTTCTGTGGAGCTGTTGCAAAACTACCAGATTCAACCTCCTGGAGAGCCTTTCTGGCCAAGGTTTTACAAGCCAGCACCTGCTTTGCCTGCCTGACTTCTTTCTATATTTATTCCTCTGCACCCGGTTTTTGCCGTTGCCTGTGGAAGTGCCACAAACATTTGTGCTGGCTTTGACTGCACAGGACTTCAGCTTGCAAGTCCTAAATCTGCCTTTGTGCATGGTGGAGGAGCAGGCATTTGTGTTCGTGGTTGTGCATGTGTACATCTGAGCATCCCTGATCCCTGCTGTCTGCGTTACGTGGTCTGTGTCCCTGTGATGCTGCAGCAGTCCCTCTGTTGTCTGCCCCTTCAAGCTGGTTTTATGAATCAAATATTCTCAGCCATCCTACTTATGTAATTCGTAATATTTCATTTAAATTAGCCACGCCTGACCCAGTGGCTGCTTTATAACGATCTGTACTGCTGTGCAGGAGGCTTGAGTTGGATTTTATTCCCAGGTTTCGCTTCCCAAGCTTAGTACTGTGCAAAGGAGGAGGATTTGAGTTGCCATGTAGCAGGGAGCTCCTGTCTAGGCTGTGTTTGCACATGGATGTGTCCATCCCTCTGGTTTCTCTCTTCTGCGTTGTTTGGAGTGGAAGGTGTTCTGAAGCAGAGTCACTGAACACAGGTGCTTAGCTGCCTCTGTTTAACGTGAGCACAGTGAGCAAGGGAGAGAGTGTAAAGCCATTTCAGCCGGGAAAAGGAGGGGAGATCCTAGTGCTGTCCTGGGGAAAGTGAAGCTGGGGAGTAGCCACTTTGTGGGTCTCCCATCAGCAAGTGCAGCCCAGCAGAGACATGTGCTCGTTCCCAGCTTGGTGGGTATAACTTGCATACACTGAAAAGCAGTGCTGGGCTGCCTGCCAGGAGCTGGGAAATGGCTTGTCCTCGTGTGCTCAGGCCCCTGCACTCCCACCCGCCTCTAACAGCTCTCTTCTGCTGAAATGAGAGTCCCTCTAAGGTCACAAAAGCATTAGTCCCACGTTTCAACCCAAGAGCCATGAAACATACCCTGCCTGACCCCTGTTCCAAGGCAAAGGCAGTGTGAGCAACCCTCACTCCCCTGAGTTTCATGTCCCTGTCCCCGCCATGTGTGCCACTGCAGCCTGCATTCCTCTCCCATTCCGTAAGCCCGCTGCCTCTCGCGCTGACACAGCTAATATTTCTCTGCTGGCAGGGCAGGCAAGGTGGTGGCATTTAACTGCTAGGGAGAACTTTGATCTGCTCATCTCTGGTGGGACACCAGAGCTGTAAGGGCTAGTGTGTGCCTGTGATGGGGTTTCTGCTCTTCCAGGTGTTCTCCTTCCATGCTTTTGTTCCTTTCCTTGACTTAGACGATTCTCTACTTCATTCCACTGTTTGTCCTTGCAAAAAGCAATGCCTTGGGAATTGTTTTCTGCAAAGGGCTGGAAAACTTAGTCAGAGTTGGTAAAACCTGCACAAACCTGACAATTTTTACGTTGGTTTTCAGAGCATCTCCCGTTTCTGACGATGAAGAAAGCTCCAGGTGACCGTGCCTGCTGGCTGGGGCACACAGCTCCTGTGGGAGGTTTCAGTGGGCTTTTGGAAAAATAGTTAATCAGCTACCCATGGAGAGCTAGTCCCGGCCTGCAATGCATTGAGGTTGTTGTGGTGTACGACTTAGTGGCACTTGGACTGTTGGCTCTTTAAAGCTGCCTTTATGAGCACCAGTGTAATGAACGTGTGCTGGTGCTGCCTGGCAAGGTTGATTTTTTTTTTTTGCCCTGGTAGGGATGGGTCAGTGAGTTAAACGTGGGTGTATTCTAAAAGGCAGAGAACTTTGTTACTTTTTAAAGCAATGGTTTAAATGTTTTCTGTCACCTGTGGTATGGAGTGCTAAACTCTTGCTGCCAGGGGCCGTGACCACTGCTCAGTTCCTGGAGGTAATTGCAGAGCCTCTGTCACTGCAGGATTTCGGCTCCTCCTGAAGCCTGTGCTTCAGTACCAGTGAAAGCCAGATGTACTATAATGTCGCTTTTTTACAGTTTGTTTTGGCCATACATGGGCAGAGTCAGCTCTGGAATTCCTTCCCTATAAATTCAATAGCATCTTGTGGGTGGTGCTGGGGAATCACTCTGGTCTGGTTGGATCGCTTTGCCTCGGCAGCCTGTTTGCCTTGAAAATGTCCTGCTTTGCACATTCCTGAGAGGCTGCCTGCTCCTGGAGCCGTGGCTGCAGCTACCAGGAGGCTGCTGTCCCACGCTGGCAGGCAGAGTCAGCTCCTGCTGCCTGCAGGTCAGCCTTTGCAGCTGAGGAGTGATGCTTGTGGGAGTGCTGGCATGGGGATGTTGCTCTGGTGTGCATGCAGGCTCTACAGGGATAGTTGTGCCCTCTAAGAAAACTGTTCTGCCTCTTAAATTTGGTTTGTGGGCTTGAGCATTGACAGTCAAGTCCCTTTTCCAGGGGTGGGGAGGCTGGGTGCTCCCCAATTCCCACCTGACATGGGATACAGCACTGTGTATCCCAGCAGGGATTGATGGGTGCTGCCGTCCTGGGGCTCCTTGTACCTGCAGGGATGTCTTGTGCATGCAGTTTGTGCCTTTCTGCAGAGCTGTCTTTTGTTTTTCTGGGTTTTTTTCCGTAACACAAGTTCAAATACATGCTCTTTATAAAGCACTAACTTGATGAGCCAGGTCAGGGGAGACTTCCCTGCGCCAGGTGAGCAGCCAGTGTGTGGGACATGGTGTGACTGATGGCTGAGCCTTCCTTTTCTGGGCCAAGCTGGCGTTGCTATAACTGCAGCCTGAATTTGCCTATTTACCTTCAGAGAACACTCCAAAAAGTAGTTCTAGGAGGTTTTCTGCTGGTGATTTGGGGGATGAGAGAGAGGTTTGTTGCAGGAGTTGAGTGGCAACAACTCTTGGAGTTGCTCCCATTGAACCTTCCCGTGCATCCCTAGTAGGGGACAGGGATGCAGTGTCACCCATCATGCCAGGAGCCTCCAAAGCACAGTTGAAGATGATTATGTGTGGCCCCTTGTCCAGGCTGTGTGTAGGTCAGCAAAGGCAATATGCTCAGCTCATGCTTCAGAGGGGCAAGTCATCCCTGTGCCAAAGCCAGGGAGAGAAGGGTGATTTTTTTTTTTTTGACATCCTTCGGAGTTTTGATCTCCATATTTGGAAATGTTTACCCATTGCTCTGATCTATTGCAAGGGAGGGGAGGTGACTCAGGGTCTGGTGGAAGCAGGATTTGAATTCCTGTAGTAAGGTTTTTTTTTTTTTTTATCCCCCCCCTTTCTTGTTTTGGAAGCTTGTTGTGGTCAGTTTTCAGTTCTCTCTTGCTCCTGGACCTTGTTCCAAATTTGATGTGCTCGAGAGGGAAGCATGTTAGCAAAGGAGCTTGCCTGAATGCTGGTAAGTGCATCATTGCTGTTATAGCAAGCAACTTGGGATTTTTTTTGTTGTTTTTTCAGTCAGATGGATTGCATCAAAGTGTGGGCATTGCTGGTGGAGGCAGGCATGTGGATCAACAGCAAGGGACCCAATGAAACCTTCTGTAGCAGGAAAAGTTGGCTTAGTGGATTGGTCTCAAAGGCAAAATCTTTCTTCAGGAGCAGGTATAAAGATAATTTAAGCCAGCTCCCATTCAGTCATGCTTATCCTTTTAGTTTCACTGGTTAGTGCAGCAAGGCAGCAGAGCACTGTAGAATTAAAGGAGGATATATTCATGTGGTCAGCAAGGAAAACATAGCTTGTGTATGATTTCTGTCTCTTAAGCAAGAGTGTGTGTTAAAAGGCTGCATAACACATGGATATATTTCTCTCAAATGTTAATATTTAACTCTGTTGTTAGTTGAAGTTTAGCTACTGTGACTGGATAAAGTTTCAGTGTCTGTTTTTTTCCTGTTGTTCTGTATTTTTCCTTTGTGTTAAGTTTTTAATCTGTCTGATACTGTAGCTGTCTGCTTCTTTTTTTTTTTTTTNNNNTTTTTTTTTTCCCTCCCCCCCTCCTCCTGCTCTTTCCTTTCTTTTTCCTGAAAGGAAGCTGCAGTTCATCCAGACAGTCGGGGGCAGGGGGGGAACCTGGAAGATGCTCTGCTTCCTGTTTTATTCATGGCAGCTAAAACCATGCTAGGGAATCTGGAGCAGAGATCCACCATCCTGCATTCCTCTTGTCATTTGGAGCATGTAACATGTACAGAGTGCTTTTAACACTGCTCTGGGGGTCATGGAGCAGTCCTGCACCTCGCGTGGAAAGCACTGCACTTCATCCTTTTACTTTGGAAGGGGAATTGGTGAAAGCCCTTTTATAGTTCCCACTGCTGGTTAGTAATCCTTGTGTCTTCTCAGCTAACTGGTATTTTTAGGCTTCTTCAGACCTGTTGCTTCGTACTCTCTCTATCTGAAATTTAAGACCTTTGTTAGAAAGTTAAACCTCTTGATATTTTCATTTGCCCTTTTAAATAGGGCTTAATACTCATTTTGAAGTTTGGTTTTTCCAGAGATGTGGATTTGCAGCAGGTCTTTGAGGTACAAAACTGTCTGGATTGTTCTGAACAGGGAAAGATAGTTGGCTTAGTTTGCGTGAGGATGGATGTACGATAAAAAACGCTCGGCCGCAAAGAGGGATGAAGGACTGTTGGAGGCTTTTCCTGTGGCTCGGACATGCTGGGGGTTTGTAGAGTTCAGCTGCATTTTAATCTTTGTTGTTTCAAAAGGCTGATTGGATTACTGCAGCTTTTGGGGTCAGGGCCTGGCTGGGCTGAGCTTGGTGCGAAGGAAAGAACTGCTGTCCTAAAGAGTGCCCAGCCTGAACGGGCAGGGGAGGTGATGGGTTAGGAAACAGGGCACTGGGGACATGTATGGAGCTGTCACAGCCCCTGAAGCCTCAGCCCAGCGACTCCCCCAGCAGCCACTCATCCTCTGTCGTGCATGGTGGTGCCAAGCTGTGGAATTCTGGCCGTGGGACGATGGTCTGTGCCGCTCCTTGCGTGCTGTGCTTTGCCTCTGCGTGTGCACGCATGGCCCCGTGCAATGGGCGTGCTTCTGGCACGTGGGTGTGGCACAGCCAGGCTTTGCCAGCTGCTTGTGGCTGAGCTTGGTGTGTCGGGAACAGCACAGTGGGACTGGAAATGATGATGTTCTGTTCCCCTCACAGTTTCCTCCTTTTCCTGCTGGCCAGGACTTGCTGTTTGTTGGAAGACAAGGATGAGCAGTGCCTGGGTGCCGTAACCCAGCGCTCCGGGCAGGGCTAGTCTGGCACGTCTGGGGAAGCGCTTTGTGGCTCTTAATGTTCTCATGCTGACCCTTCTCTGTGCAACAGCTCACCACTGCGAGGATGTGACTTGAGAGCTGGACAGACTGTGCAGGATGAGCTCCCCATGTGCTGCCTGTGCCCCTCTTCCCTGGTGGGTGCTGGCAGAGCTGGGGGAGCTCTGGAGGACAAGGTGATGCCCACGGCTGGGACTGCAGGCTGCCAGGGCTCTCCATCTGGTGTTTCTCCAGGACCTGAGCAGATTCAGTAACCACTGACGCTATCCAGGATCCGCAAAAGATTTTCTCTTGCTCCAGGAACAGAGCCATTAAGGGCTGACCTGTAAATTAATACAGCTGTCTAAAGATTTTTTTTTTTTCCTCCTCTAGCCTGGCACCTAGTAAACACTCCAGCCTGAGAAGCCTTCCATGGCACTGGCCCTCAAGAGTGCTCAGAGAGCTCCATGCCTGCCTTTAAGCTTCTCTCAATCTCTTCTAATGATGTGTTAAACGCAAAGGACTTGCTTCAGCTCCCATGTAAGGAGGTTTGGTTTGCAGCCCATCCTTCATCCTGGCTGTTGCCCTGATCAGTCCAGGGCTGGCACTGCATAGTTGGCAGAGGGGTTGCACCAGCACTGTGATTTGAGTGCTCTGAGGGAGTGCAGTATGCACTGAGGGCTGGGTGTATGTTCCCCGTGGCAGGTAAGAGAAGCTGCCCCAGATGTGGAGATGGAAGGGGTGAAGGTTACAAACCTCTGCACATCTTACACTTTGCATTTCTTTAGGTGAAGGTTTTGGATCCCTTAAGTACTAAATTGTGCCTGAAGGCTGAGGAAAGTGGTGTTATTCTGGTGTGCAGGCACAGAAATTAGGGCACTGCGTGGCGGATTTGGGAGAAGTGCAAATCTCCGTGTTTCGTGTGATGGTTTGTGCTCAGCTCCTGCAGACGGGTGGGTGCTTTGTGGCCTCGGGCAGAGTGATGCTGTTAAACCCATCTCTCTTATTCTAATAAAGTTGTACTTTTCTGAACACAAAATATTTCTGCATCAGTTGCTTAAAGGTAAACCAAGAGGCATTGAGTGTTTCATAAAGTTGATCTGTGTTGCTAGCATGTGACACGATCTCAACACACATCATTATTTCAGAAATTTCCAGATGGCACCTTGCCTAATTGTATGGCTGCTCTTTCCTGCGATCTGAGTGGCGTGCAGGCTTTTAAGAAAAGTCTGTTGTTATTAGCTTTATCATACGTGTTCTCCTGTACCAGCTGGTCACGCAGCAGGAGGTCTCACTCACAGCCTCATTCTTCAGTCAGCTTTAAGGGGGGGGACTTTGCTCCTGTGAGTTAGGTATTTGCATTTGGGATGAGATCTCCAAATGAGAACAACTTGTTTGCCTCCAGTGAGCGTGTTGGTTCAAGGACTAACGTGCCCAGAAGGAGGAAACTGGTTGCTCTTGATGCTTTACGGATGTCCTCGAATAGTTAACTGTGCTCACTGCTTGTCCTGGTGGGGGAGGACAGTGTTTTAAAGAAATATCAGGTTTCAGAAGCCTGGCTGCCTGTGGTGGAGAGGAAAAGAATCCTTTTGCTGTGCTGTCTCACACCCCTACTGCAAAAATATCAGAGGGACAAGTTCTGGTGAAGCTGCCTGTTTTTGGCAGCCACTTCCCTCCTACATCCTTGTTCTTCAGGTAAATCCCTCTTCAACTCCATTTGCTGTTCCCCTTTCTTCCCTGAAAAGTCGTTATCATCCCTTGAAATTAAGAAAAAGACAGGAGGAGGGAATAAATGGATGTTAAGAAGTAGAAAACAATCAATTAAATAGTACATAGCATGTAATTTTGCTTGGAAACTTACCATGAAATTGAGGAGCACTTTAACAACTAGTAATTTAAATTGCATTTGAACACTGCTAATGAGTTGTTTGCATAGGAATTTTGGTCATTTCACAGCAGGTTGTTGTCTTTAGCACCCCTTCATTCAGTTAAAAAAAGAAAAAGTTAAAAAATTTCTTAATGAGGAAGATGCTGTAGTCAGCTGGTCCAACTATTGCTAGTCAAAGGTGGTACCATGGACATTTTGCAAGGCCCTGTTAGATTCAGAGCCATTTACATCCTTAGTGTCAGCACTTCCAGTGTTAAATACATGGGAATTTGGTGCTTTTTATCTAAAAAAGCTTGTTATTGCTGAAAGGTAGGAAAATAACATTATCACTATTGCACTCACAAGCATGATAGAGTTGAGGAGGCTGAAGAACCTCCTTCAGACTCTGGGGTTTGCAGCTGTGGGGCTGACCCAGGAGTGAATCCCGTGGCTCCATCCTTATCACCTTGAACAAATCGTAACAGTGCTTTGGGATCTGATCCTGGCTTGCTCCATCTTCAGAGGAAAAACAGAGAGGTGCAGATCAGCTGTGCCTGTGGGGTATTCGTACTTAAGTTATTAGTCTTGTTTTTCCAGTGTTTAATGCTCTCCTCCACCACTATTTTACTTGTAAAATGCCAACTATTTTCAGCAAAAAGCAGTATCAGCCTAATCTTGTGCTACTTCGCTGCTGGTTGTGCTGGGAACAGACTCTATAGGAAGGCAAACGCAAGTTCCTTGTCTCCTGTTGCTGAATGAACATCCCGTTTTCAGAGCAGGGTTTTTGCAAATCCGTGGGTATGCTTAGCATATGGAAGGGGGTTCCAGTATCAAAACAAATCTGGCCTCCTGTTTCTGAATGTGTAGGTTGTTTCTTAGAAGATGGAACCTTTAAAATCTGTCCCTGCAAACATGGCTGTTAAATCCTGCTATTTCTAGAGGTGTGAGGCAGCTGTCTGCACTGAGATAAGCTATAAAAAGGCAATATTTTCCAAACCCAGCTTTTTTAGCTATACCTGCCAGACAGCTTGGCCAGCGGGAGTTCACAAGGAGTGTCACCACTGCTGCCCTTTTATGCACAGGGTGCTGAGCGGTGTAAAAACTGGGCAAGTCTCCAGGGTCAGCATTAAGCACCAGCTCTTCTGTCTCTATTGGGTGAAATGCTGCTATGCAGGAAGGTGCATTCAGTGTGAAGGAATGGGTGCTTGTTGACTTGGTGTTCTTACATGGTCTCCTGTTGTTTTCTAGGTGATTGACTTTTGTTCTTAATTTTCATTGTGCCTTTCTTGTTGCCGATTTGGTGACCATGTCTAATCACAGAGGGGTTTGAATGCCCCCACTATCATTTGCTTGGAGGCATTCCCGTTTGCTGTGCGGTCTTGAGGGTAGCTGGTGAGTTCAGATGAAACCAAGAAGAAAAACTGTAATTTTTCCTGAGGGTCTGGATGAGGTTTCTCACAGCAGGCTGGTGTTATCACTTAGGCTTCCTGACACGTGTGCTTCCCGCAGTGCTTTGTTAGTTATCAGCTAATTCTCTGCCAAGATGTGTGAGTGTCAGAAAGCTGCATCAGATAACCTTGTAGAGGCTGTTAAGGCTGTAGGGATGGAGAAGGACGTGGCTTTTGAGCATGTTCCCAGTGAAGTATTTCTGAAAGCTGGGAGGGCAATGGGGATGGATGTGTTGAAGTGACTGGAGTGACATCCTCATGCAGGTGAGGAGCCGGTGCATGTGGTGAAATCCATGTGTTGGAGGAGTGCAGGGAGCCAGAGAGCAGAAACCCCAGACAACTTAGGTTCTCATGATGCTAAAAGCTGGTTCTTTATCTCAACTCTGTGAACTCTGTAGCAAGTACTTTTGCCCTCTTATTTTAACTGAATAAGCATTTTATCACCTTCATTCCTGGAAGTGCTTCACCTGTTATGCAAATCCCCCATCCTGCATGGGCGTGGTTGCCAACCAACCAGCCCAGTTCCATGCATGGGCTCTGACATGAGAGGAGGGTTTTGCTTTCCCTGTTTTGATGTGTTTATTCACTGAAGCCCAGGCTGCCTCTTAGTCACCTCTGGACGCCTTGTGTGCTGTGGGTAATCGTTTCTTTGTAATTTCTTTTTCCTTACCCCAGCTTTCCATCTCAACAGTCTACTCGCCTCTTTTCCAGCTTCCTTGCAAAGGCAGACACACATTCAGCTGGTGGAACTGGATGTAGATTTGGCTCCCAGAGCCAAACAGCCATGTGTGTCTGCTTGTCCAAAAACCTACAGAAGACTGGAGAGAAGTGAGACGTGGGGTTTGAAATAATCCCACTGAGTTATTTCTGGCTGTGGTCTCTCCCCGTGGTGCTCCCACAAGCTCCTCTACATCTCAGGGTTTGAGCTGAGGTTGAACTGGGCTGGTAAAGGCCCTTTGTTTCCCCAGACAAGCTTTTTTTGAAAAATGCTGATAAATTCAAGTGATAACCTTGTAACAGAGATAAGGAAGAAAAAGTCTTACAGGTAGATTAGTTTGCAGTGGAGGGAAGGCAAACACCAAGGGAACCCACACTGAGCTACCTTGAAATGCTGAGATGGCTTATTTATCATTTACTCACCCAGTAAATGTATCCTGTGCTTTACAAGTGGGGAAGATGACAATCCTTGTCCTAAAGATTCTGCAAAGCAAGGCAGACAAATGTGCATTTGAGGTCTGTGGAAGAGTTAGCACAGGTAATTGCTGGAGATCAAACTCCAGATAAAGCAGATTCCTGGAAGAGAAGGGCTTTTGCAGTGGGAGCTGTGGGTGATGAGAAGGATGTTTCAAGTGCTGGAGAAGTGGATAGAGAGAGGAAGGTAAATGGGTATGGAGGGAGGTGAGAAGACCTGAAAGGAAAGAATGTTGAAGGGGAGGGTAGAAAGTGAGAAAAGGAGTAGGAGGAAAAAAAGAGCAGCAAGTCTGCTGTGGGAGGGGATGGTGTAGATGAGAGTCAAGATGACCTTAATGTTTCTTCGTTGTGTGTTAAAAGCTATGCCATAACTCAGCTACTGCAATTAGTCATCTCCCAGGGTATGAAGTACCAGTTTCTTCTCTGAATGGAGTGTACTGGTCCTGGCTGGAGTCCAGTGCTGGAAGATCTCTCGGCCAGGCTTGAATGCCCCATGTGGTGAGGTGCTGGGTGGTCACATCCTGTCTGTGTCCCACTGCCAAACATTAATAGGCAAGTGCATAAGCAGCTTGTCATTTGCTTTATACCCTCAGATTTAGTTAGTCCTCTAGAGACTCAGACAGCCAATCAGAGGTTGGTGTGTGTGTGTGTGCATATGTAGAGATGTACCTCCAGCTTGCTTATCTTTTCTGGGGCTTACATCTGAACCCCATCTATTTTTTGTGTCTCTTCTTACTGCGGATCTTTTTCAGATCTTCCTTCTGACTCCTCATTTCCTCTACAAAGTAGTCCCCCATCCTTCTAGTTCTTTCCTAATTGCCCATTAGTTAGACACAATTCTTTTGTAGCCAGTATAAGGCGTGGGAACATGTAGGACGTCTCTGGAGCTCAGTCCGTATACTGTCATGGCATGGTGTTCCAGCAGGAGAGAAACCTGAGTGCAGGACATCTGAAATTGCCCATTATCTCTGCTCATTTCTTGCAGTCCATAATTTGGGGGTGGGGAAGTGAGGGGAAGAGGAGGCGAGTTGCTCTAAACATGACTCATCCCACAATTGATCGATACAAAATGTTCCATGACATTTTCATTGCCAAAAATTACTCCCCTCTCCTACCCCCGCCTTCTGTGAGGTGCTGCAGAGGCTGCTTTACTGAGCTCAGTGGTGGTGGCATGGCCAGCCCAGCCAAAGGGTGTCTGAGTTTTGGTTCAGACCTTACTTTCTGGGTGGGCTGAGATTGAGCGCATTGGAGGTCACCTGATTTCAGAGGGGAAAGAGATTCCTGGCTGCTCTCAGGAGATTTTGTGTTGCTCAAGGGATGGAGCAGACCTGTTTGACGAGAGGAGTCACTCCCAGCCCTCCCCAAGGGGAGGGAGGCCAACAGATGTGTGATATGTACGGCAATATGAAGGAACATAATAGAAAGTATCGTGGGCTATCAGCCAGCAGCCGCTCTGGGCCAGTGCCACCGATGGCTCCCTTGGGCTGGAGAGGCTTTCACTGGTGTGTCCTTGCTGAAGTTTCCTGCTGTGTGCAGTGATGGGGTGGAGATGGAGCTGCTGAGCACTCTCGTGCCTCCAGGTGTGTTTAGGGCAGTGATTTTACTGCCTGTTTACTGACCAGGAAGGGCCAAAACTTGCCCAAAGCTGCACCGATGCTGCCAGGTGTAGATATGTACTTGTAAGTACATATCTAAGGCAAAGAATTGATCCAAGTTTCCTGATTCCATTTGTCCTGTCCTTCTTCCTGGCATCTTCATGAGCAGCTTTATGGGCAGCCCTACTGTAGCAGTTGGCCATGATTGTATTTGTGCACAGGAGGCTCTCTGCCACTCTTGCCTGGCATGGGGTGGGAAGTATCACTGGGCTGAAACTGCCCCAACAAAACCCTACCTGTTAGCACTGGGGTTTGTTTATTAAAGCACTCTTGCAAGTTTACCCGCAGATCAAGGCCTTGACTGTGGCAGGTGGAAGACGTGAAATAACTGCAAATACTCTGTTGCCTTTTGAAGAGGCCGCTGAGGTCAGCCCAGTGATACTTCCCATCCCATGCCAGGCAAGAGTGGCAGAGAGCGTGCGCTCCTGATAACGTTATCTGTTGGTACAAATGGCACCAACGGCATCTTCTGCTCCATCCTGCGCTGGGAGAAGGTGCTGCCAGGAGCTGGGCTGCGTGGGGTTCTGCATCGTGGTGTGCTGTGATGGCAGGGGCAGGACCCAGGACGTTCAGCAGCCCCTGGTGAGATGTGTAGGTAGCTGCTGCTCTGCTTCGGAGCTGCTGTCACTGTGGCAGAACGTTACAGGATCCAGGGCGTACACAAATGTGTTTACAGAGCAAATAAAGGCGGGAGAGAAAAAAGGAAAAGCCTCAAAGTGGCTTTGGGTGTTTTTTAAGTGGTAAAGCTGAGAAATTCCTGAGCATATGCAATTAATGTCTGTTTAAACAGAAACTTCTTTAATAGCTGAAATATCGGCTCCTACGGAAGAGCTTTCCTGGTGGGTCTTTTTCATCTCCAGCCGCCTGCCCTGCCGGGGTGTGTAGGGGGATGTCTCCAAAGGTGCTGGGCTCCGTGTTTTCGGTTGGGCTCGTTAGGTGTTTGCAAAGGGCGATGCCTCCCTTCTTTCCTGGCTTGCTTCCACTTCTCTGGCTGTGTGAAGGTAAAAGTGGTAAATTCTTACGAAAACTCACCCATTTGGGTCACGAGGGTCCCATGCCTGATGTAATTTGTTTTTGTGAGGTGTTGTTATTTACTCGGATCCTGGAGGGATACAATGCAGAATGAGCCAAAGGGCTTCTCTCCCGCTGGAGCTGTGTGTGCTTTGTCTGCGAGCAGGCTGCTCTCTGAGCAGCAGTTCTGGTGAAAGCTTGTGAAGTTCTCCGAGTAAAACCACTGGGGAACGGGGTACGTCGTGGAGGCAGGAGAGGGTTGGTAGCAAAGTCTTTGTAAGCTTGACCTGCCCATTAAAACTTCACAGGGTCTCACTGGCTGCGTGGATGTCAAAGCAGCAGCCTGCTGTGGACTTTATGCTGTTTGTGTGTATTTCACTTGATTTTAAAAAAAAAAAAAAAAGTCATGGGGATGTTTTGAACAGTCTCGCTGAGCACCACTGTCGCCCTTCTCATTAGCTACAGCAGTGACCTGGGGCTTTCTTCTTGTGCTGGAACTTGCAAAGGTATGCTTTTTCCCTTTTTCTTTTTATCTTTTCCTTTTAAAAACACCATTGAAGTGCCTCTCTCAGGCTTCAGCAGCAGTTGCTTCAGCCTGTGCTGCTGTCCACGTGCTCGCTGGAGGCTCCTTTGTTACTCTGACACGTAGCCAGATGTGAGGAGTGGTCTGCAGGACCTGCTTCAGTGGGGCCACACCACACCTGAGCTCCGTGATACACGGGGCCAGATCCATAGCAGGTGTGGATGGCCTGTTTTGTCAAGGCTGTTATTCTCTTAGCACAAAGAAAACATGTTGAACTCCTTGCAGTTTATAAGGCTTTGAAAGCTTGGCATAGACATAATGTTCCTCCTTGAGCTGTAGCTGCTGGATCTCTTGGTGCAGTTCATTTGTTGCTTCTGAGTGCTGAATGCTCATGTAGAGTAAACTCTGAAATGTCTGAACAAGCCATGCTCCCCTTGTAACACCTCTTTTTCCCTAGAAAAACAGGTGGAGATGTTTATGCCTCTGTCCCACTTTCCTTCCTCCCCACAACCTTGACACTGTTGTCCCACTGTTGTGGATCACTTGTGTCATGCACCAGTGTAGCATTTGTCCCTCGAGAACGCACCAGTCACTGCTGATTTGTCTCAAATCAATGTCCTTGCAGTCTTGAATAATACCCACGTTAAGCAGGTGGAGCTGATACAATCACTTCCAACGCAGCTGATGGCAGCTGGGTCAGAGTCTTTCTCACTGTTTCCTGCCAGAGGAGAAAATAAAGCACACGTGAAGGCAAAATACACGAGTTTTCCCCTTTGTCTCCCCTCCCCGGCACCCAAGTCATGCTTTCCGCAACAACAAAGAAGTCTCAGCCAATCTGTTTCACAGAAGAGGCTGAATTTCTTAGAGTCAACATTTCCATGTCTGACAAAGTTTAAAAAACTAAAAAAAAAAAAAGAAAAATAAAAGGCAGAAAGGGCAGAGAGGCTGCCTGTGGTCTGGCAGGCAGCCAGGCAAGGAGTGCTCTTTGGGGTTATTATTAGGCAGATAACTGTATCAAGAGCTTAAACATCACCCTGGGTCTGACGGTCTGCCGTGCTCTCTGTGAAGTGCTGATGCACATTTCATACTCGTGAGAGAATGTATTGTAGGACCTGAAGCCACTTTTTAAAACCCTTTTTTTTTTTTCCTTTTCCCCTGCAGTAACTAGGGTGCCATAAGAGTTCCTGGGAAGTGATTACAGGTGCTCCATGGGGAGCTATTGCTAGTTTGGAGCTTGCAAATTTTTTTCCTGCTAGCATCCCTGTATTCCTGCCTCTGATAGGAACCATGCCTAGAGTTTGTACATGTCAGGGGTGTCCCTGAGTGAACTGGACTGCCCTGAAGATTTTCTAACCCCTTCTCAGGACCTGTCACACAGTGGAGGAAGTTTTGGGGCCCATGGGTTCTGGTTTGGAAGGTGTGTGTACAGAGGGGTGCTCTGAGGTGTGGGGAGACCCTGTCACCTGTGCTGCCCTGTAGAAGAGGGGACACGTGGGAAGTGGAAGGACAGGCTTTTGATGATGAGAATTGAGATGCAGCACTTAACACACTTGAGAGGCAGAAGCTGATGGAGAACTGCACAGTGTGGGATGACACGGGTGGAGCTGCTGGCTGGGAAGTTACTTTTCAAGTACTCAAGACCAGCATAAGAATGTCTGTTTGTAATGCTGCTAGATACCATGTATCTGTCTCTGTTCCCATCCATAGCCGGTATGTGCAAGGCTATATATAAACGCTGTGATGGCTGGTATTTTGGCTGATACACTCACAGTTTTGTGCCACATTGAGAGATTTTAAAATATCTCCCTGTTCCAGGAACATCTATACCATGGCAGATGTCATCTGGCATGGGGAGTGGCTTCTGTAAAGAGAGCTCAGCATTATTACTATGAGCCTTAGTAGTCTATTAGAATATTTATTGCTTCACTGCCACCACAAGACATGTGAGGTGTGTTATTTCTGCCTGTCAGAGTTTTTTCACACATGCAGGCAGGCAGCATCTGTCACTGCTCACTGCGAGTCACTAGCTTTCATTCTCAATGAACTTTCTTTCCAGCTGGAAGGAAAGCAAAATAAAGGCATCAGAACTACACAGAGCTGATGAGAAGGGAGTTCATCAACATCTATTTACCTTGGAGTTGTGCCTCTGAGGACTGTCTTGAATTTGGGTCCTTCTTGGCCAAGACACAGCCACCTCATACTTGCTGTTGTTTGATTTCAAGGAGAGTCTGTCGACCTGTTGTGTCAGGCCCTGCGGAAACCTGGTATGAGTCAGAGGTGTCTCTGTTGCACGAGATGAAGAGTAGGAGAGGAAACAAGTGAGAAATGACTTGCTCAGGACTTTCTTTTGGGAGTAGCTCTCAGGTTCCCCAGGCCTCAATTTATCAGCCGAGGACCTGGCGGCACTGCCTCATCCCTGGGACCTGTCAGAGTGTGAGCAAGTCTTATTCTTGTGTGTCTTTGCAGAACTGTGGTGTTTTCATGGTGGTTGTGAAGCACTGGCTGTGCCAGCCACGTTGTGGTAGAAGTGCTCATAGGGTGATTGCTGGCATCACCAACAAGCTCTACCTGTACACATGGGGATAATTCTCCCTTGCTCCTGCTTAGGACAGGGTTTGGGTGGAGCCTTTCAGACTAGAAGGGCTGGAGAACATGTTGAGGTTTGTCCCTTCATTGTAGAGAGTTTATGGACCTGTAGAGAAAATAAGGCAGTAAAAACCAAAAGGGAAACAGATGTGAGAAGTCCCACCTGAGCCTTGACCTGAGTCTCTTGTTTTGGGTTACCCTGTGAGGTGTGCTCTGTTCAAATCCTCCTCTGGGAGCTGCCATGGGATGCTTGTCTGTAACCAGCAGGGCAGCCAAAACTTTCCCTTTTGCTCTGGGTGAGGATGGAGGCTTTGGATGTGGGTTCATTCCCCATGTTCACTAATGAGGGGGAAAAAATAATCAGTGGAGCAGCAAAGGTGTGGAAAATGGGATTAGATGCTTCATATGAAGATTGGCCAGGTAGGAGGCATCCCTGTTGGGCTTCTTATTTGTCTGAGCCCGTAAGGTCTTCCATGTTGCCTGCTCAGTTTGCCTCTTGTTTGGTAGGGTGTTGTCAGAACCGGCCAGACGTCCCTGTCTGCCAGCTCTTTGCGGAGTTGAGGTGTTATTTGGAGAAGGTTTGTGCAGAGGCTGGAGGTAGCCTGGAGCTCCATAGGACTGGCCTAGTGAGTCACCATGGTCATGACATTGGTGCCTTGGCAGGTGTTGAACAGCCAGAGGGTTTCTGCTCCCTGATCAAGGGCAGTCCAGGAGAGGAGTACTGTGGGTTTACACCTGCTAGAGGCACAAGAAGCTCTTGGGTCTGGACCAAGGTAGAACTTCACATTTTTCTGTCACTTTAGTGGTGGACTGAGCGATGTCAGAAGCAGAGGGCTGTTTGTAGGGTTTTTCTGTAGATCTCCTGTCTCTTGCATCCATCCCACAGTTCTGGCCCAGACCCACTCCCTCATGCCAGGCCAATGTACACAAGTAATAATTCAGATGAGAATAAGTCTGGTACCTCCTCCTGACCTGGTGATGGACTTCCAATGTTTTCCTGACAGAAGAGGAATGGGAGGAACATGTTGTGGGGCTGTCTCCTCCCTGCTGTAGCTGGGGATGGGGCTTACAGCAGTGACACTTGGGTTCGTTCAGATGGTGTCCATCCAGCCCAGGGTCCACCTCCGCCGGTGGCCAGCATCAGGTGCCAAGGGAAGGCTATCAGCTTCCCCAGGTGGCCAGCAGAGAGGCACGACTGACATTGCTCACCACCCTTCCCACTGTGGCATCGCAAAAACCCCGAGCGTGCCCAGCTGGCAGATGAAACACGAAATGCGCAGAAAGCCTCGGTGGTGTGGGCGTGCTGCGTTGGGAGAGCAGAGAGGAGGGGGGTGGAAAAACATCTCCGGTGTCGCCTCACCGAGTGCCAGGAAGTGGCCCGGCTCTGGGGTGAAAGACGAGCAGGGTCCGGGCGCGGAGGGTCGGCAGCCCCGGCGGGGCGGCACATTCTGTACATTCTGCAGCCCGCCGGGCAGCCTTGGGCCGTGCTGCCGGGCATCCAGCCCGGCTGGCATCTCGCTATCCTCACACCCGCTGAGCCTCTCTTTCTGCCCTTTTGTTCCCCTCCCCCTGCCCCACTCTGCCTTCAGCTGAGGTGCACTTGTTTATCCATCGGGCTCTACAGCCTATAAACAGGATGTCTCTCTGCTTCCTTTCAGCCCGGTAACACTAAACCACTCCGGGTGCAGATAACTCTTTAGGAACCCTCCTCGTGGCTGAATGAGCCTTGTGTTGGTCATGGCCGGCTTAGATGAGACAGCACATGCCTGTATATATATATATATATATATATATACGCATATGCATCTAATAGGGATGTGGTATGAGCTGGCCACGGTGAACAAATTCATGTTGCTGTAAAGGAAGTAAGTGCATGTTTTAGGCAGGGTGGCTGAAACAAGACACCGATTTAAACCGGATCCTGAATATACAGTTTGTAAAAACAAGCTATTGTGTAAAACCCTAAGCCTGTGAAACCTTTTGGGGGGAAAAAAATCTGCAGTTTATTTTGTTTAAATGTTGCTTCCCAAAGATTTTCTCACTCTGCCGGAGTCCTGGATACTGAGAGCCTGACAGTTAAACGGAGCATGTGGAAAGGCATTGCATTAGCTAGTACTTGTAATGCTGAGTGAAATTTTGAATGGAGGAAACAAAATCAGAAAAGAAAAATACTAACACACTGTGTCAAAAAAATTTCTCGTTCAGAAAGGCAGTGTTCAGGCTGTGTAAAAGCAGTGAGGATAAAGGTCACTTTTCTGAAGCACTTTTTGATCTGGGACCTTGTAGTCACAAATAATAATAACAAGCAAAATGGAGTTTTGAGATATTCAGTGTCTTAGCTTTAACATTCGGAGTGTTCAGTGATTTCTACTGACTGTGGCCTTGTTGTAAGCTCTGCTATAAATCAAGTCCTTTACAGCCCCTGCTCCCTTAAATCTGTAATTTCCTTTAATATCTTGTCTTTCATTTGAAATAAACGTAAGGTTCTGGGCCTTGTGGTTGTGTAGGAATGTTTCGGAAGAAGGACTTTCTTTTCCCAAACAGGAGGTAAACTTTAAACACACTAATTTTTATTGTATTGGTTTTTAAGCTGGTTTTACCAACTCTGGGGCTGGACTGATGACTTTTGAACACCTGAAGATGCAAAGCAGTTCTCTAGAAAAGAAATGAATGATGTCTGTTTTTTTTTTTTTCTTGGATTGACGTGCCTTGACTTCAAGTGAGTTGTCAGTGAGAGCTCATGCTTTTGTAAAAGTTTTAAGTTTCTACCCACCACTTCAACCAGGTTGTCAGATCAACATGTCTCGTTTACAGCGATGTACTCTGGATCTGTTACTGAGACGTGGTTCAGAATAGCTATTGAGGAACAAGTTGTTCTGCCACAGCTTTTCTGTGAGCGCTTTGTGTGCATGCAGCCTCATTCCAAAATGAACATGCCTTTCTTGACTAAGTTCAGGCTATTTTGGAAGGTGGAGTAAGATAAAACATGGAGGGGAAAAAAAAAAATTCTGTTCTTCCAGAAATAAAGTGATTTACATTGGGCGTGTTTTCTGTGAGCCTTTTGCGTTCTGAAGTCGCTGCCTACCTGGGTGGGTAGATCCCAAGCCATGTGGCTGGCCCTGAAAGTTTTGCAATTTGTTTTATGGTGGCAGAGAGTCCTTAGGAGATCAGCTGTTTTCTATAAAAAGCTGGATGATGGTGATTTTAATCGAGGGGTCAGCGTGCTTGGCGCATGGTCCTTTTGTGTGAGCAGGCTGGGTGAGTGACAGGGCTTATTTGCACTGGTTGCATAAGGGTTTGACACAAATGGATTGGGTGATGAAGCTGATGGCACCTGCCATACAGATGCCATTTAAATAAAGATGTCCCCCTGATCGCAAAAGCATTTACCCATCACAGGGGCTGGCAGTGCTGGGTCATATTTAAGCTGTTTCTCTTAGCTCATGGAAAATAGGAGTGGATTTCAGTGTTGCCTTTCTGGGTGGGCAGTGTGACATTGCCAGCGGTCATGGGCCTCTTGGGCAGTGAGAAACTCTCGTGGAGCTCATGGCCAGGGGAGCAGGCGGTGCTGGAGGGGTGGCTGATGCTCTTCTACAGAACCTGGCTTGTGTTAAGGGCCTGTCCCTGCAGACTGCTGGGATTCTGGGGAATGCTGAGATTGGGTTTTGCTTTGCCCAGGGGCAAAGCTGTGTAACCCCTCCTGCCTCCCCTTTAGTGTGGCCAACTGTTATTGCTTCTTTGGTAAGGTGTTTGCATCCACCCCATCTCACATTTCCCAGGAGAAAGGGGAGCCAAATGGTGTGAGATCTGTAACTGGGCTGATTGCCCACTCACGTGTTGGCATTCACATCACAGGGAACGCTGGATCAGTGACTGAGCTTCCTCTTCCCTCTGCCACACCTGGGTGCTGCAGCAGGGCTTGTTGCTGGTCTCACACAAGCAGTGTGTCACCTCTAGTGTGCTCCCCCGTCTTTTTGTTTCCTCCTTTTAGGAAAGGGGCAGAGCAGGTCTGAAGGGGAAGGGTAAAGCTGGACTTGGTGGTGAGTGCTTAAAATACTGATGTGTGCTGTAGGAGAGAAAGCAGTGTCGCTTTAGAAACTTCTGTGACTGTGAGGACAGCTCCTGAAGAGGGAGGAAAACAAAGTGTTGCATCCGTGTGTAGGAGGTGCATGTCAGAACAACCCCTTCACTTCTCTCTGCTGGAAGTCACTCTGGATATAAGATGGTTCCTCTCTCTGTTTTCCCTGTGTCCAAGCAGTTGCTCGCTGTCCTGGCCACCTTTTGAAGAGGTCTCTGTGGTTAAAGCTGCTCTGTGCTCCATTCATTGAAGCCAAGAGCTGTGCGTTTCCCTCTCTTCTATGACGCAGGAAAGTTCACTTCCCCCACTGCTCACTTTGGCGAACATGAGGTGCTCTCATCTGACCAGCCACTGTGTGGCTTGTGCTTGAGCTGGAAGATAAATTGTGCTAAAATGTTAACTATTGTCATTGGTGTGCCTAAGAGGGGACAAAAATTGCCTTTGTCTTGTTTCAAACGTTTTCTGATGCTGCAGGAGTCTGAGGAGGTGACCTCCAAGTGCTGCTACCTTCCTTGGGTTGGTGGCTGACTTCTGTTGACAGCACAAGGAACTTTAAAACTTTAGTCCTCCACCTTGCACTCCTGATTTCTTTGTATTATCCTGGAATGGCTTTAGAGGATTTGTGTGGTGTGTGTGTTCCCAGTGCCGGAACTGCTCTGTCCCTTGGGGCATTTAATAGCAGTAGGGACACGGTATCTCATGTGAATAAGCTTGGCAAAATACAAAAGGGAACAGCTATTTCTAATACACTCAACAATGCTAATTGACAGGTGGTAGAAAAGAGAGAATGTATAGGCTAGGCATCTTAGTAGGTAATTTCTCTGCAGCATTTAAACATTTTGGAGAAAAATATATTTGAAAAGTGCTGCTGCTGTGTAAGAGGAAGGGCAGTGTTGAATCAAACTAGAGGAGAAAGATGAACTGATTGGTTTCCTCGCCATTTCTCTCTCCACACACCCCCCTTTCCTAACATTTAAAGTGGAAAAAGTCATCTGGTTTGAAAAATGTCACTTGGTTAAAGAGAAAAAACAACCAACCAGAAGCTCAAAGCAAGCATTTACTACACTGTGTGTGGGTGGGATTGTGGGACCTGCACAAAAACTATGCTTAGGAGCTGGACTGGCCCAGGAAGGAGTGGAGGGGAGCAGTGTGCTGGGGCTGGATGTGGCACGGTCAGTGGTTCTGTTGTGCAAACAAGGTGGTGCAAATGGTTCCTCCTCCCAAAAATGAGATGACGTAATTCAGTCCACTGGTCAGTAATATATGACGAGTAATGATTAATTTGATGGAAAAAAATGAAAGCTAATGTGAGCAGAAGATGAATTTGGAGCCTGGAAGGAGGACATTGCTAATCCTTGAATCTTTGAATGGTTTGGGTGGAAAGGGATGTTAAAGGTTATCTAGTTCCAACCTCCCTGCCATGGACAGGGACACCTTCCATTAGACCAGGCTCCTGAGAGCCCCATCCAAGCTGGCCTTGGACACATCCAGGGCTGATGGAAGCCTGTCAGAGCTCTTGTAACCATCTCTATTGGAGCAGAGGTTGTTGCTGTGCAGAGTTCAAAGTTATTGCTTGGGAGGAAAATGGGAAATGTTTCTGCATGGGGGAAAAAAATGTAGAAAGAGCCCCTGCCTGCCATAAAACTCACAGGGCTTTCCAGGATATGAACTTTCAAGCTTTGTAGTACCTTTCTGGTGTAAGAAAAATAGTACAACACAAAGCTCCCTCCCATCCAAAACACTGAAATACTGACTAAAAATTATTGTGCACAAGTATTGTTACTTGGTGGTGGGAGATAAATGGAATTCTCCCTCAGAATAAATCAGTGGTAGACCTCCAGGTGCTGCCTGGAGCTCAGATTCCCTTGGCTGCCCCATGGCACTGTGTGGGTTTGCTGGGAAGAGGTACATTAAGTTTCTCGAGGATTTTTTAAAAATCCTGATGGATACTGTGTAATCTGTATTTTAATGTTACTCTTGTGGTCAGTTGTGCCAGTTATCTGTGCTTTCTGTGTTTTGGGAACCTAAAATATTCAGTCTTCCTTGGGGTTTTTATCCTTCTCCTCTCAGTTGCATAACTGGGTCATTCTGTCTGGTTGATAACCCCTGGCTTCAAGCTCTTTACACTTTCCTGCTGACTTAAGACATCCCCTCCTCTTCCCTCCCTGATTTCCTCCTTGCCTGCACCCTGCAGACGTGCTCCTGAGATGCTGGGTGTGGGTTACAAGTTCCTGAGAAAATCTGTGGGTAAATAATTAACATGTTGTAACACTGAGTCCCCCTCTCCCCTCCCCGGGGCGAACTGGTGACAGTGAATATTCACTTAGTGAGCTTGTCATGCCTGTCCCAAACGGCAGATACACTGGATTGGGTTATCTGTTTGTTTGTTTGGTTGGTTTGGTTTTTGTTTTGTTTAGTTTTTTGTTTTTGTTTTCTTTTGGCTCCTCTTTGTGAGAGTAAATAATGCTCAGACTGCAAAGGAGATGTGGAATTGCAGGTGAGGAGCTGACCTCTAAGTCTCTGAGCTGGTTACATCCCTGCTCAGCAAGAAAACAGTTTCTTGTTTGAAAGAAGGTAAAGTGAGTTCTGACTCAAACTGGTGCGTTTGGTTGGGGTCTGGTTTGAGCTTCAGAGCAAACTTGCATTGGGAAGCAGCAGCTCCCAGACCTCCATGGCAGGATGTACCTTGTGTGCTCACCTTTCCTACCTGCCTCCTCCTGACCTGAGCAGGGTGAGTGCTGGAAAGGGAAACAGCGCTCCAAAAAGTCTTCCATAACCAGCCTGGGCTGGAAAAGATTGTTACTGTGGGTGAACAGCTCTTCCTCTAGCAGGAGGCATGCCTGAAAGTTATTCTGGCTGCTGTAAAGCATGAGTTTCATGAGCTGGACCTGAGGATGGGAAGGAAGGGACAACAAGTGGGGTTTAAAAGCTTGGTGGGAGTAAGGGCCTGTAAAGAAGTGGCTCAGGAAGTTTTGAGGTGGGTGTCACTGAGCAGTTCAGTGCAAGCTCTTAGCATGGAGAGGTGACAGAAACCTCCTCCTGGGTGTTGTACAGCAGTTGCTCAGCCTCTGTTGAGCACTTACTCTGGCAGTGATGGCTGCAGAAACACGTGCTGCTGGTGAGACCGAGAGGAAGAAAATGGGAAATACCTAATGTGTCTGCAAAGAAAAAGAATCTAAAAAGTCCTTTGATCTCAAGCTTTTGTGGGTTTCTCTTTATTTGGCTTGTTCATGCTCCTTGGAGGATTTCTGGAGAAGCTCCAGAATTCAGCCTTGATGAAAGCCACCTTCAGACTTCCAGGCGACATCCCCAGTGGGGCTGAGTGCATGTGGGGAGAGCTCTGGCTGTGGGGCGGGCACTGCTGTTTCTCTGACTGCTTGGACCAGTTCCGAAAGTGAAGTACCGAAAACGAGGCCAGCCAGATGAAGTGTTTCCCCTACCCGGTGGCATTTGTTGTGATGTAAAGCTGGAATGGTTCCTAGAAAGCATTAAAACACAAATAATATTAACCAGGACTGAGAGAGAACAGCCAGTCACTCGGAAATGAGAAATATGTTACGGTGCGAATGGGTCAGTAGGAATGAGGCCGTCTGGTTTTTGCTGCTAAATCTGCTACTAAATCCCTCGAGAGCCTAACAGAAGCCTGGTCCAGCAGGAAAGGTCATGAGCAGGGTGCTTGTCTGCACCAGTTGGGTCTGGGAGGCTTCAGCTGCAGGTGTTGCTGCTGAACTGGGGCATACTGGGCAAGGCTAGCCCTGCCTGAAGATTGTGATATCCTGGTCTGGGCAGTTGATCCCTCTGACTCAGCATACTTGCCTCTCAGCTGGGACTGATCCAGCCCACCCACCCCAGTAAGGCTTAAACAGAGCATTTCCTTGTAAGGCATTTGGGGTTCCTGAGAGGTTTCATGCTAATCACATGCAAAGTGCTGTCCATCAAATACTCACCTGTTTATTGAGATATTTACCTGGATGATAACGTCTCTTCCCCTTCCCTCCAATAAAACGTGCCTGATAACTCACATGAGTGCTTGTAAGGCCAAAGGGACAGTCAGCCCTTTTAATCTGTGCTGTCATGAAATAAATAACCCACTGAGCTAATTCCCTCGAGCTTGTCCTAATCTCACCTCACCCTCATCTTTGTTCACATGCGCAAATGCACTGTCAGCAGTATGTAATGTGCTTCCCTTGCAGCTTAAACAATAAATCCTATAAGACCAAAGCTTTGGAGATGGAAATTGCATCCTGTTGGTGGTCTTGGGCATGTGATTCAGGTGACTGAAGGTCAGCTTGAAAGGACTGCACTGACTTCAAAGAAATGTATTCCCTTCTCTCGAAATTTCACACTATAATTTGGGGAAAAACATTTTTTGACTTTTGCTTGATGCTAAATAGATGTGTGCAATCATTTTTGTGTTTTAAAGTATTGGATTTCTACTGTGGTTTCTGCAAGACTTTCTCACAGCAACCATGGGAGAAAGAAACTACTGAAAACCACCAGGAGTTTTTAAAATATTTTTTTGACACACCAAAAAGGTTGGCAAGGGACTCAGTGTAGATACTGAAACTACCTGTGTTTTTCTCAAGTCTTACCCTTTGTTGATACTCAAATAAACTTGATGGTAAAAAGAGTTTGTTGCTTTGAAGTGAGAAGTTGCAGCATCCTGCAACTCCTCTCCTCCTGTCTCTTTGTCACTCCTGTTCTTATTTGATCTGTTGTCACCTTTGGAGGAAGATGATGTGTTTCCCTGCAGGGGCTGAGGGAGGAGGGCAGGCAGGCTCCTGGTGTGTTTCTGTAATAGAAACCCATATTTAAATGACAGGCAGTAAACTTTTCTATTTTCTTTTTGCTTTTGGATGGTGTTCTGTTTTATATGTTGGGATGCTGCACTTCCCTGGGGCAGGCTTGCAGCAGTGGCTCTCCTCCCTGCAGTCACTGTGTGGTCTCTGTTTCTGTAATTTGTCTGATCAGCAGATATTTTGACATCCATGTGTTTTGAGAGGGGAAGACAGGCACTTAGCCTTCAGTTGGAACGAGGCCTGGCGTTGCTGTACATCTCGTGTTCAGTGTGAGACTCCCACAGAGACCCTCCAGTTCAAACCTGTTCCCCTCTGTGTGTGAGTGTATGGTGAGACTTCTCTCCAGCTCCGTGAGCCCCTGGGCTTTGGAGATGCAGAATCCCCTTGCACAGGGTGCTGGAGGTCCCAGAATGGGGGGGAAAGCCCTGAAGTTGTGTTGCAGTAGGGAGCAATGTTGCTCGGTGCCCTCCTCACAGCTGCCTGCCTAAGCAACAACTTTAGTCCTGGCTTTTTGCACGAAGCAGGAGGATCAGGCATCTCCACTGCTTCTGGAGCCTGTTCCGCCACTTTGGGGAGAAGTAGTTTAAAGGCTGGTGTGAGTTTGACTCAGACACCAATCTGGAGGGGGGGCACAGAGAAGTGGTAGGTGTGCTGGGGATGTGTGGTTTGCTGTCCTGATCCTCTCCTGATTACTGGCAAAGGGCTTGATCTTAAAACCTTGGTATCTTGATTCTGCTCTGTTTTCTCATAGTTATATTTTCACTGGGTGGCATCTATAAGAAAGATGAGGATTCCAAGAGGTAAAATACAGTTATCTTGCACTGCTGAACTGAGTTGGATTTTGTTCCGTTGGGGCTTCCCCAGATGGAGGGTTGGGTTGAGCCATTGGACTGGTGAATTCCAAAACCTGGATGTGCCATTTGATGTCTTGCTGTGAAGTGCTCCTTCTTCTGTGCTGTCTTCAGCACTGAAGAGCTTGATCCCTTGTTTGGGTTGGATAATCATTGAAAGAGAGTGCTGATTGATGTAAGGGAAGGTCCAGGGCTTGCAAAGGGTAGTGTGCATCCCTCTTTTGGGTGAGTAACCCCAGGGATGGGTGGATGTGGGAGCAGCTGGACTGTAATGTGGGTCATTGAGGAACAGGGAATGGTGAGGCCGTCTAACCTAGAGGGGTTTGGGCTCTGCCCCAGGCTACCACAGTAATCATCAGTGTCAACATCTGGCACATCAATTTTTCCATTAGAAACTCAGTTCTTTGTGGGATTTTAATATCTTGGCTATTTCAGATCACGCTGAGAAACAGCATGCCCCCGTGCAGGCACTCAGGATGCTTTAGTCATTTGCAAAGCCAACATATATAATAATAATTTATTGCACTGCCTTGAGAATAGGCAAGATGGGAAAACCAAGCCCCTGCGTAGCAGGAGTTCTTTTCTATCAGCCAGGCTGTAGGAACGATGTGCTTGCAATTAACTCTAATAGCAAGAGAGTAGCTGGTGAGGGGAGGGGTCGGGCAGAGGGGCTTTTTTTGGCTGAGGTTCTATTTTGAAACACAAGAGCTCCTTGATAATAGGGCAGGTTCAGGATAGTTCAGCAGTTGCCCATGCCCAGTGAGGTAGTGTGGTGGGAGGCTGGGGGGAAATCACTGTATTCCTCACAGGTAACATGGAAAGGTGTTGAAACCCGGTGTCCTATTTGATGCTGAGAGGCTTCCTGGTTGTAAGTCTGTATGTCTTTTGTCATGTGGACAAAACTTTGTGGTGTTATGAGGCATGACCCCACCAGGAGAAGTGGTGGTTCAGAAGGGACTAGTGAAAGGTCCTCCTGGTCTCTGCTGTGTGCTCACAGCCCATGGCTGGTCCACAGTGTGACTTAGAGCAGATGGAACTGGGTCTGGGGAGATTTCCTCCTCTTGGAAACATCTGCAGCTCCAGTGTGTTACAGTCTCTCATGAGCCTTAGCATCACTTACCAAGTATAAAACTGAGAGCTGAGCCTTCACAAAGTTCCTATCTGAGATAAAGCACTTCCAGACTTCAGCTTTACTTAAAGCTCTGGGCACACAATTCAGGCAGTCTGGTTTGCAGCCACAGCTTTCTTGGGGGCATGAGCTGCACGTGTGTGTGTGTAGCAACCCTACAAAACAGGATCTGGTTTAAGAGAGTATTTCTTTACAGGAAAGCACGTAAGTATATGTTCAAGTCCTACGGAAGTCAAAGCAACTTAAGCACATATTACAGTTAATCAGGAGCTTAAGTGATTTTCTGAGTTGGCCTAGATCTGGAATGACACGTAAGGCTCTCCTGAGTTTGGATTGACAGCCCTATTCTGTAGTTCCTTCCCAAGGAAAGTGCTGATTTATTTATTTTTAATTCTTGCCTTAAAGAATGGCCTTTTTTGGCCTTACTGCTTTGCAAGTTATTGGAAAGGATGATGTGAAAAGGTAAAGCGCTCTGAGCAACACAGTCCTTTTGAAATGACGAAGACAATTTGTACCATTCATTTCAAGAGGACTCTGTGCATCAAGAATAATGCTGTAACAGGGGTGTTTCACTGAAGGATACTGCTGGAGTGGAAATGCCGTCTGGTGTGATCAGAATGACAGCCTGCTTGAAGTTGGTGCTGTGTAATGTGCTGCTATAGATTGCTTTCCTTTAATATTATTTTTTTTTCCCTTTCTGAAGTCTCTTTGCTATGAATGGGATACGTGCCTCATGGATTTGAATCGAATGCAATGTTGTGTAATAAGAACAATAAGCAGGTGCATTGTAGGAAAATTAAGTGGAAAGCTACTGCCTAGAAGGGAAAAGTAATGTGGTTACTGCTGCATCTTTTCCCCGTGTGAGCGTTGTTCCCCAAGCACTTATGGGTTTCCCAGTGCGATAGGTTTATTTAAGGTAAACTGTTCAGGTGAATGGGATGCTGTGCTTCTCAATTGATTTTTTAGTACAACTTTTTATGGTTATAACAATAGATGGTGCTAATATATAGGTTCTTTGTAAGAAGACTAACATTTTGCCTGGAAGTAACAGGATCATTTGATGAAAGCTTGAGTGTTGCTAATGAAAAGGGGTGGGAGAGGAAATTACCTTTAATAAGGAGTTTAAGTGACGTTTTTGTTATAGAATGCCACTGCTCTTGATTTTCGCAGAAGCAAGGAACCCAAGGTGTTCGTGACGCAGGTGTGGTGCAGCTGGGTGCCTGAAGACTTGGCTTGGCTACCCCAGTTTGTGCCTCAGTGCTTTACCCCGTCCTTGCTCTTGAGCGGGCCGATGCTTCTTGGGGCACGCCAGTCCTGGCCCACAGCGTCCCTTGCTGTCCGAGGACAGCCCGGCAGATGCAGTTCTCCTGGTGATCCAGCCCATGCTTGCAAAGCACTGTCTGTTCTTGTGTTTCATGTCCCCACTCGGCCTGGCCGGGAATGAACCCTTGCCTTGACCTGCAGCATCCTCTGGCAGGAAGGCTGCCAAGCGACTTCCAGCTGAAAACACAGTTTGTTAGGAAAGGGAACGAGTTACTTTTTGGCTTGCCTTTTGGACCCCTGGCCTCCAGACTAGGCAGATCTTCTTTCTAGTCCTTACTTTAGTTAATCCAGCCTTGCCAAGGCCAGCAGTGACGCTGGGTGCTTTTCTAATCAAGTCCTCTCTCCAGTCTTGGCTAGAGCAAAACCTTCCAAGTTTAGGTCACCCTAAAGAGGAGGTTTGCTTCTGTGAATGTGTCTGGATGATCCCTTTTACTGAGGAAAGTTCTTGGGTAATGTTTAAAATCCATGCTAGGTCCCATTAATACAAATGGTACTTTAGAAACAGGAGGATGGGGTATCAGGGCTTTCAGCTCCATGTATGATGTGGTGCTGAAGGCTTGTTTGTGCCATGCTGACATATCCTAGCTGGACTGCTCGTGTTTCTTTGCAGCAAGTGACCATTACGTTTTTATTATGAAAGTGGAGTTGTCGATCTAGAAGGGTCGTAGACTGCCTTTTGGGAGTCAAGGAAATTGGCAGAAAATGGAAAGTGCCAGCTTTGAACTACGGAGAGCTGTTGTTCGAGAGTGTCTTGTCTCTTTGAGAAGCAGCGGCTCACAGGTCCCCTTGATGCCTCATGGCTTGCACATGCTAAAATGGGAACAAAACCCAAAGCTTGTGGTGTGACCCTAGAAGGGTGATTGGTTCGTCATTTAAAGGGGAAAGGCTTGGGTTCTTGGGAGCATGTGTCTGTGATAGGCTGGAAAGAGGGGCAAACCAGACTTCTTTCCTTGACTTTAGTACTTTGTCTCTCTGACAGCCCACTGTAGGTGCCCAAATTTCCTTCTCTGGAAATGCAGTTGCGGTTTATTGTTAATGACATTTGTAACGAACTTGTTCTTGCATTGTGTAGGTTTATTCAAATTTATACAAAGTTTAAGTCCTTCGTGATTTTGATATATTGGCATGTTTAACCCAATAAATTCCAGTAACTTTCTAGGAAATTCTAGAGCTATTGTAGTTCATGAGAGCTCCTGGTTGCGATGTTGTTTCCACCCTGAGCTGCAGCAGGTTATTTCACTGATACATTGAAGCTCTGGAAGCTGCTCAGGGTGTCACCAGTAGCTCAACTATTAATGGAGAAATATGGGCATATGTCAGAAGAGGTGAGGGAGAACGGGGTTTGCACCAGGTTTGCACATTTTAGGAGAAGAATATGCTGATGGCCCATTGTAATTCTTTCAGATGTTAGTAAAGCCTTTAGGTAAAGGCGCTGCTCAGCACTTGCCTGATTTTGGCCATCTAAGCACATAGGGATCCTTCTACTGGAGCTGGAAGCAGTTTTTAAGAGGAGGAGCAGTCCAGCTTGACATCAGCCACAGTGTTGGTCCCCATCTGCCTGTGCAGGAATAGACATTGCTTGCACTCAAAAAACTGTGGCATGGAAGGTCGCAAATTCTGGGGTGAGAGGAGGAGTCCTTCTCAGTGCAGTCCTATGTAAGAGAAAAACTGCAGCATCTGTTTCTAAGGACAGGATCTGAATAATCTCTTTTTCTTTTTTCTTTTTTTTTTTTTTTTTTTTTTTTTTGCCACATCTTATGGCCACAGCACCTTCCTTGCTGGCTGGCACTTCCTCAGTCCTTCCTACTAACGTGCACTTTCCCAAAGCCACAGCCTATTTCCCTCCTGCCAGGCCATACCTGGTGCAGCCATCATCCCACATCCTTCAGGCATCCTCTTCTTTGTCTAGTGTTGTTTTTTTTCTTTCTCCTATACCCTTTTTGAGGGAGTTTTGTTGTTTTGTGTGTGGTTGGTTTTTGGGTTTCTTTGGTGGCTGTTTTTTTTTTAGCTTCCATTTCTCCTGTCTGCAAAGCAGGGCATATAGTGCTTCCCATGGTGGGGCTATGAGGCTGCCTGGAGGTGGTTCATTCTCATAGCTGAACAGTGGCTGTGTTGTGTTGGCCACGTGTGCTCCCAGCGTGCTGAAAAGGCAAGGCAAAGCCCTTTAACCGAAACCACCAAGAATCACGTCACCCAAATTTGTTAAGCCATGGTGACTTTTGGTTGCAGTCACCTTGGCATTTAGAAAGTGCTCTGGTGTCTGAGAAAGTGTATTGTGGGGCTTGTTAGTTTTAATTTAAATGTTTTTGAAATACTGGAGACTTCAGAGTAAAAAGAAAGGAGAATTTTGTTTTCTTTAAGGTACCGAACCTGCCCTGGACATGGTGCAGAAGGTGTGTGGCTGCTGGGGACTCGCTACCTTAACTGTGATATTTTTGCAGACACGGCTTCCAGTGCAGTTCTGTTGAAGTCCTTTGTATCCTCCAGCGAAGGGAATTGCAAAGGGCTGCACAGCCTGGCTTGAGTTTCTGAGCTTATGAAAGCAGTGTAAAGTGCTTTTGGCTGGCTTTTGAGGGCAGATGTCTGGGCACTTCCATTGTCATATAATGATGGGCCTTCTTTATTTGGGTTGGACATCACTGTCCTTCATTGCAGCAGCAAGAATTTTTCTGAGTCCAGTGTTCTGTCTCCAAAATGGCAAAGACTTTTTCTGTCAACTAATAGCTTCCTTGACAGGGATGTGACTTTAATCCCTTACGGAAAATGATTCTGCATTCATCCCAGAGCAGGAACGGGGCTCAGATCTGTTGTGTATTCCCAGCATTGCTTTTACTGCTGGATTGCTGCAGCCATGAGGACCAGATTTGTCCAGTGTGTCCTCATGGGAAACACTGGAGGATTCTGGATCTGTTGTCTTGGTGAAGGTGACCATCGTTGTGTCGGGAGGTTGGCTCTGGAGCATCGCAGCTCTGTGGTAGCTGCAGGAATTTGCCCAGAGCATATCTCTGGGAGTGTCCTGTGGCCCTTGGGTTGGTATCCACATAGTGCAAGGGCAGCGGCTTTGGTGGATGGGCTAAGTTTGGATTGACTTCTGCAGGCCAAACCTTCTGCAGTGGAGAAAGAGCTGTAGGTTGAAAGGCTGTGGTTGTGAGAGAACTGATGCCTGCCTGATGTGCTCGCTTTCTGTTGTTGGTCAAAGGCAAAAGCAACAGTGAAGTAAAAGGAGTAAAAGAAATCCCAAAGTCTAAAATTTCTGGTCAGCTGGGCTACAAACCTCTTAGGGCACAGAGCAGAAACACTGTTGGGCAAAATCAAGTGTGAGCTTGGTGTATGGTATTTTTGGCCCTGAAGGGACTTCTGTTCCTCAGTAGCTTTGCAGTGAATGTAGGTGATTGCCCTAAAGGTGATGTCTCCAGGGAATTCCTTTATCAGGAACGTAGTGAAAGAGGAGAAAGGAGATAGTTTTCCTCTTTCTTGGGAAGATACTGCTTTTAATTCTTATAAAGAAGAATGAGTAGGTTCAATCTTAGCATTTTTGGCCAAGCCCTGAAAAGCAGTGACTGTTGTATTGGGATGCAACAAACTGAGGCTTCCTGCTGGCAGCTTACCGTGGCTGGTGTCAGGGCAGGTGCCAGGGAATGCGGGGTGAATGCCTTCAGGAACCCTTAGGCATTGTCTAGTGTTGCAAGAGACACTGCATGCTGCATGAGGGCATGCTGCTTCTCAGCTCTTCTGAGCTGCTTGATGAGACTGGTGACTCCTGAGAAGTTCGAGGTGTGTTAGTCATTTGTTGCGAGACTACTTTCTTTCCATTTTTTGTTCTTAATGCTGTGTTATTTAGACTGCAGGAGTGAAGAAGGTTTCTAAGCTGTCTGCTCGGAGCAGGGTGATTGTAGAGCACCTATTCCCAGGCAGGAGGTGACATCCCTGGGGAGGCTGATGGTGGCTGGTGCTGAGCCACAGGGCACTGGCTGGTTTCCCACAGGTGGGGGACAGATCAGGGACATGTGTGCGTGTTTGTGGGGAAGGAAGCGTTCACTCATGCTCCTCACAGCACACAACTGTTTTTTGCTAATCATTCCAGCCCACAGGAATTTTTTTTTTATACTGATTTTTGTTGGTGGTGGTTCTTTCGTTCAGTCATTATTTTTTTTTCTTTTCCCTCCTTTAATTGTTGAAGCTGTTTTTAATCCCCGACCATAATAAAGCCACACTGTTAACACAAGCAGCGGGGTAGCTGAAATTGCAGCTGTACTACAAGCTCTGCTTTTAATTTCAGGCTGTTATTAATGAGGCTAGAAACTTTCCCTTCCCCCAGCTGAGTTTCAACTGTATGTCTTCATCCAGGCCACTTCATTCTGTGCTTCAGAGCATCCCTGACTCCATCTGGATATGACAGGTGAAGGCTGAAGATGGTTTTCAGATGACATGAAGAGGTTTCTGGCCACTGTCCTTCCCTTTTCCTTGTGCAGGCAGCTCTGTGGAGGTGCAGGGTTGGGAGCAGGCAGCTGCAGGGGCTGTGACAGAACCTCCAAAGAGAGGGTGGCAATGGGGAACTGCAGCCCAGAGGTGCTAGTGCTGGGAAGGAGATGGAACTTCATATGCTTGACACAGATGGGAGGGCAGGACAGGGTGGCTGAATGGGTTTGGGTCGCTTGTGAGTTTCTGCCCCTGCACTTTGGTCCTAGGGCCAAGCATGAGGGGCTCTGATGGCTGGTATTGCCATCCCATGGGGCAGCACGCATCACTCTCCATACAGTGGAAGGTAATGTGATGTGTGTCTTTTCCTCTCCTTTTTGCTCCTGCAGTGCCCTGGGTGCCCACAGGAATAGTCTGTTGTTTACAGAAGAAGCAGTAATGGCAAAAAGGTTTTATGTTTTTGGAAGGTAATTCTGTAATTGCATTGGGGATATGGAAATCCCAGTCTGCTGGTGAAATTGCTGCAATAGACTTGAACTTAGAGATTGTCAGGACTCTAGGAAAAATTCCCAGCAATTCGCATCTCTACAGTGCAATCCCACACTCCTGTTTATAACCTGTGTGTGTTAGAGAGGATGTATTTCTCTGTGGCCAAAGGCACATAATCCTCCCAGCCCCAGGTGTTTGCAGTCGAGGCCAGGTTGCCTTTGATTTCCTGTGCAGGTATAACTTGGGTGCTGCAAACCTGTGAAACAACCCTTTAGGACTGTAGCTGCAATAGTCTCTAGTTTTTAAGTTGACACCCCGCCTTCCCTGCAGTGTAATAAAGGTAATTACTGCCTGTGCAGTGCGTGTGTTTGCAGCTCTGCAGGAGCACTCGCTGGGCTGGTGTCATTCAGCTGGCTCCCGTCTGGATCCTGCATCTCCGGACCGCGATGTCTGAGCCTGACGCTCCACGGCGTATGCACTAGCCTTTTTCCTAGATGGATTTATTGGATTTCCAGTAAAGACAAACAGAGTCTGAGGTCCAGCGGTGCTGAGCAGGCAGCGCTGCACTCGCTGGTCCAGCCTGCTGTGCTCAGCTCCTTATACGGCCAAAAAAAGAAAAGGAAAAGAGGGCGCAGTGTGAATACCAGACATACGATGCATTCTTCCCAGCTGCAAACTCGGAATTTGCTTTTCCCTGGAAAGTGGGCCCTCTGTACATCCATTAATTCAGGCTCTGTACTGTTTAGCAGGAGGAGGGAAGCCAGCATTGAGCTGGCTCTGAGCAACACGCAATTGTCTTGTGTGAAGGAATTTCTTTTCTGCGAGGGTTTTTCCTGCTTTGGTGGGAGACAGGAGTGGGACGAGGAATGGGAGAGGGGGCCAGGTTCTCCTGAAGCTCGCTCTGACTTGGCAAGCTGCAAGCAGGTAGACTGCAATTACATATATTTTCTTCATCTAAAAATCAATCCGATTCATCATTAGCCTCTGCCTTTAAATTATATTTTCCCTGAATAGCATCTTCCGGTTAGTGGGAGGCAGAGCGTGGGTAAGGCAATAGATCCTGTTACTTCATTCACAATTTGGCTTCAGCCTCTGTTGTTTGAATCACTGTGGGTGTGAATGGCTGTGCTTGGGCTGCTCTGACCTGGGCTCCAGCTGGAAGTACAAAGCACAGGTTCCCTATCTGTTGGATATTGGCCCTGATATCTCCAAGTGGGCCTGGGTTTCCAGAGCACTGGTTTGTTCTCTTGGGTGCAGCACCGTCTTGAGAGATTGAATGAGGAAGGTCAGGCCAGTCCCGCGCCTCTCCGGGTCTGTCCCTGGTTCACGGTGTGTCAAGGCACGGGGAGCTGAACTGCTATGGCAAGTGTTGTGGTTTCCTAGATTGCTTGGAAGCCACTTTATGAACTGGAAGCCACAGCGGGGTGAGTCCTGGTGCTACCTGTGCACTGTCAGCTTGCCTGCCTGCCAGCACCTGGGGCCATGTTAGCAGGGACACCTCCAGCCAGCCCTGTTTGTGCCTGTTACCCAAGGGAGAGCTTTTCCAAGACCACAGATGTGACTTGTGCTTCTGTGGATGCTGTCTGTGTTTCATGGGGGCCAAACAGGTGGGAAAATTGGGCAATTGTCACTCAGCCAAAAGGCATTTGGAAAAAGCAGCTTGACAACCTTGAGTCATGTTTTACTGCCTTGGGATCAGAGTGCCTGGAAAGCAGTTCTCTATTGTCTCTTCACAGGCCTCGTGGAGGTGATGATGCTACTTAATTTCACAAGCTCCTTTCATCTAGCTCCTGCACCGTGCTTTCCCATCTCGAGGATGGGCTGTGACAGCACTTGACTAAGGCAATCTGTGTAGCTTTGTGAGGATCCCATCTGTTTCTCTCCTTGGCAGCTGGGTTGTTCTGTGTTACTTGCCTTCTTTCCTGTAAAACCCAGCACGTTATTAGGACCCAAAATAGTAGCTCCTCTGGGCCATATTGTAATAGGAAGGTGTTTCATGATGACAAGTTCCAGCATTACATGAAGGCAAAGCCCTTTTATACAGGCAAGGAAATAGCAACAATCTGCTTGCAGGTCATGCATGGCTCAGCTCTTTGAACTTCTACATTGTCAAGTGTTTGCTGTCTCTGTTCTTAGAGACTGTACTTTGCAACAAGCACTGTAAATTATCCAGCAAGGATAATAAAGGAGTTTGATCATAGAAGAAAGAGAAATGAATGGCAAATCTATGCTAATGGAAACATCTGTTGGGTATTCTTGTTACTCTTTCCCTATCCATCCTCACGTGCATCTGGAGGTTTTTTAAAGTCAGGTGGAATAGAGACTTAATTTTTTCCTCTGAGTGGACCTTAGGCTCTTGTGTACAGGTTTGGGTTAGAACTGTCAAGTGGGTTTTTTTGGCACCATTACACGTAAGTGCGCTCTTGAGCATTTTGCTATAAATGTGAATTAATGGTGCCCCTTGTGCATTAGCCAGAGCTCCACAAAAAATCAGGTAGTGGGCTTGATGAGTGTTGGATTTGGGGTGCCTTAATGTTTTGTCTGTCTGAGTTCTTGCTGATGGTTTTGATGTAGATGATAGCTGCCAGCTGAGAACAGGAGACTGGCAGGCTGGTAGGACTCCATTCCTGTGTCCTCAGATGGGTGTATCACTTCCAGAAGGCTCCTGGATGCTGCAGATACCTGACCTATGTGCATGGTTTAGGACCATCATGAGTTTTGTGGGTGCTGAAAAGTCACAGCCTCTCTATCTTGCTTCCATTTCTGCTAGGTGTAAATGGGTGTAAATTTCCACTGGTTGCTTTTCTAATGCAATGAAACACTGGACTGGTGGAGAAGGAGAAAAAGACAGGTGACTGGAGAGTATTTCTTTAAGTGTTGGGGTGTTTTTGTTTCCAGGATGTTATCTTGTTGGGAAAAAAAATGTAATTTAATAAATACAATGCACCCTCCAAGTGTAGGGGAATGCCATGCTTCTGTTCCTTTTATATTTTTATTTTTGTGGTACTGCCTTAAGGTGTCTTACCAGAAGTATGGGCTGTCATTATTGCAGAATCCTGGAAAACAGCTGTAATAATTGCACAATGTTCTTTATTCCTGTCAGGTTTATTCATAGACATTTTTTTTTAAGACACACGAGGGATTGTCTCTGCACACATCATTGATTTTGCTAATAAAATCTTATATTTTGATGGTACATTTCATTGGAAAATCATTAACTGCTCCATAAGACTTACAGTATCGTGGGATGGGAATGTTTCCTGTTGCCTTGATGGAGAGATTGATCTAGATGGATTTCTTTGATTTCTTAACCGCTACTGGGAAAGGGCACAGAATCAGATGCCTCATCTCTGCTCCAGTCTCTCTTACCAGGGCTTTTCTTCCTGCAGGGAGTGGAGAAGGTGCTTAAAACCAGTTTGAAATTATTCCGGTGCAGAGCATGGGGAGAGGACACCTGTTGGACCACGGCCACCGTGTTGTCCCCAGTGGTCCCTCCATGTGAGGCTTCTGCTGGCAGCTGTGACCGTAGGTCAGCTGCTCAGGTGGAGGGCATTGTTTCTATTCAGGCTATTCAAGGACCGTGGGCAGGTTAAACTGCTGCTGTCCAGTATCAGCCAGGACATGCCTGAAAGCCTCAGGATGAGCTTTTGCTGTCCCTTCTAGCTGAGTTCTTCAGGAGCTTGGATCAGCAGCACATGGTTTTTTAGATCCCGCTGCAAGCCCAGAGCACACGGAAGGGGCCAGAGCGAGGTGAATCTGGGCGCTGCTCTGGTTTGTTTGGCTGTTAAAGAGCTTTTCGCCTGGAAGGCAGTGGTCAGTGTTGGGCTGGCAGTCAGAAAGCCACCACTGAGCCAAACTCCAGTCCTGTATTTAGCGGCAATTAGCAGATTTGAGCACGTTCTTCATTCAGCCAAAAAACATGGGAGATGACACAAGTCTGTATTTTATTGTATTCATTAATTCGGTGTGTTGTATTTGAGGGAATGTTTAGTGTTCAGGTTTGTAGAGCTGAATCCGATTCTGTTTTACAGGAGACAGCCCAGTTGTCCATAGCAACCTGAAATTGATTTTTCGCCCCCTGCCTGCTGAAAGCTGTTCCCTCTTGAATCATCCTTTAATTTAATATACTGAACAGGATGTCCCTGCATGCAGAAACTTTTTTTTTTAACAACAAGTAACCTAGGCAAAAAAAATTTCTTTTTTGAAGAACAGCCCTGCCTCTGTCTTTATTGCTACTTGGCATTAGTCCTTACTGTGCTGTTCCTCGTGCTTTGTTTCGGGCGCTGGAGGCCATTATCAGTATTGGTTAATCACCGTTGCTGCCACTGGGGGATGTCCCCCTGCATGACAAGGCCATCGTGGCAGCAGGTCCGTCTTTGGCATGGAACCCTTCAGGCTGCCCCGTTTTGTGCTGAAAAATCTGGTTTTTTGTAGCATGTGTAACATCAGCCCTGTGCTTTTCCCTGACGTGTGGTGGTGCCCACATGTGGCACTGGCCGTGTTGTGGCTCTGGCTCTGACCTGCCTCTTTCTGTGGGTCTTTCCAGCGCAAGCAGTGGCCCTGCTTCAGAGGAGGCTGGTTGGAAGGTGTTTGGGAAGAATGGGAAGAACTGCCATGCTGTTTTGTTCCTGTTTGTAAAAGAAATCTATGTCTTTGTCATCTGTGCTGCCTGAGGACTCCAAGGGAGTGATTACCTTGTCAGAGGAGTGCCAGGGATGAGGAATTTAGGATATTGGTGCTTTTGCTACCTGGAAAAGCACTTGACTACATTTTGGAAGAGCGACAGCTTGTGTGTGGTCAGTGCAGACTGCAACCTCTTTCTTGCCCCTGGATTTTGCACAGCATGGCAAGACAGCAGAGATTTTTTTCCTGTGTTCTTAGTTCTTGCCCTGCTTGTTGTGAGGCCGCTGGAGGAGGAGGTGTTGCTGGGCTGGGGCAAGGTGTGCCGTGGTAGCAGTTGTCCCACCAGACTTGTCCCTGTTGACTGTTCCACACAAAGAGAAGCAAGCTGCTGCTTGCATCTATGCTTGGGCCATTAGCACAAATTGCACCAATCTGTGCTGTGAAATGTCTGCCTTTTCCTGGCTTGTTTTGTGAAAAGTTAAAGGGGGGAAAAAAAAAGCACATGAAATCAATATGGCAGAGGCTTCAGTTGCCTGTTCACCTGCTGTCACTGTGAGACGAAGCCATGTCACTTGACACGCCTCGTGTACAGCACTTGTTGAGAAGATAGTTATTTCATCTCTCTGGTTTTTTTCATGTCAGTCAAAAAATGGTTTGTTTCATGTGCATCATTTGAGCATTGCACTGAATAAGCTACCCAAAAAAGGTTAATCTCCAATTCCGTACTGCTTTTACTGTCGCATCCAACTGCTTCAAAGACAGCGATGAGTGTATCTCTAATGATGACTTCCAGATGCAGAGGTAGCAGAGGCATCTATTTCTTTCAGGTGCCAAAACTGAGACTTACGAGGCCTGTTTTTTCAGAACACTTCATGTTTTGTAGTGCTGTACGTGGTTATAGTACAAGTCTTGATTAAAGGTTGAACAGAGAATCTCAATCCCTGCCTGCTAGTTCTTGTCTCTTCTGGACATGGTCCTTCTGTATCTCTGTTCAGCTAGAAAAGGCACAGCAATAAATATGTGGGAAAATTTGATATATGTGACTTTGCTCTTATCATTCAGAAGGTTTATGGCAGAGGCATAAACAGGATCTAATCTTTCCAAGTGACTCTCAGCTGCCAGACCACAAAGCTTCCTTTCTGATCTCCTTATTGTCGCCTGCCTTGCATGCTCTCCAACTTCTGAAAACTGAATGAGGGGGAGGAAGCCACTGTCCCACATGGCTGCAACCTCCTTTTTGACACGACTTGGCTTTCACACACCACTAGCATGTAGAGTGGACACTGCTCCAGATGTCAGTGAACTCCTTTGTGTCTTGTCGTCATTCCTCCCTCCAGCAGGAGTACTGCCTGCCCGAGAGCTGGGTATGATCTGGCTGGGTTATGCAGAAGTTCCTCGACTGTTGTCTGTAACTTCTGTCAGCGGGATATTTGTAAATTTAAACGCTTCCTCCCAGAAGTATCAAAGGAACTGAGGCCACTTTTCAGCATGGACATGAAAGGCTTTCGCGCACTGGTGCAGCCAGGATTGCCATGGAGAACAAAGGCTTTTGCTAATCACTTCTAATGCCTTTCAAGTTTATGCCTCATTTTTTCCCCTTTTTCAGATGGCCTCCCAGAGTACTGAGACTTCACTCACTGACTCACCAAATAATTAACGGGAGGAGGACTCAATCTCTGAGACTTTTGAACACCTCTTTTAATTTTCTTAAATAAGCCAGTACTCTGGCCAGGATCCAATTTGTGTAATTACATTTGACCTAACTTAATCCCTTGGCAGTTTCAATTGCATGTGGTAGTTGTCTTGGCTCCCTGTCCTGGGCTGCCATTCAGTGCTACTCCATGGTTTTCAACAGCTGTCGTAATTCAGCTGTAGAAATGGGTGTATTTTCTTGGTGGAAGCATTCCTCATATCTCTATCCCTTGCTAAACATCCTTATCTCACTAGTATTTTGGGAGGTAACGTGTCTGATGCTGCAGATGATCTTTCTGAAGTCCTTGGAGCTACTTTCACCCTTAAAGATGGGCATGCATTTAGAGTCTTTTATCAGTTGTCCGACATACATTTTGAGATTACTTTGAGTTTTTCACCTTCAGGCGTTTATTGCTCAGTCTCCTCAGCTATTATGTGCTGCTTTAGGGAAGTTATTGGTGCAGGTATTCCTCTTCAGCCTTGGAAACAGCACTTCTGTTATCCAATCAGTGCTAAACAGGAGTGTGTCGCCTTCCTGTGCTGACAGCAGTTGGGCTCGTTTGCTGTAAGTGTTGGCATTGCTAAGAGTGCAAGTGATGAAGGAAAGCAAAAGCCCAGGACAGCTGGGCAGGGTGAAAAAAAACATCCCAAGCAGAAACTTGGAGATGGACAAACTGCGGTAGCCGAAGGGGCAGTCAGATGGATGATCCATGCTAAAGAGAAGACACTGAGTTCTTGCATTGGCACATCCTTAGATGTGCAACAAGCATCTTGTTTTCACAGCAGGTGACATATTGAGTGTTTCTTGGCTTCAGCCACTGGAAAAGGAGTATTTGTTACAAAGCCACTTGATCCTTTGGGGACAGGAGCAGCTCCTGCTGAGGGGAGACAGGAATTTAGATGAGATGGGGTGCAAAAGGTGATCTGCTGCTGAAAGGTGCAGTTGTTGTAAATTGTCTGCTACCATCTAGCTCTGTTTTTCTGAGAGCCTCCAGAAGTAGGATGGCAAATGTATTATTGCTGCTCTCCCTTGTTGCTTGTTGTCTTTCATGAAATTTGGGATGTTTTTGTCATCCAGAACTCTCCTCTGTGTTTCCAAACACTGCTCATGTAAATCCTTTCTTTACCTTTCTACATTGTCACTAAACACTTGGGTTCATGAGAGATTTTTGTTTTGCTAGGTAGAACATCCTGAAGATCAGGAGGTGAGGAGTATGCTGAGAACACAAAAACCATTCATCAGGCCTGACTTTTACCCTCTGGCTCTATCCCATAATTACACACATTTAAATTTCAGAGTAGACTGGAAATCTTGCCTCTGTTGGTTTCAGTGACACTGTAAATAAAGCCACCAGTGGTAACATTAAAATTTGTCCTCTGTCACAGAGCTTGAAGGTTTGGAGTCAGAGCCATCTGATTTTGACGCATGATGGATATTGCTTATACCTTGGCAGAACTTTCTGCATCGTCCATGAACACTTTGCTTCCTAGAACACAGATTTATCAAACCCTTACAGTGGTTGTCAGAGAAAACGTGACCAGCTCTGAGTGGTGGTGCATGATGTATCTACAGTCAGTGATGTTGCTTTTGAAGATCTGTTTGCGTGTTAAATAATGGGGTGGGGAAAATTGCACTTCAGCGTTGCTGGTTTTTCCTTTACTCCTGGACTGGACTCTGCCTACCACCCTGAAGACAAATCTTTTCTTTTTCTCGTTTCAGAGTACTTTGTAACGGGGTGTGCCTGAATGCATCAGCCTTTGGAGGTGAGCGTCTTCCCTTGAAACAGCCTCGTGGTATCCAAGTGCCTGCGCTCTCGGGGTAAGGAAAGACTCACTCATGCAGAGGTTGAGAATGTGCTGTGAGCAGAAGCAGAATGGGCAGAGAGAGGACCAGCAGCACTGCCTCAACTTGTACATTTTGGAAGTAGTGAACCTGTCATGGAGAGAGGGAATAAACTTAATCTGTCCACTGTAAACAAAACAAATTATAAAATTAAGCTGCAGCTAGAGAAATTTAGCTGAGGTGTCAGTGAATGATCTGCATTAAGGATAGCTGAGTGCTGGAGGGGATCCCCTCAGGAGGTTAGGCAGTTTCAGTCATGGAGAGGTTTAAGAACAAGTTGGAAAAGCAGTAGCAGACGTGCTTTTAGGCGAACCAATCCTTCCATGTGGTGGAAAACTAGACTAGGTGACTTCTGGAGAGTCCTTCTAACCCACTGATGATTAGAAATGGGATTGCGTGAAATTCTTATCTTAACAACCTTATTCAAAGCTGATAAGGTGAAAGGCAAAGCTGAGTGTATCTGTGCAGAATGAGCTGCATGGTTTGGTGAAGAATTGATGCAGCAACAATTAACACTGGTGCTCAGTGTCTTTGCTACCTGAATGGTGATGTTCTGGAGGGAAGTATAAGCTCAGGGAAAAGAAGAGGTTTAATCCACTGTTGTTAGCATGCAGTGTAAACTTGTGGTAAAACCAGGAAGTTGTATCAATTCTGGCTCCTTTGTAGTAAGTTTCTGTGAGTTTGGGTCTCTTCCATGGTCCATGTAAGGGATTTACTCTTACTCTAAGGGGTGTAATCTCATCTGTTTTATTGTCCCATGAGAACACAATGCTACAGATATAGGCATACTGAGCAAAACACAAATATCATGTGGAACACAGAGAGAGGAACCAAGTGATTACTCTTCCTCTCTCTTTCCAGGGCTGATGAAGTGGAGGAGAGTTTCATTTTTCTTCTTGCTCTTCTGTTCTTGTTCTCCATTGTATTTCTTTGTCTTGTCTTGACAGCAAACACAGCAGGCTTTTCCTGAGTTTAAAAATGCTGGCTCACCAGCTAGGTCTTGAAATTATGTCTTGAAGATGGCTGCTCCTTTAGTTCCCTTGCTTCTTCCTCCTTCCTCCCTTCCCTGGGAGCTGCTGATGACAAATCGAGCCTGGGCTCGGACAGCCTCTGAGCCATCATATGACAAGAGTGAGGTTCAGGTGCTTTGTCTTCCTTGGTCTGGTTAAGAAGATCAGTGAGATACTTGTCTTATCTTGTAGGACATCTGGAATTCAATGAGAAGTTCTTCAACCTCTTGCTGGACTTTGGTTTCTCTAATATTTACACTTCATCCGTAATGTCAGCAAACACTGGTGTCTCCCCTGGAGTTATACCAGTGTCTTATTGTTCCTTATCGTCTTCTGCTTAGAAGAGATAAGCTGTTGTGTCCCAGGGGTGTGGGGACACAAAAGAAACTTGCAAATAGCTCTAAGAAATGCAGATGGTGTCAAGAGGAAAATAAGGGATGCCTTTCTGAAGTCGCCTTTGTACACGTTTTTTTTAATTTTTTTTCTCTTTTCAGTTTTCTTTTTCCTCCTCTTGAGCTTTTCAATTCCTGCAACTATCTGCTCAAATCTTGAAAGCAAAATGTGTTCATGGAAAGATACAATTTACTGTGTTCCCCCCGATCTTTTGATCTCAATCAATCAAATAAATCCAAGACCTTGCAGTTCACCTTGTTGCAAGGGCGGTTAATAAGTTGAGGGGTTGTGCCAATGGCAGTGATGGTTTTCCAGCCTTGTGCTTTTTTTTAAATTGTTGTTATTCTTTTGTATGGTTCTGACCTTTTGGACTGGTCAGGGTAAGATTATTTGCAAAGAATAGTCCATAAATATGCCTGTCAGGACTGGAGTTAACATTCGAGCGTTGCTGCTTAGCGAAAGAAAGCAATATGCCAAAGTTCAATTTAGATTTCCCTGCAGGGTTGAAAATAATGACAAGACTCACTTAACATGGCAGGGATGAGTCCTGCCACCTCTGAGGGAATGGCTGCCATGTGGTCCTGCAGCACTTTGTAGCTGTGTGCGTGGTTAAGTTGTCTGCTCCTGAAATTTGGTGTCTGGCATCTTGTGCTGGGGCTTGCTTGGGGTAGAGGAGCCCTGGATGCATCTCCCGGCTCTTCGAGGTGCCAGCTCAGTCAATTGGTAGTTTCTCTTGATTTAGCAACTGAATTTTTTTTTTCCTAGTGCTGTGCTCCTTGCAATGCAAGTGAGGGTTTGTGGAGCTGCTCTAAGCTCTGTCCTGCAAATCCACCCTGTTCCCATCCTTGCACTCCATCCTTGCCCTCAGTGCAAGCCAGCATGGGGTACAGGCGTGTCTTAAGAGAGCCCATGAGTGTCCTGTGGTGTTTTGAGCTGTGTCCTGTGGGTTACCTGCTGTGATCTCTGAGCCCTTCGGGAATCCCGGATTTCAATGGAAAGCCAGTTAGGTTTTCCCTGCTGTGACTTATCATGGAAACAGTTCCTAGATGTCTCCCACCTAACGTTTGCCACCATGGAAGCGTGCATCATCCAGTGGTAAGAATCTTGCTTTACTGTTGGGAAATATGATGGTGGTTATTGATGTTTCTGCTGTCCTGTCAACAGAATTGACTCCTGTGAGTGAGAGCTGCACGAGGAGTGAAGCTGGAAATCAGCAGCTGCTCTTTAGGCGTTAACCTGCAGCACTTGAAAGCTACATAGTCCATTGTGTTCTAATGGTCTCTTTAGACCCTGGTCGTAGATATAAATATAGTTTGTGTGAAGCATGTGGCTCTTCTGAGTTTATTTTTTCTCCTTCTGTAGATGAGAAAGTCAAGGTGCTGAAGACCACTTGCTTTTTATTCACAGAAAGTTCATATCAGTGGAGCCCTGAGACTGGGTCTGAAACCCATGGGTTTGGCCAAAAAATTCCCCAAGGAAAAAGGCTAAAAGGCCTTTCACATGTGGTGAAAAAAATTATGCCATCAATTGAGAAAGCAGACTGGGACTAGGTGGTGAAATAAATGTGCAAAAAGCAATGCAACTTGTGGAAAGTCACAGAGCACCTCTGTGCTGGACCCCTGCGACAGCTCAGCGGCTCTTGGTCCAAATCAGCAGTGTTGTAACTTGCAGTGAAGCAGAGGGGTCTGGTTCCCTGTCAGCACTGGCTGAAAATTTTAAGAGTGAAATAAATAAATTTGTCTTTGGGCCCATCTTAAAATTCAGAAGTCATTTCCCCAGCACCTGTAAATAACTGAACCCTTTGGTGGATTTACCTGCCTTGTACATAAAAGGAGAGGACTTGGGGAAAACAGGTAAGAGGGTGGCAGAGCAGAGCCTTTGTTGTGTGGTGCCCTCACAAGCCTGGTGGCCATGACGAGAGCTGGGGAGAGCTGTGCCCATCCCCACGGAGAGCTGCCATCCTCCGGGTGGCAAAGGGAAGGGCCCTCCAATGTGGAGGAGTTTTGCATGTCCCAGAAGGCAGCACTCTTTTTTCTTATTCCAAAAGGGACTGGCAATTAGCAGCAGGGGTAATAGCCACCTGGAATTAAATTCTATGGAAGCATGAGAAATAGTAGGGTATATTTGGAAATATCTATTGCATATATATATTCCTCTTAAGAGAAACATGTTGGAGGTGCCATATCCATAAATACTAATAAGGCTGTTTGATTCCAATTTTCAGGTAAGATTAACATTTTATTGAGTATTATATCTGTCACATTCAATGCTTTAGTGTACCATCCTCTCAGGCTTATTAGCATAATTGCAGTGCTTAAGCAACAATAAAAAATTCAACAGTAAAATAGCGGTTAGCACAGGCAATTTGTTATCAAAAGCTTTTACTTAAGGACAGCTTTTGAGCATATTTATTATCCAGTTAGGGCTATACCTTATTTTTATTTAGAAAAACAAGAGGGAAGCAATGTAGGAATATTTTTTCTCTTTTAATGTCTAAATCAGAAGACCTGAAAATTGGTCACCACCTTTTTCTCTTTCTTAAAATGACCCAGCAAATTCACTTGCAGTGGGGAGGCGAGATAGCAAAACAAACTCAGGTCTGGAGCAGGACTGTGACGTTAATAACTCAGCAGAACAGTTCTGTTAAATTCTGATGCTGACTGGAGCGCCCTTTTGAAATTCCCTCGTTGCATCTTGGGCTCTGAAGATGCTGTCCTTTGTCTGTGGCTGATGGCACTGTCACTGGGGCAGTGCAAGGGCAGGGGTGGCCCAGGCTCACACCCCAGAGGTGGCTGCAGCCCAGGATGCAATGCAGCTGTTGGGGTGATGCTCCCACAGACGAGGGGAGGGACTGGACAGGACCTGCAGGAAAACAGACTTTGATGTCAGTGCTGGTTGTCTCTGAGGTTGGAGCAGAGGAACATGGCTTGGCTGTGTGACAGTGCTGTACACTCCCCCATTTCTTTTCTCGTTTTGAGGACTCTTAGGGGAACAGTCTTTCCTGAGAAGCCACAGTGTAGGTGTGAATGCACATGTGTTTGTGTGCCAGCACTTGCTCCTGCACATACAAAGTCCGTGTCGCCAGCATGGCAAGATTTTGTGTGAGTGTTTAAATTTTCAGCACATTTTCTATGTGTATTTAAAATACAAAGTTGTACCTCATAAGTGAAGAAGTAAGTGAGTTTTAAACAACACAAGAAGTCCTTAGACTGAGAGGTCTGTCGAGAAAAGCACATGGAATTGGCAAGAGGAAGACTGTTGCTGTGATTGCTTGTTGATTCCTTTGCTGGTAGAGGCTTTTTACAGACCCTCTCTCTGGTTGTGTTTGCTCTTCCAACATCCTTCAGCCTTTGCTTGAGTTGTTGTCCTTGTTCCCTAGATCTGTGCTCACCTTTGGCCTCCTCCCTGTCACTGCAGCCTTGGTGCCTCTCTCCTACTATGTGTTCTCCTAATTTTTCCTTGTTCTGGGAGACCTCCTTTGCCTCGTGCTGCTTTTTGGTTGCTCTCCCATCTTCTTCAATGGATGACTTAACTGTGGGCCTGTTGCTCTGTCATTTTGGTGGTACCCAAAGCCCAGGGTGAAGAGCTGCCACAGCCCTGATGATGCCTTGGTTGGGCTCACAGTCTGGATGAGCAAGAAGGGTAAACTTGTCCGGGCTTTTTTGCTCCCATTTTGACTGCTGTCTAAGCTCACCGTGAGGAGAAGTGAAGGCAGCACTGCTGCCCCAGGGAAGAAGCTTGTGTTCATAGTGAAACAGGATGTGCAAGCAGGTTGTAGGAATTGGGAAGGGAGCACATGGAGACAGGTGAAACTAAGTTGGGTGCATATTAGAGAAGTGATGTGCTTGTGGCATCCTCTTCGCAAACACCCTCTTCTGTGAATGTGTGAAATTTGAAAGGAGCTGGTTGTTTCAGATCCCTTTTTTTTGAAAGGGGTAAAAAACCCAATGTTATTCAGAGATAAATTGTGTTTCAGATTGTGGGGTAGTTGCGAGTCTTTTGTTGGTACTGAGCTCACTCTCATGAAACTGCCCAGCACTGCATGGTGTTTAGACTTTCTGTCAACAGAGAACTTGCTGATGCTCCTGGGACTGTGAATACAGAGCAACTGACTGTGGAGAGCTAAACTTTCAGGGAACTTTGCTCTTGGTGGAAATTTGACTGTGATTTGAATTGCAGTTGAAATATGTGCTCTCTACCTCCGTGATTACCCCTAGGAATGGGGACTCATTGCTGCTGTCTCAGGAACAAGCAGGTTCCTGCACAGTCCTGCAGCTCCCCATTGTTGCTCTGTCTGCCTCAGCTCGTCTGGCTTTAGTAGCCCTCGAGGCACCTGAGCATCTCTTGCTTGCATCTGGCCTTGTAGCTGGGCAGTGCTGAGTATCTTCTACTACAGCCAGGGAAGCGCCCTTCTAGCTCCTGTGCACAGCCAGAGGGTTTCACATCCACAGAAGGGGCTGAGGGACCAGGGAAGGTGTTTTCTTGGGGTGTTGACATGGCCGAGGGCATTTCCATGTGGCTCCTACCTGAGATCTGTAATCATCCAACATTTTAGGCAGAAAGGGTCATGCAGGTCTTTTGTGCAGCTTGTGGCTCAAAGCAGGGTTAGCTCTAAGGTGGGATGAGTTTGCTCAGAGCTTGTCAAGACAGTGTTGGCCTGCTGTGGCCTTGAGGGATGATGATGGTGTATGCCTTAGTAACAAAGACACCTTATGGAGGACTCTCTAGGCTGTACCCTGGTGTCAGGGTAGTGGAGCAATGACTTTTCTGTGAGATGGTCTGTGTGAAGGCTTGAGAGACAGTCTGAGCATTGACACAGTGATTCCTATGCTAAATTCCCCTTGTGGAGAAGGGAACACCATGCCCAGCTCTGCTGGAATCTGGCTACCTCTGATACTGCTGGGGACACTGCACAGCTCTCCTCACTATGGAGGAGAGGGTCTGTGTCTGGAGACCAGTCCACATGGGAACACGTCATGCCTGAGGAGGAAAGCGCCTACATGCTCCTCGTGGGGGAAAAAATGGCTGAAAGAATTCAGCAGTGATAAATGTCATAAAAAATACTTATGCTGGAATTTGCAAAGCCTGGAACATCTGTTCTCAACAGTGCTTTGATCACGTTGTGAGGCTTTTAAAGTGCTACTTCCATGAATTAAGTGAGATCCTTATGGCTGCAGGATTCCTTTCAGTGCCCCTTTTTTCATGGAGCAAAAAGGCAAATTTCACAGGGAACATTACATGACTTGAAACACATATTTTAATGGTTAGTATCAACCAAACAATGTTTTATTAGGTGCTAGAAAAATGTTCCAGTTCCATACCCCAGGAAGCAAAGCACTCCCATTTACTTTTTTAGCTTATGGGAGCTGTACTTTGAAACAAAAAATTAAGAATTCATTGCTTGTATGTTACTGTATTCAAAACCAAACCAAACATGGTGAAATGAGCTTAAACATTTTGAAGCTGTTGTCAGAAATGGTCCTTTTTGGGCTTTGTTTCCCAGCAGAGCTGCAGATGAGGCAGAGGATCTGTGTGTTTTCTGAGGGACCTGCAGCACAGAACAATGAGACACTGATGATTTACTTTGCTCAGTTCACTGCCTTGGACTGAGCAGCTTTTAGTCATTCGCTTTTCTCTAAGGACTTGTGCTTTCCCCATTCCTGGTTGTTTTAGCAGGCTTCTGCCTCCTGCCCTTCCAGCAGCTGCGTATTTAGGGCTGAAATGTTGTGATGCCAAATGTCTTTGGTGATCTAAGGAGTGCGGAGGGCCCTCATGGCAGTTCTCTGCAGTGTCACGCCTGGCAGGAGGATTTCTGCTCCTCTGCCTTCCTCCTACATGTAGGGAAAATAATATCTCCTGGGCTGTTTGCAGAAACAGCCTGTAGGACATGAGGGGCAGCAGGAAGGAGGGAGAAACTAAAGGGGAGATGTGGAACAAGGGTGGGTCTCCTCCTGTGCTACATTTGTGTGTTTATACTTTAGAAATCCTTTCCTGCTGCGGCAGCTGGCGAGTCTGGCGGCTCCCAGTGGGATGCTGGGGAAGGCTTCTTGCTCCCGTCTCCCCTTCCCTCCCTGGGATGGATGAATGGACCTGTGTGTGACCCCACGGCTCTACTCAGCAATCAGAGGCCTGGGACACTTAATTGTTTCTTCGTTTAAAGACTGTCCAAGCTGTGAAAGGAGGAACAGTTATGGTCCTGAATAGCAGAGAAGGAGTATGGATGGGCTTTCTAGTAAGGTTCTGGGTGTCAGGGGTTAATCTATGAAAACTAAATTGTTTAATTCCTCCAGCACCCAACAGGTGAACAGGCAGCTTATTGCTGTGACATACCCATTTATAGCAGTTTTCCTTTGCTAACACCTGTGACTCAGTTCTGTTACATACTTATGCTGTCTGTTAATTATTTACCAGTGATTTACAAGTACAGAGTGCAAATAAAAATGCTTTTATGCAGGAGACTGCATTGTACACCCAGGATCCCTGGGAATTAGGGCACTGTACTACCATGTACAATCACATCAGCGTCCCTGGACTTCTGATGGAGGAGTCCTTGTATGTACCTGATGAAGAGGCAGTCCCTTGCCCTCCAGAACTGGCACTCAGAGGGGCTGTGGTGTTAGTGAAGGGCTTACTACACACAAGGCTGTTGTATATGAGGGGATCTGTGTCCTTTGCTTCCTTGCAGATCGATTTTTGCCGTTTTAAATTACTTTCTTCCCCCTCGACAAAGGCTCATTCTTCTTCATAAGTGATGGCAGCAGTAAACTGTTTTTTAAAAAAAACCCACAGCATGATGGGCTTTTTTTCTTAGAAAAGAATGAAATAGTATAAAAGTCAAGTAGCAGATAGAGTTCTGACTCAGCTCGTGACTTATGATCCTATGCTATTTCTGCAACATTTTTAGCTTATGACCAGATTTTTCTAATATTAGGACATTGCCATAGAAAGTGTGTCAGTCCCTGGCTGCCAGAACCTGTCACTGTACAGAATATATACACTTCCAAGCAAGTGTGCAGGAGCAGGCCAGTAAATTGTCTGTTGTGGTTTTAAATTGCTGAAAGTTCTGGGGGTTTTTTTTCCTTGTCTGTTTGTTTTTGGTTGTTTTTGTTGATTCGCTTAGGAAACAGTGCTGTGCAGAACAACATAGCTGCTTTTTATTTCTCATGCAGTCGGGCACTGAGCTCCCATCCCCAGCTGCGCCTCTTGCAACTGGAGTTGCGTTGCTGGTAGATTTTTCAGCCAGTGCAAGCTGCTGTGAGTCAGCTCAAGCTGTATCAACTGTATCTATTTTATGGAAGTTGAGGATCTGGTCATACAGCTTGTGGTTTTAGTGAGGAAGGAGTTTGGGAGATGGTTGTCCCGTTCTAGGCAGGCAAGCAAGTACATGCAAAGCTCCTCTAACCTCAGGGAAAGCGTGTGTGAACAAATAAGCATCTGTGTTGCAGAGAATGCGATTACTGAGGAAATCCCAAAGTTTACGAGTAGGATTTTTTATAGGTTCAGATCCGCTGTGGTTTCAGACACTTAAGGACACTTGAAATAATGAAACTCCAGACAGTCCAGCCCACACATGCATGACACACAGCAGCAAAGCCATCCTTGTGTTTAACACTACTGATCAGCTCGCTAATGCAACATCTGCTCTGGGATTTTGCATTTAATTTTTGTCCGGATAATAAAGAGGAATGCAGGGCTAATGATCTGTGTCTTGTTTCCCTTCAAAGTGCTTTATTTCCTCTTTGTGGCTGCTTTTCATGGTTCTTTGCAGCAGCCCTAAAATGTCAACTGACCTGAAGAAATCGACAATGGATGCCTAAAAAATCCGAAAGAAAAGCTAGGAAGGATGTTGCTTTCTAGCTTTACATGTGAACACCTTGTAATCAGACTCCCTTTGATTAAGTAACCAGCAAAGCCTATTCATATGTACTCCAATTAAAATTTAATGAAGCAAGAGGATGTATTCGTATATGCTGACTAATGCAGGAGGAATAGATTCCTGTAACTCTGCTCTGCAAGCCCTTTCCTTTGCCATCAGGGCTGGATTTACTAGAAAGCTCCTCAGCAGCTGTGGACCTCCCTTGGCATGAGCAACCCCCACAAGCCTGGGCTCTTGTGCTTACAGCGAGAGGTGATGATGTCCTGAATGTGGAATAGCACAGCTCTTCTGTGGGACACAGCCTTATCAATGGAGCCCAGCTTGGCTGATTCCAAGAGGTGAGGCAGGGCTTCTGCCCTAATGTGCTCCCCTGGAAAAGGTCAGGGAGTTGCTGGATGTGTGTGCTTGTATCTGTCCTGGTATCAGCTGGATGAGTGGAGCAACAAGGGAAGCCCCCTGGGCCCTGATTTTTAAGTATGAAACTGATACTCAAGAGGAGTCTGTATGACAGCTAAGCTGGTGTCAGAAAACAGCCAGGCTTTTAGTGCCTCTGCCTTTGCCATGGGTTTATGGGACAGTTGTTTTGGTACCTCTGATCCCAAAGGGATATGGCCCTACTTTGCAGAGCATTTTGCTTCTAAAACTTCACAGGGAATGGACAGATACCTGCGTGGACAATGAAATGACCTGCCAGGAGGGGTGCAGAGGCTTGCTTACTTTGACACTGTTTCCATCTCTTCACAAGTGTTTCTACCTCTGGGGCAGCTGCAGAGCTCCTGCATCATCTTGCACCCAGGATGGGGACTGGAGAAACGATATTAAAACATCTCAGCTCATTACACAGTGCCCTGTGGCATCAGCTTTGTGCAGGGACTGATATCCCACCTCTGCAGTGGAATGTGGCAGTGGGGTGATGCTGCACAGCTATGTTAAATGCCATTTTTGGACAAGCAGTGAAAGATCCTGCTGTGTCCACTCACAGCAGTGGGCTGGGCGACAGAACGGAAATGCCGTGGTGGAATTTGCCTTTGCTGCTGACCCTTGCATGACATGCGAGAGCTCCTCATCACCAGACCTTTGTTTTGCCTCACCCAGAATACAAAGCAGTGTTTCATTGGCATGGCTGGCTGTTTTCCTTCTGTCTTGACTCGGTGGCAGAACTGAAGCAAGCTTTCCAGAGATAAACTGAGTGTTCCAGTTATCATCTGCTTCAATCCCAGTTCCGTCCTGCCAAGGCTCTCAGTTGTGCTGTTGCAGTGAAGTGCTCAAGAAGCCTTCAAAGGGAGATGCAGCTCTGGAGCTGAGATCTTGGCCTTCATTTTTGGCCTGGAAAGCTGCTTTTGGAACAGTAAGCCTGAGATTTCTCTTGAAACCTTCTTTGTGTTCCTTTCTGAAGAAATAGCTGGAAGGAGAAGACCTGTCAGTTGAGCTCTAAAAGAGAAACCTCTGGCTCTGAATACACTGGGGACATTATTTAAGGTCAGTTGATCTGTGAGAAGGCACAACTTATCTAATGCAGCCTAAGGTTAGTTATGCAACAGACAGGCTGTTCTTTGTTGTGAGGAACAACTTCAGTGTGTGCCTGTGAAAATCAAAGGTCTTGCTGAAGGCGTGTTGTGTTCTGGCTGGAAGCTATTGGGTGTCCTCCTCTAGTGATTTTCCTTCTGTAGTAGATTAGCGTCACGGAAAGGTTTCCAGTGGGAAGGGCACTCAGCCTTGGCAGGCTGCAGGGTGGAGCTGCCAGCAGATGTGTGCTCTGGTGGGTGCTGGTGCAGGACCACATGCGTGTGGTATTGCTTCAGACCAGCTTTTACTTCTGTCTGTTCTCCCCTGTGCATCTCTCTCTGCGTCATAGACCAGGTCACTGGATTGTCTAGATGCCTACACAGGGCAGTATTTTAAGGAAAACACTGTAGAAGAGGTGTTTTCTGACTTCTAAAGAGAGAGATGTAATAATTTGTAATTTATATTGGTTTGAAATATGACGTTTGCAGTGTGTTGGCTGCATGGCACTGACATCTCCTTTCTTGGAGACCCTTTCTCTCCCCATCATCTCTTATTAAACATGAGGCCCTGCCAAAGTGCCATTATGTCTCCAGAGAGACTCAGCAAATAGAAGAAAGGGTATTTTTTTTCTTTTAAAGTAGAAATGGTCTCCTGTGCCTTGTGGGGTAGGCAAGAGTGAACATTTCTGGGTAGGCATTTTTGCGTTTGAGTCTCTGTGTACAGTGAAAAATGCTTTATTGCTTGTGCAAAGGTAAGCATAATATCCAGCAAGATTGCCTGATATGCTTGTGGATTGTCTTCTTTCTGTGCTTTTTATTTGTGTGGTATGTACAGGGAGGTTTAGCATTTGCAAAATGAGGATATTTTAACTTTGCACAAATACTGGTCCTGCGTGGTTTGTTAGCTGTGCATTCCCGGGCAGAATTGCGGGGTGGTGGAAATAATCAAATACCTTGAGCTTTTTTTTTTTTTTTTTTTGAGGACTTTATGTAAGAGACAGAAAAATTAAACCTTAAAAGGAAATAACCAACGTGCGTAGTCATAAATTGCTGTTTTTTCTTTAAGTTCAACTTTTTATGTAGACACCTTGATGAAACCCATATTGTCTGTGATGGAAAGGTGATGACTGTGATGTGGTGTGAAAGTGGGGGAGTAAACTGGGGTGGCTACAGCAGTCCCTGGTTTGGGTGTCTCAGAGATGCAGGCGCTCTGAGCTCAGGCGGAGCGTTCCCATCTCCCTTGATGCAGCTTGGGACCAAGAGGGTTTTCCTGAGTTGTGTCTTGCTCTGGAAGCTTTTCTGTTCTTGTGAGCTCCCTTTGAAGTACACTCAGGTGTTGCTGTTAATAAGAAATTTCCTGTGCTTTACAAAGATCAGACTCTGCCTTCCCCCTTCTCAGCATCCAAAATGATTAGCAGTTCCTGTGAATCCAAGCCTATGGATTTTATGAAGACCCCTGACAGCCAGGGGTGATTGTGTTCTCCCTGAGTGTTTCCTAAGTAGGAGGAAATCAATGCATCAAGGGGGACTGTGCCTGGCATCTATTAATTACATGTCCCCTTACATCTAATGCAGTAGCAGAGGGTCTGAAAGTCAGCCCCCTATGCCCTGGCTAATTGATACAGAAACAAATTGATACAAATAAATTGAACTGGTTTGTAAAAAGAAAAAAAAAAAAAAAGAGAACATTTGTTCAGTAGTTGGAATGGGGAAGAGCAGTTACAAACTGAGGTACAAAGTACAGCAGTGTGAGATGCTTGGTGGCAGCAGCCCCCCTGAATGGACCCACCAGCCTTGCAGTGCCCCATGCTAAATGCTTGGGGATAAAACACTTCTGCTGTTAATGCTGCGTCAAATGAAGGCATTGTGGAACGTGCCTGGGGCAGTGGGCTGGGGAGTAATCACTGTGTCCTTCCCTTAGATGAGCTGAGTTTGAAGCTTTACCATCCTGACTTTTGCAGCACACATTCAGCTGAATATGACATCAGTGTTAAGAGCTGTGGCACTTGTGGTTACGGCCTTGGGATTCCTTATATTTACTTTCTAGGGAACTAAAATTCAAAGCAGCTTTTATGGCTGTCATGACAATACTGTCAGTTTCAAAAGAGGTGGCTAAATGTGCATTGACCTTAAACTAGTAGGCCATATCCTATTTTCTGTGTGTTTCCAATTTAGAGAAGTATGCTACGAATTTTTAAAAGAACTTGTTAAAAGAGAAAAGTTACTTAACTGCTGTAAGGCTTCTGCTTTTTTCCCCAAATAAAAATAGTGAATTTTTGTCTGAATGCAGAAGGTTTCATACGACTGCTATTATAAGCTGGAAATCAAGATTTAATAATAGCACGTACCATCTGCCACCAGTGGTGGAAGAACAAGACTGAACCCTTGACTGCTGTAAGCACTTTTAATTTACAGCTTGGAGTGAGGTCGCAGGGCTTCACTTCCTTCCATGGAGGAGAGGATTGGATTCTTGGTTACCACTGCTGATCCTCCTCCTGAGCTGTTGGGATTTTAGCACTGTAAGTCGCAGGTGCAACATCTTGTTCTTGCTTGGTGTGATGAGTTTTGCCTTCAGAGAGAAATAAAGGAGGGTGTTGAGTATGCCAGGCTTGACCCAGCTCTGTCTGAAGCCAGCCACTTGTTACCAATAAAAGCTGGAGCAGCTCTGTGGGAAGGCCAGGATGAGTTTTTTCGTGTGTTTTGATGATGGTGGGAGGTGATGGGCACATCTGGCTGAGATGAAGAAAGGTCTCTCCCCATGCTGCTTCTTAGAGGCCACATCCCTCCTCCTTATTTTCTTGTATGTACATTGCAAAATAATTTTATATCTTTGTTCTAAGACTTGGGCTCATTTTCATGAGCCTTGGTGGATCATTTGCTACCTTAGAAAAAGCAGAGCATATTTTTCCATTTTTAAAAATGTACTTTGCTAAATAGGTATTTTTGTCAAATTGCAGTTTCCTCCAAAACATATTTCTTTATATAGAAAATGGGATTCCACCTCTCCTAGACCTTTGCTAACAGCTGTTCTGCTAGCTAAATGTCACTGAATTAAAAAGAAACAAAAATAAGAATATGATGGCTTTGGATAGATTTTAGTTGACTATTTCAGTCCTAGGTAGAAGTAATCCTGCTCTCTTCTGAATGTGGAGATATTCTGGAGATTACTACCCTGCTATTTTACCCTGCAGAGCACTGTGAAAGTGCAGCATTTTTGGAAGGCTGGGGTACATGTATAACACGTACATGGCTTTTGCCAGCCCAGAGAAGTGCTGGGGCAGCCCCGTGGTCACTCGAGAACTGAGTGTGCTGCTGGTTTTGGCAGCTCAGCCTTTAGAGCTGACCTGTAACAAAGTTGATGCAATGGGATAGTTTCAGGTTGGGGTGCGTAGGAAAAGGGGCCCCGTGCCAGCCTTTTGAAGGTTGCTTTGATTTGTTGCTGAGCACAGTGAGGACTCCTGGGGTATTATCTGAGGATTAAGTGCAACATTAAACATTGGAGCTCGCTTGTCAAAGAAAGGGCAGGTTATCAAAATATGATTTATAACCAACAGTTTACTACTAGCTACAGTAATTAATATGGAACATGATGGGGCCCATCATTAATATGCTTTGTTGTCTCAGCTTGCATTACTGCTGCTGGCAAGGCCAGCTTCTGAGGCTAATGAGGGACAGGGACGAAAGAAACCTGTGCTGCTGTTAGCTGATGGTAATATCTCTCCAGGTCACACACTGTACCGTGCATTGCATCTGATCACAAATCTCAGCCAGACATACCTGTCCAATAAAAGCTGCTCTCCCAAATTCTTGCTTAGAGAGACAAGAATTACTGTTTGTGCCAAGGTCACTTAGAGCCAGCGACAAACTCTGGTAGCGTTGGGATGGGGGAGAGGGTGCACAAGCTGGTCTGGAGGATGAGGAGAAAACTTGTCAGTGGTCCAAACCCTACTCGGGTTATTGATGAAGGAAGGCAGTTAATGTCCAGTGGTGGTGATTAGTGAACTTGTCTGAGGGAGGAGAAAAACAGAAGAGGCTTTTCCAACATTTTCTCATGGCCAAGTGCCAGATGAGGGCAATGACTGGTGCTGTGCTGCTGATGGGAATCTGTTGGCGAGGAGCTTGTGGTTGGTTTGAGATGGGTCCCACTTCCTGATAGCCCATCTCGAGCTGCCTGGGAGCCGTGTGACTTCAGCAGAAGTTTTATTATCACCCTAGTTTCCAGAGAGATGTTTGGAGCTGTTCCCAGCACTGGGTTTAGCTGCAGCAGCAGCTGGAGCTTCTTTCTGTGTTTTGGTGAAGGGTAGGGCAGCTGGTGGCTCTCCTAAGGTGTGTCAAGAGTTCATGTTAAAATGAACAAAGCTGTTGCCATGTCAAGTTTGGGTTTAGCGGTCTTCCAAAGACGGATCCCACAGTGTCATCCAAATGTGAGAAATACCTGAGGATGGAGGGATGCAGGATGCAGTCAGGTCTCCTGCATGAAGATAGCAGTGGGAAAAACAAGTGCCTTTGAAATTTGGCATGCTTGAGCTCCATGGTCACTGTGATTAATTGTGACCTCGATTTAGAAGAATATTTTTGGCTTAGCACCTACCCTTACTTGAAATATTTTGGTCCAACCGCACTTTCTCACCTGCAGCTGCCCACGGTGGCAACACTTAACTGGGGCACTTGTACAGCAGAGTGTGGTGTACCTTAGTTTTATTGAGCATTGCCCAAATAGTTGGGAAGGATGTCTTAAAGAGTCTTGTGTTAGTCCAGATTCAGCTGCTAGTATTTCCCAAGAGCATCAGGGCTGTCTGCAGGGAAACTAAAAGGTTTCAGCAGCACTGCTTTAGCTAGAACCAGGTCAGCAGTAGTCTCATGGTCCTCTCTGTACATCTCTTCCAAACATGTCCTTTTTGGCACGTTTGGTGATCGAATCAGATACATTCATTTCGTGTTGACATGTCACAATAAATGGTACATTTGCCAGTTTCATTTCCATGGCCTTGGTTATAATAGTTTTTGCTGTGTTCCTTTAGTCATCCCTGTTGCTGGCTGTAAAGGGCTGGAGGGGTCTGTCTTGTGGGGGATTATATACACCCGTCATGTCCTCTTTTTTTAGATCCCGCCACTTGACCTCCTTACTTATCCCATAAAGGAGCCTCTTGAACACTGACTAATCCCACCAGGATTTATGCAGACTGGCTGAAAGCCAAGTCCTCCATGGGTGGGTACAAGATGCATCAAGGAGTTTGAACATTTGTGTCCTGTCTTGCCTGAATTAATCTAAGTTGAGGCAGCTGGGTGGTTGGGTAGTGCAGTGTAATGCCATCATCATTAAATTGATGCCAGATAGGGCATGGTGATTTTATGACCATTAGCAATGCTTGTATGCAAACTACGAGGCTGGCCCAGAGAGATGCAGAATGGGGCATCACTGAGAAGTGGAGACTCTTTAGTGTGTGCACTTAGGTTCAGACTACAGAGCTGACCAGATGACTCACCACAGGGTTGAAAACCTTGCTGTTGCTGATTTACTTTGCCTCTTCAGAAATATTTAGTATTCTAGTTGGTTTTAGATTTTTGTTGTTGAATTGATGTTTGTGTTGTAGCTGCAGGAGAATTTTCTCTTTGGGACCTTCAGTATATTTGACAAAGATGCATTTCTCTGACAGCCACAGGGGCAGCACAGTCAAGGACTGTGGAGTAGAGCACATGGCCAGAAACAACTATCTGGAAATTAACATTTCTGGCTAAAATATCAGTGCTCTTGTCTGTTGTGGAGAGGGCCAAAATGCAATAAATGGCTTAGTTCGGTTTGATGCTAGAGCCAGTAGATTACCCATCCCCAGTAATTGCAGTGTCCTTCCCATTTGGAGGCTTCTTCAGAAATTTTTGCTAGAATTAGATTTGTGCTTTGCAGAGCTGGGGGGGAGTTCTAAGTATTTTGAAATCTTTTTAAAATAGTAGCAATCTAATCACAACAAATAGCACGATAGTGATGTATACACAGTGGTTCAAGTATTGCTTAATAATCTTAACCCACTGCATTTGGTGCCTTGGGCCTGCCAGCATGAATTTCAATGGAATTCTAGTTGCTTTTCCAAACATAAAAATAGTCCTTTTCCCCAAAGTAAAGTTTTTGTTTGCTGCCTCATGTTTCTGTATAGGTAGACATATGCATAGGTAGAGTTGGTAGCAACAGTGATGTCTTTGGTGGTTTCATGCTGTATTAATGAGGAGTGTGTTGTTGGCAAGTTTTCCAGTATTTGTTAAAGGTTTGCACGGGTAATAAAACCTTGTTGGGAAAATTGATCTAATTTTGAGATTGAGAGGTGTGAGAATAAAAGATGCTTTACTGTAAATTGTAGGTAGATAACAACAGAAACTTGAATATTAGAAGAAACTGGGTATCGCACAAACCACACACTTTCACATCACTAAAACAAGAGCTGTGCTCACACAGAAACATGAACCTCTTTGCAAACCGCAGAAAGTAAAAGGGAGCTCTCCTGTTTCATTATTGATCTAATTGCTCTTTTCTTGATATGAGAAACGATATGAAATGCTCTTGAATATTCCAGTACGCACAGAAACAGACCATTACTTTTGGAAACTTTTAAAGGCACAACACATACTGGTAAATAGCAAGGTCATTTATTTCTGAGAGTCACAACTGCCTACCTAATGTCACCTAATTGTTCTACTGGAACTGAATATATTACAGCTTTGATGAGAACTTTCCACTCGTGAGTGATATTAAATGGAGAGAGCCCAGCCCATACTTTCACGTGATTAAATCAGTTTTGGAAGATCAGTTGATGCAATGCTTTTAAGTAAGTCCTGTTTTAAGGAGAGGTCCTCTGTTTGGAGTGCCTCAGTGCTGGGAGTGCTTTAGAGCTCCCTTCTAACTCGGATTGCTGTGCAGTGCTTTGTGGTCGTCGCCTTTATCTATGATCTCTTTCCTTTGGTTTACAATCCCATTTAAGACCAAGTTTCCTGAGTAACCTGAAAGTTTGGGCCTGCGGGACTGGTGGAAAATGTGTGTGGTTAAAACCTCACCGTGTTTGCGTGTGAGAACAAACATGCATAGGAATGAGGTTCCTGGATTGATGCAGCGAAGTCTGGACGTGTTTCAAAGCTGTGAGAGTCTGACGAGCCGTGCTTTTCTGGGGGGGAGCTGTGAAGGTGAGCGTCAGTCTGTGCTCACCTCCGTGTTTTACAACACTCCTCCATTTATGATCTCCACCAGCTCTGCTGCTCCGCCTGCTCCTGCCAGCAGTCTCACCTCCTACTCTTCTGCCAGGCTGAGCAGATTCTGGAGTCTGCTGGCTGCAGGCAGTGCCAGCTCTCTGACAGAGCCCTTCCCGAGGCTGTGGCAGAGCTGAGACAAGGGGATCCTTGGTTCTCCTTGGGTTTTGATAGTGGCTTGCTCCAGTGGCACTGGACACCTTTTCTTTCCCTTGTTTCAGCAACTTCTCTCTCGCTCTATTTCTACAGCTTAAAAGCACCTGTATCACCAGATTTGGGACTCTCATAGAACGGTTTGGGTTAAGAGGAACCTTAAAGATCGTCTTCCAACCCTTCCCCAGGCAGGGGCACTTTCCACTATACCAGATTGTTCAAAGCCCCATCCAACCTGGGCCCTCAACTAGAACTGCACAGTAGCTTTTTTTTTTTGTAGTGGGTAGTTCATCTGAAATACCCAATGGTGAGAAAGAAGCACAATGCAACCTTTAATAGAAGACTTTTGAAGCAGTTTAAGTTCATTTTGAGAACTACTTTTCACTTCCTAAAATCTTCAGCACTTCAAAATGGTCTTGAGATTTGCAGAAAAGATCACTTCCAGCAGTAGCTAATAATAAAAGGTGGAGAGGAAGAGTGACTTCTCTTAATAGCTTGTTCTTAAGACATCTCAATGAAGACATCTCAATGACTTGTTTGATGAATCAGTGATGAATTTTTTTTACCTGAATCTCCTGGCAATTCCCTTTACCTGTATGGCATGTTAAGCTCATTGTAATTTTCCTTTCTTGTTTATTGATTTGTTGATTTTTTTCCCTCCCCCACAAAACCGAAATTAATTAGGTCTGCTTAAATCAAGATGAGGACAAGTCTCCAAATGGCAGGAATATGATTGCATGGTTGGAGAGATGTCACTGCTGCGGAGAAAAATGGTTTGGTAGAAGCTTTCCAAATTGGTGTTCAAATCCGTGTTAATTTTAGGGGTGTTTTCCCTTGAATTGTCGCACAATCCCGAGGTACTGAAGACAAACTCAAACAAGCCTATCCAAAAGTCAGCCTCTCAGAAGTCTTAGGAACTGTCTGGCTTTGGGTCTCTGCTCCTGAGCCAGTAGAAGAGGAAACTGGCTTTTGATTTAGGCAGATCAGGCCAAAACCAGATTTGTTTGCATTTGTGCACCAAGTTTTGTTTTATTTTGTTTCTGGAATAGCAGCTGTATATATAATGTAACATGGGAAAAGATTAAGTAAACTCCTTTCAGAAAAGCTTTAACACACATTTGGTAAAAAAGTAAGAAAAAGATTTTTTCATTGTTTCCTCAGAGCTCAGCAAACCATTCTTTTGAGTCAAGGTGAACTGTTGATGTATTTGCAGGACTAAATAGCTGTTTCTAAGATGCAGATAAATAGCCTGCAAGCTTCCAGATGCTGCCAGGAGGAGAAGTAAACATTTAGCTCTGGAAATGCGCAGATCACTTGCTCAGGTCCCCTGCCCTTGAAGGACTTCTGCTCTTGTTTGATGATGTTTCAGTAGCAAGAGGAAGGCCTCAGTTTGGAGCAGTTCTCTGTTGGCCAGCTCTGTGACAGCAGGCCATGACTGTCTCCGGTGAGGTGAGCCACAGTCACAGCAGGTGGATGGAAAGAGCCCAGGGGCAAAGGAGAGAGGGTGAAAATGGCGTTTCTGTCAATGTTTCGGTAAAGCTGAAGCACAAGACTGACATTCGTTAGCAGTAGTGAACGGTAGTGCTGTGCTTGCTTCCAGCCTGTTCCTAAGAGTGGTTGAATATTTCTGTCCCTGCTGGAGGGGAGCTGGGGAGAGGAGAAGCGTTTTACCCTAAACTCCATCTGGAGAGAGCAGCTGAACCAGGGAGAGGAAATCCCGATCCTTCAGCCTTGTGGGATGATAAGAAATTAATTTATAATCCCCAGGCAGGTTCAGAAATTTTAATCCTCTACCTAGCTGCTGTTTTCTTGCTTTTGAGTCAGAAGCTGGAGGATACCAGCACACCTGAGTTGGATTTCCATCTTTTTACATCCAGTCACTTAAATTTTAAGTACAGCGTCTTGTGCATGTTCAGATGTTTGGCCCACATAGTGGCACTTTGAATTGTAAGAATCAAAATTAAACCCAGCTTCCACTTTCCAGAGGAATGGTGCAGTTCCCACTGAAGGATCATGCTGTCCTGAACTCTCTCACAGTTCCTGCTTGATGATGTTCTTACCTCCATCATGAACTAAAACATGGTGCTAAGTACCCATCTAGAGATAACCATGTTTCAGTGGTAGATGAAATTATTCCTGGCTCTATGAGTTTGTAAAGCACTTTGGGATCTTCTAAAATGGAAAGTGTTGTTGTTTGTTTGTCTGAGGCAGTATTTTCACCATGTTTTATTTCAATTGCTCCTGTTATATGTGTTGGTTTTCATTATATCTTCAGATAAGGCTCATGTGAAATGGGCTTCTGTTTTGTTTTCTCACCAGAGGAGTGATTCATATTCAAATTGAAATGTTGTATTGCTCTAAGCCAACCTTCTCCCCATGTGCTAATGGGAGGAGAGGGAGAAACAGGCATGGACCAGGCAGGATTATTTTTCTCCTACTGCATTTAGAAACTTTCCAAATGGCTTTTCAGGAAAGCACGTGGACTTAACTGCCTGGCATGGGAGAATCCTGGTCTTGTATGTTTTAAGAATATGAGATGAGCCTGAATCTCATCGGTTGTCTGTTTAGGCTGCAGACCCATATGCTACCAGCATTGTTCTCCAAAAAACCAAAAAGGTAATTTATGACCCATTTTAAGTTGAGGATTTTTTTTTTTTTTTTGTGGTCCTATATTTTCTCCTTATTCATAACACTAGTTTTAAGGAAGTTACTTGCACTGGTTTTGGGGCACTGACTCCATAGGCACCTTCTTCAGCATGGCCAAAACCATCAGCTCACGGTCTCTGATGCTTTGTCCAAGGAAGCTGTTTGCTATCCACGGGGGAAGAAGACTGAACAGTGTAGCAGATGGTTTTTTTCTGGTTGGAATCAATAGCCCAGGTACTCAAAAATGGAGAGAAGAGATGCTGAGATTCCATCTGGGATCTTGTGTGTGTTCAGAGTTGTGTTGCTCTGTCACCTGCAACTCAAAGTGAATGTCATTGTAGATCTTGTGGAACCTGCTGCCTGTCCCATAAGCACCCAGACTGAGATTATAGTGTATTTAATGGAAATCAATAAAATATAGGTGAATTTTCTCACCTTTGTTGAAGTGACCTAACTGAGCCTACTCAAGAGGATATTTACCATGTTTTAAACTTAAAACACAGCTCAGTCTATTTCTTTTCTTGGTCCTTCCAAGCTGGGCTTAGGCAGGTCAAATGATCCTTCCCCACTCTTTTCATTTTCATTTTCACAGAGTTTGTGAAACTATTTTAATGTTCCTAAGGTGCCCTCCAGTTTTGTGATAAGTGAGGAGACACTGACACTTCTGAACTAGCACCTGAGGAGCTGCTGAGCCTTGGAGGACCTGCTGCCTTGAATGCAACATTGGTGGCCATGTCCTCTGTGCTCCTGTGACAGTTCAATTACACCAACAGGCTGAGGGCATTGCGAGGGTTGAAAACGTTCTGCATTTGTGTTGCCATAAAATAATAATTTATGTGAAAGTTTTTCCAAGGAGGAAGAAAGAGAAGAGACTGTGACAGATCTTCATAGCTGATGGTAGGTTCATTGTCCGCAGGAGAGCTGGTGAGACAAATGTGAGACCTTGGTTGCACGTCACCTAAATACTTTCTGACTTAAGAGCATTTGAGCTGGAATCACTTGCAATTAGCATGGGCTTGGCAGAAACTGGCACTGCTGCTGTTTGTGCAGAAACTGCTTGCACAGTCCAGTTGTGCCGGTGGGAAAACTGCTGTTAGCAATTAGCCCAGGGGTAGTCTTGAGGTGGTGTTTGTGCTGTGGCTGCTCTTGGAGCAGCTGATGTCCGTGATGGCACAGCAGCAGCTCTACAACCAACAGCACAAGTGTCTGTCACCTGTACCCAGTCTGTCACCAAACTTATTTGTCATCGTAGCCACACATTTTTTAGGCAGCTGTTGGTGTCTGGGAGCTTTTAACTGCATTGCTTGTGAGAACCCAGGCATGCACATGGTCCAGGGAGAGGTGACCACTGCTCTGCTCTTCACAGTCTGCTTGGATGAGGCAGTCTTCTCAGCTGGCTGTGGTCAGGCTGAGGCTGAGGCTGTTGTAGGCTCAAATGATCCAGCTGGGAACAATTGCCCAATTGACACAATAAATTTTATCTTAGTCTGTTAAATTAAGTAAATAATGAGGACCACGGGGCACCTGCTGTTCCCCATAACCTGTGTTGCTGGAGGTTGGGCAGAGTGTCTCCTGCCTGCCTCATGGAGCCTGGGAGCTTGTGAGTGGGTGGCGTGGGAACTGGGGACAACTGAGGATGCAGAGTTGCTCCTTGGGGCAGAACAAGAAATGTATGATTCTTGGCCTTAGAACGAAGAAAGCAAGACGCTGTGGACTTGTTGCAACCCGTGCAGTCTGCGAATGTTTTCTTCTTGTCAGCTGCTGCTGTCACATAAGTTATTTTATTGCCAAAGGGCAGGGAATGAACTAGTGAAGTGGGAGAGAGGGCTGTGTGTTGTAGAAATCAGTGGACCAATTGTACAATTCTTTGCTTTCTGGTTTTTCAGTGTTTACTTACCTATAGGATTTGGGGGGGCAGAAGGGATGGTGGTGTAGGATGTACATCGGTCTCATCCAGGAGAAAGTGCGTGTTCAGATGAGAGAGCATTATGCATACAATGCCTGAAATCAGCCCTTAAAATAGCACACCACATCTTAGTAATGTATTGAATATATCTGGATAAGAAACAGTCTGATTGAAGTATTGAGCTTATTGTAGTGTGTCTGCTGTGACTCATCTGGAAATTGAAAGTCTTGAGACAAAACTCAACCCCCCCCCTTCAGTCTTTTTGGAAGAGACAGGAATTAGTCTGAGATGGGAGGTAATTAATTGTGCTGTGATTGCCGTAAATAGGTACTGAACAACAAGCTCGTACTGAAATATTTATATCCTAAGCCCTTGTGAGCCCGGCTATCCAGAGTCTCCATCAGACAGAGACAGTGAAAAAGAAAGTTCTTTGGAATGAGCAGCACTTCCACCTACATGCGTTTAAACGAGACTGGTTGGAGGTGAGCTGGTAGGCTGCATGCTGTAATAAGCCATTTACTAGGATAATGGCTGTAGGCTACAAATGCTGTTTCTACTTAGTCTGTCTATTCAATGCAAACATTAAAAAAGAACAAGCTCTCTCCCTCAGTAAAGTCTATAATGTTCTTAATCTCCAGTGTACTCCATGAATATTAACTTAGCCAGTGTTGTAACACCCCATGGAGGCAGGTGATGCATATGCAGCCTTTTTCATCCACTGGAGAAACTGAGGCAGTGGGAAGGACTTCAGGCTTCTGGTTTTTAGACTGGGGAAAAATCCTGGGCAACAGCCTGGCTTGATGGTGAGTAGGCACCTGCTGGCTGGTCCTTGGTGGGAGCATGGGAATTATGACTTTCAGGGTCTAATCCTATAAATTTAGGGTTTCATTTGAGAGATTTGCTGCCTGCTGTTGCAGGCAGTGCTGCCCTGCTTGTGGAGTCACAGAGGGTGCACTGGCACAGCTGGCAAAGGTGGACTGTGAGGAGATGAGTATGTGCAGGGATATCTCTGTAATTTACTGAGTAGCTATAGCCATTATGTATCTGTCTGACTGCAGGATATTGCTGGGAATCCAGATGTTGAGAAAAGAAGCAAGAAAATCAAGATGATCAAATACCTGTTTAAAAAAAACAGTGCCCAAGGAAACGGAGCTTGATGGCTTTGTGTTTGTCTGCAGTGAAGTCATGGCAACAGAGAACTCATTTAGCAAAATTAACTGTTTCTCTATCTTACAAAAAAAATCAAATGAAAATGATGCACGGGAACATCCTTTTATCTAAACCAAATGAGCCCATTTGTGCCAAAGCAAAGGAGTCATCCTGGGGAGTTTGCTCCAGAGAGCGCATGCTTTATTGGTACAGGATGTAACAGTTGTCCCAAAGCCATAACTGTAAAAGCGTGGTGCCTTGGGCGAGCACTTTCAGTAACAGGGAAACCAAACTTAGGTTCTTGCATCTGCATGGTGTTGAAATAGAACCATGATTTTAAGCTTTTGGATGTTTGGGATTTCAGCTCAGTTAAGATCTGGATGCAGCTTTCAGGACTGTAATCTCTTTGACGTTCCTTATGGGTGATGCTTAGTTTTGAAATTATCTAGGGACAAAATGCTGATGCTGCATTGGCTTGGGTGTACCCAAATACTTGTAAAAAAGCAGTTGCCTCTAGGTCCCTTTGACTTTCATTAGACCATAGGCTTCTTTATGCCCAAGATTCCTTTTCGTCTCCTAATTTAAGTAGTATTTGAAATAATTCTCACACAAGCCCCAGAAATGACCCTTCTGTGCTACTTCTGTTTTGACTTTCACTGCCCATCTCCACTCACAGACCACTCTGTGAAAACAGCACAAGAGGTGAACCACACAGTGAATGTATTGGTAGGCATGAAAGTTCATTTTACATCACTGAGAATCTCGTATTTGGAATTCAGAAATTGTTCATCTTGGTAATGAGCAGGGGCAAGCTCCAGGGAAAATATCACGAACTCAGATGTGTTGCTTGAGGCGCCTGGAAAGTGGCGTTTCTCTTAAGCAGTGTTTTCCAACCAGATTTTACTTTGTGGCCCTCTTGGAGATGGTTTTAGGCAACACCTTATGGTTTCCCTGAAAGTGTCTGACAGCAGAGATGCAGAGCTTTTAGCTGTGTGAAGGAGTGCAACAGTTTGGGGGAGATTTTTAAAGATGATTCAACTTTGAGATGGCTTCTGTCAAAAATGTTGGGCAAGCTTCAGACTAATTGGAAACGTCCCCTTTCATTGAAATTGCAGAATCACAGAATATTTTGATTGGGAAGGGACACACAAGGCTCATTGAGTCCAAATCTTAAGTCAGTGCTCACCAGGTGAATGTAAATTGTTTTCCATTGGTTCTCATACCTGGATGACACTGGTGCCTTTCTCCTGCAACTTAAACTTTGGTTTAATGAAAGAAAAGTGAGAACTGTGTGTAGGTGGATGAGTTCTCATCAGTGAAGGCAAGCCACAATCATTTTATAACCAGGTAGATAACTCAGATGTTGTTTTGGAAGTGATCCATGTAAAAAGCCAATGTTTGAGGGCTCTTTTTGGAAAGCATCTCTTTCAGGAGGGGCCTCATGGGAATAGTGGGACTCTTCACACTGCTGAATCACGCTTACCAGGTGGGTTGCAGAGGCTGGCTGGGGGTCACTGATGTTTCCCAACTCAGCCTCAGGCTGGTGTGTTTGCAGCAGTGGCCTGCTTCTTTCCACCTGTTTTCTCATCCCCAAGCCTAGACAGAATCCTTGCTTTAAGTGTTAACCAGTGTGGGAGCAGAAGGTCCAGGCTGTAGCAGCCTCCTGGCACAGCCATTCCTGTGGGCTTGGGTATTGCCATCAGGAGGGAGGAGAGCAAGGGGGTGAGGGTGGGAGTGCAAAGCCCAGGTGGTTGCGCATCAGATGTTGTCAGAGGCTTTTAAGGAGTAACAACTCACATCTCAGACTTCCTTCGGTGAGGGATGAGATCCCCAAACCAGAATGTTCACAAGTGAGGCAGCCCCAGGCCTATGGGTTGTCCCAACACGCTTGGGGTGGATAAGCACAGCGGAAAAGCCTGAGGAACTGCTGCCAAACGACTGGGAAGATGCAGCCCACGGTGTCTGTTGTGTCTGAGATCTCTGTAAAGTCTCTCGCATCTTTCCTCAAGTTTAGTTTTCCAGTGGAGGCTGTTGCAGTAATGAGAATGTCTCCCATCTGCTCCTCACATGGCTTGGCACATTTAGCCAGAATATATATATTTTTATTATGGGGTTAGCCAGTGGTAACCATGACAATTAGACTTATCACGCAGCATTTTTTTTTCCCTCCTTGAGTCAGTTTGAAATGCTGACAATTAAATGGATACAGTACACTTTAGAGATCCATCAGTCTCTTTGTTGTCTTGACAACCAGAGTATATTTAGAAATGTAACAAGTACATGGAGTTCAATTGCACTTTTGCTAAAACATAGTTTTGTAGCTTGAGAATTTAATCTGTTGTTTGTAGATCCAGGTGCTTATTTGAGCTATGCCTGACTTTGTCTTTGGTTTCTCTGGGAAGCTCCTACACTGGCTGGTGGAAATAAGGTCCTTGTCAAGCAGGGAGCAAACCTGCCCACTGTGTGTGGCAGGTGCTTGGGTGAGGGGCTGGCAGCCGCTCTCTGCTTGGGTACTGGATGTGCTGAGCTGGGTGCTCCTGTGTACCTGTGGTTTGGCTATTGATTTGCAGTGCAAGGGGAACGTGTGGGGTTGTTGTCCCAGATGTTTGTCCCTGCAGATCCAGCTCAGCAAATGGGGCTGGGGAGCCATGAGCAGCGTGTCCAAATACCCTCTCCTAGACGAGCTGCTCTCAAGGTTCAGTGGCACTTTGGTACAGGAGAGCAGTGCCATGGAGCATGACACTGGCAGACTGTGGTGGCTCTCCTCCTGCCCCTGAGCTGCCTAAGCTTTGGTTGCAACTGGAAACAACTCTCGGCCACAGAAGCAGTAGCAGGGACTGTTTCTCCATATCATTTCTTCTGTTTTGTCTTTGATTTGATGGGGGCGTGTTTCTTTGATTTTAACAAAACACTACTACTAAATTCTTTTTTGGTTCCTTCCAATATGACTGGCAAAATTGAGCTCATCCTCTCCCCGCTGAGCTGGAATAGCAGTGTGTGGGCTAGCTGTCTTGAGCTATAGATTTTTAAGGCTGCATCCAGGGCTGGGAGAGAAGAAGGGAATTACGATGGAGTGCACTCTGTGGAGCTCTAAATATGCCTGTCTCCCAGCACCCCTGTGCACACACTGATGGTGGGTGTGTGTGGAGTGTCTGTTACTCTCTGCCCTTTCCCTTTTGAGCCAGGAGAGAGCTGTGGTCGCTGCAGGCACCTGTGTGGGTGTGACAGCCATGCCTGCAAGTGTGGTGACGTGTCACCCCAGAAGAGCAGCTGGGATGTGTGGCCCCCAACTACTGCCACCCTACAGCTCAAAGGCTGTGAGATAGGGGCTAGCACCACAGTGCCCTTGTTACACTCTTCGCACAGGACCCAGCAGTGCCACTGCCTTGCCTGATGTGCTGGTTTCCAATCTGTGCCTGAACATCAGAGTACTTCCCTGGCTTGAGTGATAAATGAATAAAGTAAAAGTCAGATGAGGAAATGGCTCAAGTGTTTCCTGCTGACCCAGAGTTGTCTTGGTCAGGGCTGTCCCTTCAGAAGGCTCAAAGGTTGAGGAGCTGCTGAAAGGGACTTCTTTGAGGTGAGGTGTTGATGGCCCTTCATAATTAGTGCCTGAATCCCATGGCAGAGCCTGGGATGCTTGTGTATTTTCTGCAAAATGTGAAGCAAGACTCTTCCATTTCTCCCTGTCGTAGGCTTGGCTTGCAGTTGATTTTTGGCAGTATAATTTGGTCAGGAAAAGTGAAAAAACCCAAACGAAACAGAATTCTCCTTTATCAGCAGATCTATGGCAAAGCAGCAACCTGAACAGGAGATTGGTTACAGCAGGTGGAGTGGCCTTTTGCGAGAGGGAACTAGTTCATTTGGTGAGATGGTTTAAAGAAGACAACGGTGTGTCCATGGCATGGATGTAGTGGTGTTCATCTCTGAGCAGAGATCTGTAAAACTGGTCAGGAGTGCTGCTCTGCTCCTGGGGAGCACAGCCAGCACAAGTTTGCCACTGGGATGGTTTATTACAAGGAGGTGAGGAAGGCTCCAGGGAGAGGAGTCCACCCTGCGGTCAGCTATTAGGGACAGTGACAGCCAGTGAAATGAATCTGTATTTCCTTGGCTGCACAACATCTTGTCTATACACTATACCCAAAACATTAATAAGGCTCAAAAGGAGGACAGAATTGCATGATTTTTCTTCCTTCTTCCCTGTGTTCCTTTTCCATTCATTACCTGTCAAATAATGTGGTTGATTTCTGAATGTGTATGCACAGCTCATTTTAGTTTTTGTATTTTCTTTCTTCTCTCCCTTTTACCAATTTCCCAATGAAAATCTCAAACCATAGTTGTATTTCCACTCCAGCTTTGTTTGTGGACTGTTAACATGCCTTGTTCCAGTGTTTAATAGCTGCTGGGGTTTATTCTTAAAATATAACCAACAAAACCCAACGATCCTAATGACTATTCAAGAGTGCTTTAAACAAGTTATCCCAATCCATCTGACAAGGATAATGGTCTTCTATTAGAAGATACTTAGCTGGAGGTTGGATGAGCTGTAATGTTTATGGGTCTGCAGATCTGTAACCAGACAAACTCAGAATAACTCCTTGGATTTCAGTGGAGCTGTATTTGTTTATTACAACTGAGGCTTAGGCAGTGCTTTAGATGCAAATTGCAACCTCTGTGAAGTTAAGTGGGGTTTTGATTTAATTTCTGGCAGCAGTAATGTCAGCAGAGAAGCGAAGAGCTGGGACCCACACAGCCTGAAGTCTGTAACTTTGGGTTGCTGTCTTTCCCTTACTGTCAAGATCAGATTCCCTTGGTTGGGGCTACTAATTAAAATGCAGCTTCTCTTAAGCATCTCCTCAAGGCGGGCAAGAGAGAGTGGAAGTGCAGCCTATGCAGATTATCTCTCTCTTTCTCTCTCCACACTTTGCAGAAAATGCCGGTGTTTGGGTTGTTCTTTCTGACTTGTGGTTGGGCTGTTGACCTGGAGCTTGTGCTCTCAGCTCCAAAAATGCAAAAGCACTATGCTGAGTTATCTGGCTGTGATGTAGAGAGAGCTGGGATCTGCTTTCCCCCAATTTAGCCGTGTCCATGCAGCAGTCAGGAGACATGGACCACTGCTCATCACCCCCACTGTGTGTGGCGTAAGTGATTCACCATGCATTCATTTCTGGTCACATCAGGGGCATCAGTTTAAAGCAGGCTTGAGACATAGGTTAGTGTTAGCTATTTGAAGTCTGAAGTCTGAAAGCAACATCAAACAGGCAGCAGAAAATGTATCGTGAGCAGAAAAATCTCTGGGATTTGTTTCTCCCTTTAAAAAATAATAGTAATAAATTCCAAACTGTTTGCATATGCTGTCTCCTCTGTGGTCAGGACACCTGTCTGCCTCTTTGCGGATACTTGATACGGGCTTACAGTGCTTGCAAAAATGTTAACGTGAATTTTTTGTCATGGCAAATATGAAAAGAATATCCAGTGTCTGTGTGGGCAGGTTCTCAGCAAATTTTTCTCTGCTTTTTGCGCTTCGGTGTGGATATGGAGCAACTGCTGAAATTCTGCTCCCCTTCCTTCACCACAGACCAGGAGGGCAGAGCTACTGCCCTGCCAGACCCAGTTCTCCTGAGCAAGACGGCTGGTGGCGGGGCTAATGAGTTTTAGCCTGGCTTCGTTAAAAAAATAATATATGCAGCTGGCTAGATGTGTCTCTCCTTCTTCTCTTTAATGACTTTTAATCTTTGGCTGTTCTCAGGAAAATAGGGGTGAGGATGCAGTTAGGAGGAGCTGGGGGTCACCTGGTGACACCAGGAGCGTGGTGGGCTGGGAGACCTGGGGTGGGCTGAGGTGGACGTTTCACTAATCACTAGCACTTTTTAAACTTGCTCATTTCTTCTCCAGGACTGAGATTAAAGGAAATAGAAAACATCAGAGCAAGCTCAGATATCAATAAGCTGGAAGTATTAAATACTGCTGGTTGAAAAAAGCTTGTGGTAACTTAAAAAACTGTGTTTTCTTTTTCACTGGGCGTCTTTGGAGGCACCCAGAAAGGAAACAAGGGCTGGAGGTAGAGGTAGGGTTTGGGCTGTCCCACCCTGACTCTTTTTCCACAGTGGCTGTGTGTTTAATGCATCCCATCTCTGCTTTGGTGCTCCTTGATGCTCGCATGGCAAAGCCAGTGCTGTGGGAGTGACTCACCCTTGGCCTGAGCAGTGGCTGAGGCTTGGGAAGAAGAGGCCCTTTAAGCAGGAGAGGCAGAAGGGCGTCTGGTCGGGCTTTGAAAGAGACTTTGTTACCTGCAGCCCTTACGTCAGTGCCTTTCACCAGCTCTGCAGTGATTTAAAACAAGTAGCTTCTCTTCCAAATAAACCTCAGCTACTCCAACACTTGCTCAGATGTAATCTGTGCTGCCAGCGTGTGAAAAACCCCTATATGGGTCAAAACAGGGACAGACTGACACTTGAGTTGTGTCAGAGGGGAGGAAAAAAAGCTATGGTCTGCTCTGTACAGGAGGGCAGCTGGCCTTACATGCCCTTTTGGGGCTGTTTTCTTGGCAAGGTGTTACAGCCAGCTTGATTTACTTTCTGCTTTTATGATGAGCAAAACGTTGATTGTGACCTTTCTGTTTGCACCCGCAGAAGTCCCTTGGAAGAGCCTGTCTGTACGTCTGACCGGGTGCCTGACGGGGCTGCCTTGCTGCCAGGTGAGGACTGGATCAGCTCCCAGGGCTTTTGCCAGCAGCTTAGTTTAGGGAGAGTGGGCAGACCTTGGTACCACGTTCAGTTGTTCAGCAACTGATGGGCATTTCTCCAAAGCCTGGGGTGGTGGGAGGCCAGCCTGCCCAGGAGGCTGGAGGTGATTTTACTGTTTTTGGGTCCAAGTTTGGAAGCAGCAAACATGCAGGCCCTCCTGCAGATGGGAATGTTGCATGGGAACAACTGCTTGGTCCTGTCGATCGTGTTGCTTTGACCTCTTTTTTGCTTGTGGACCTGTACTTGTTCCCCATCCACGATGTGGCTCTCTGCAGGCTGTAGATGCTCCCAGCTGGTGATGGAGAGCTGGCTGTATTATTAGCTGAATCTGTGTTTCAGTGGACAAATAGAAATTAATGTGAGGAGCAAATTAATTCGTTCTTCAGAATTGCCAGTTCTGTGAAATTCACTGGAGACATTTAGGTGTGACTTAAGGATCCCTGTGATGAGCCACCCCAAACTATTGTAGGAATCCATTGCTGGATTATGTGTAGGACATAAACTGTGCTTTGTGCCCATCCCAAGGTATAATGGTTTGATTGCAGGAAGGGTGAGATCGGGACTAGTGTCAGGGCAGTGGTTCTGTCCTCAAACCTCTCTCAGTTGTGCCACCTCAGGAGACAGAAGGGTGCTGGAGGTGCTGCAAAGTCGTGGCAGCGAGGGGAAGAAAGCAGCATGTGCAGCCCTGCTGAGAAGCGGAGAACGAGTGAACCACTACCCTGGTGGTTTTGACCAGTGGAGCTTCTTGGTTTGCCGTGATGTTACCTGACTTTAGGACCATGAGATGTCTGTGTGGGGGGCCAAAATCAGGAGCAGCAAATCTTCACTGTGTTGTGTCACTGAATTTAATTGCACTTTCATTCTTCTCTTTTGATACACAATGTACATCCCTCCTTTCTGCCTTTACCTTCTTCTTGGGTCTAATTTTTGTGTTGGTTTTTTTTTTTTGTGTGTGTAAATTACGTCTAGCTGGAGATGAGATTTCAGTATCCTGTTTATTGCAAACAGTTGGGGCCATTAATAAATGCTGACAGACAAAGACAGACCAGGGATTAATAAGTAGAGGACAGGAGATTAATAGCAAGAGCGTAGAATCTGGTTCAAGGCCTGATCTTCCCAGTTGCTGGGCTATGGAAGATTAATGGCAGCTCTTCTGTTAGTCTCACTCTTTCTGTGGTATCTTTCCGGGCTAAGTTTAATAAACCATCCCAGTGGGTTGCTGTAAATACGAAATCTAGGAAGAAGCCCATCATTATATTAACTAAATATGTCCTTATGTTAACTAAATGAGACAGTATTAGTTTTGCTTTCTAGTCAGCGCTTGAGCAACAACATCAATGTGTTTGTGAGTGGTGAAGTCAGATTTTCAGGTGCTTACAACTCCTCTCAAGATAAAAACATATCATAAAATGTATCTTGCCAAGCAAGCTGTGTCTGACAAATTGGTTTTTTACTCTGTGTCCTGTGCAAGAGATTGATTTCTCTTCTCTTGACTGGGTTTTCAGCTTCATTTCTGTGAAAAATTGGGCTCTTGACCTGTTGTGTCTGGTCTCTCATTAGGTTTGGTGTGAGATTAGATCATTGCAAGAAAACACTACCTTTGCAAAGAGCATTCCTGGTTAAATTTGTGGGAGAACTGTAGAACATGGGACTGCATCACAGAAAGTTTTGTTGTGATAGAAGGGTGCGTGCTGTTCTGGGTATCCTATAATAGAAAGCCAGCCTCAAACTCTTTCTTTTAGGCTGGAACTGTTGAGTCAAGCACTCCTGAAGTCTTTTGACCTCTGCCCTCAGGTATTTTCCGTAGTCACTGCAAAGATGATCCCCAGCCCCTGGTGCATAAGGTTACAGTGATATATAGGTATGTGTTTGGCCACGCTGGGAAGGAAGCAGCTGTGTCCCTGTAACAACGAGCATGTTGCAGCTGGGACTAACATCACAACTTCATGCAGCAATAGCTGAATTTCTTTTCTAGGGAAGAAAGCCTATGCACTGCTTTGGTGGCCCTGTAAAAAAGCTTTTCCCCTCTTGTCTGCTCTTGCATGCAGTGCCCTTGGCTTTTCAGAAGTTAATTGATTTGTCTATATTATGATTCTCTCTTTAATTTTATTTGTGTAAAGAAGAACACACGCTAATCTTTCTCCAGAGAAATGTTTTGCATTGCTCCTCTTTGAACGTTGGCCCTGGGTCTGCTGCTTCTTAATGAGTCTTTAACTAAACAGCTACGGTTCCCACATGCCCCAGCCTTGACACACACATACTTGTACACCCACGTGCCTGCTCCCAGTTGAACCGAGCCTGCCCGCTCCCCTCGCCCGCCCGCCCGCTGCTTTGGGATTCGCATTGGAAAGGCAGCGCCTCCCTGGGAAGCCCTGCGAGCGAGAGGGGGCTTTATACCTGCACAGAGAGATAGACTCAGCCTCAAATGAGCCGTCCTGTGAATTGGAAGGGCTGTAACCTCTTTACCACCCTCTCCTCCCACCCCCTGGCTTGTTTGAAGTGCATCTCCAGGAGTGTGGATTCCTGTGGGCTGCGCTGCCCGCGGCGAGGACCCGAGCGAGCGCTGAGCACTGAGCCGAACACCCGATGCTGAATTACTGTCTGGAATGCCACTGGCTGCCAGATCCTTGATAGCTTGTTTTTAATGAAGATTCCTCCTGTAATTCCTAGAATATCTTGCAGTGCAAAAAAAAAAGAGCGGTGTGTGTATTTTGCTGTGGGCTGAATTTTTTCCTGCTCTTCACAGTTCCCTCCGTGAACAGAGAGGAGGAGGAGGAGGGGGAAGCAGCTGACTGCTTTTTCTTGTTGTTGTTTTTGTTTTTCTACTTGACTTCTGTGAAATATGTGGCGATCAATCGCTCGCGACTAACAAAATGTTTTTGTTTCTCTTTGCGAAAGCATATGGGAACTGCAGGAAAAGCATATGGGCGTTTTTAGGAAAACATATTGGTGAATGGACAAATTATAGTGGTGCCAATATGTTTTGGATGTCTGGCTAGACCACTACTACTACCGCACTTGCTGGCATGCAGACACATCCACAAGGTTTCCAGCATGTGACTGGTGTGTAGATGCTCCTGGGGAAAGGCAGGCTGTGCTGGATCCAGCCGCTGTTGAAGCGGTGCTGTGATCCATCGTCAGGGTGCGTGACAGCCTTGTCATATCCTGGGGCAGGCTCCGGGCTCGTGTTTATGGCCATGTATCCATTCTGTCAGCAGACTGAGCCCAGAGCTCCACTTGCAGCTGGCTACAAGCAGTGATAATGGTAACCATTTTTCTTTCCAAAGCGGTCCTTGTAACACCTGAGCTTCTTGCAAACAGCTAGGCAGCCTCTGGTTTTCTTCTGCTGTCCTAGCAAGATCTTTGTGTTGGCTTGGGCTATTATTTTTAATTTCTCCATCAAGCAGAACATTGTTTCTGGTCCCAGTCCTGTTTGCCCTGATACTGGTGATCCAGGGAAAGAGATACATAAGCAGGGGGGAACTTGTCAGGGAGCTATAAGGGGATTAAGTTGTCTCAGTTGGTGGGTTCTGATGGCTCACAGCATCCCTGCAGTGTGAGCTGCCCTGCTGTGCACCCTTGTCCACAAAGTCTTTGGTAGCTCTGATGGGGCAGCCCTTCCTGCCCACCCCGGCAGTGAGGGAGTGCTGCCTCTGTCTGGGATAGGCATGGATGTGCTGGGCTGCAGAAGGGGGCAAAACACATGGCTAAAGACTAAGGATAAGCAAGATGCACGTTTGGGCAGTCATTTGGACGTTGCGTTGTTTATCTCGGTTATGAACCTGCACTCATATTCTGAGTGGTAGTTCGGCACCTTTTAGTGCTTTCCCTCTTATGCCAGCTTCAGGATGATTTGCTAGTGAGTAATTTTACATTATTTAATGTAGCCACTCTCCTTATAGCTCTTTTGTTCTGTGAGACAATTCCCTATTTTATTATGCAAACAGTACATTAAGATCCTTGCGGGCCTAAGTTCCCAACAGTGCTTGAGATGACGGCAGAGAAGTAGGTTATTTCAGAAATCATGATTCTCTCCTCTAGAAGCTTTCTTGGAGTTCTGCTTGAACTGCTTTTGATATTATACGTGCCTAAAAAAAAAAAGCTAAAAAAATCCAGTACTTCCTAAATGTTATAGAGCTCAAAAAATACACTGTATGCCTTGTCACAATATTTAATACAGAGTGCTATTTACAGTAATGAATCAAAATGTCAGTTTTTAAAATATGAACTGTCAGAGTGTTCCTACTTTGCAGAAAACTTTGATATGACAGTTTGTTAATCATATGACTATTACATCAAATGTGTCTAAGAGTACTTTTGCTCAACAAAGTCTTTCTTTATTCTTTTCCCCTCCCTTTTCCCTGTTAATTCTGGCAGGGTTGTTTGACTGAATGCTCTCTGATTAGAGGTCGGAAGAATCCAGAGCTGAATGCTTTTGTTTATTGACAGAAGGGATGTCTCAGTGCCTGTGTTCTTTCTGGCCATGGTCACCTAATCTTAAGTACAGCCTGGTTTGGATCATGTCTCCCTTGGGAGCGTGGTGGAGCAGTGCTGATGCCTCTGGGGTAACTGCATTTGGGGCAGCTGGGCTAAAACTGCCTCTTGAGTAATAAAAAGCTTGTACAGTAGCATTTCTAATCCCTGTAGCTTTAGCATGAAGGCACAAGTGAAATAAAGAACTCGAGGCTGCCTGTGCATGCCCTCAATGAGCTGAAGGGCTGGCTGTGCAGGGCAGGGCTGGTGTTGCTTCTTGAGGAGGAGGAGGAGGAGGCAGGGGGCTGGGGTTGCCAAGGTCCTCTCCCCAGTGCCTTTGATTACTCTGGACCTAGGTCAAGGAGTGGGTTTGGGCCCTGATTTCCCTTCCATTAATTTAGACCAGAATGCTTCTCTTTTTTAATTCTTTTGTTTCTTCATCTGCAAAATGGGAGTAATTAATTGATATTAGTTAACTCACAAGTCTCCTTAAAGCTGATTAGTCAAACAACTGCACTTCTGGTGAAGACAAGGGAGAGCTTATGTAGATAATCGTGCTTTAGAAAACAGCCTCTGGAAGGAGCAGAGGGTTCAGCGTGCTAATATGAGGACTGGAGGCCAGAGAGGAGTCCCAGGTGTAGCAGAGTCGTGTACCTCTGCCCAGAATGTCTTTGTGCTGCGTTGCCTGGGGCTTCAGATGGATTCTTATTGCTTGTTAAAACTCTCAGTTACCATTGCGTAGGTCTTACAAGTGCAATATTTCTGAGTTGGAGTTGGCCCAGCACAGCTATGGGAATAGGAGGAGTCTAAAACTGCAAAAGCTATGTGTCAGCAGTCCAGAAAAGAGGAGCGTGGGCAGTGCAAGACAGAATCTTAGAATCAAAAAATCTTAGAAAGGTTTGGGTTGGAAGGGAACTTTGAAGACCCTTTAGTTTGAACTCCCCTGCCATGGGCAGGGACACCTTCCACTAGATCAGGCCCCCTCCAACCTGGTTTTGAACACTTCCAGTAATGGTGCATCCATAGTTTCTCTGGGCAACTCATTCTGGTGTCTCATCATAAAAAATTTATTTCTAAGGCCAAATCAGATGGTCTTGATTGTGGGTGTTTCTGGGGGCCTGATTAACTTGGAATTTCAGCTGGGCATGTCTATTAAATAACAACCTCAACGCTTTCACTAATGCTACTGAAAAGATGGTAAGAACTTGTTTTCAGGGGTGTGGTCACGTATGTAAGTGCACTTTTGAGCAGCACATCAGCCAGCTCTGGTGTGTGGCAGGCCCAGGTAAAGGCACTGCACGCATCTGAAGTGTGGTACGCTGATTCCCACCAGGTCTCACTGCTGGAAGGAGATTTGGGAAGGTGAGGGCAGTGCTGTAGCATTTGTCACATTAATATCCTGCTGATAGAGGAGGCGAGGAAAAAACAGAGGGGAAGAAAGCAGGGGAAGGAGGTGCTGGTGAGCGAGGCGATGACAGCAGGAGAGGCTTTGCTGGTGGTGGTGCCTGGTGTGGACCACCAGGAAGCCTGAGAGAAGCTGTTGGGAGAACCAGTCCCAAAAGGGCCCTTACACAAACACAGGGCTGCTGGCAGCAAGGGCCACTGGCGAGGCGTGTGTGAAGGCGTCACTTTTCAAACCATGTCTTTGTCACCTCCATCGGGCCAGTGCTGCTTCGTTTCCTCATCCCACAGAGGAACATTGATTATTGCTCAATTTTCATTTTAGACAAACCACATTGTTAGTGCGATGATTTTTCTTTTATTATCGTTAGTGCAATGGATGGAGAAGGAGCTCTGACAGATGTATGATTAGCAGGGCATGAAATTAAAAGTGTTTGTGTACAAGGAAAAGGTTGTTTACTAAAATTCCTCATTTGAAAATGAAGTGATACTAAGATTGGCCATGCGATTCTGCAGCAGGCCCTCACTCCCTTTCGATCCTTTCCCAGCAGTGTTGGCTGAAAAGTAACAATATTTTTAATGTTACTTCTATTAAAAAAATAATGACACAACTGAAAAGTCAGTACCTGCCTTTAGAGGCAGATTATTTAAAGAGGTTGTTTTCCTGCTCTGGCACTGATGGAGTCGATTCAAGAAAATATTTTGACTGATGTTTAAGCCCCACTGATTAGGCCGAATTGAATATTTTATATCGAAATTCATTTGGGCGGAAAATAGGGTTCTGATTGAATAATTCTGAGTGTGGGCGTGTACCTGGGTGAATAGTACGTGTTGCCAAAATGTTGAAAAATTCGTATTTGGAGTTGCTGCTGCAGCATATGCAGAGGGGAGTGCAGGTTGGTATGTGGTATTCAGTTCTTTCCACCTCTTTGTGGGTCAGTCGTGTAGTGGTTTTGCACAGGAATGGTTTCAGGCTCTGGTAGAAAGCCATCAGCTCTTAGATTTTTGTCTTGGAAGTGTGGGGGTTTATCCCTATAGAAAATATCTGTCTTTTTCTATTTTTTCAACCCCCATGATAATTAAATTTTTAGTTTGAGAAAATGATCTTTTTTCTTAGGAGCTTTGCCTGTGATGTGCAATTCTCAAGTACAGCTGATCTTCCTTGATTTTTTTTAAGTATCATAGAGTGGTAGAATATGCTGAGTTGGAAGGGTGGATCAGGATCATTGGGTCCAAGTCCTGGCCCTGCACAGGACACCCCAAGAATCACATCATGTGCCTGAGAGTGAATTTTGAAAGAGCTAGGTTAAGAAGTGTGCATCAGAAACACCTCGTTTGTGTTGTGCTGTTGAGTTAAGCCTGGTCCTACCTAGGACTGAACATTTCCCAGGTACTTTGAATTTCTCACCTATCTCATTCTTTGTCCTCTAAAACCTTTGTGGCCAAGTTCAAGGCTGACACTGGTTGAAGCCTGTTGGGCTGCTCCTGTGTAAAGTTTCACCTTGGTGAGTGTTTGCAGGACCCAGACCTGAGGCATCATCGTGATGGATTTTGCCTGCTGAGCCTGGATGGCATTGAGCAGAAAATAGGAAGAGTGCTAAGAGATTGTTCCTGCACTCTGGGAACAATTGAGACAGAAAATTGCTTCCAGGATTTCTTCACTTTTCCACAGAGAATAATCAGCCTGTGTAATTCTCTGCCACAGGAAATACTGCCTGAATCTGTTACTCAAAGACAGCAAGCAAAGTTCAGATAGCTGCCTGAATACCAAGGGTGCTGCAGAGCAGGGACTGTCCCTAACTCAGGGGTTTTTTTGGTGTAGTGTCATTTTTTTCTGTATATGTCATGGGATGTCACAGTGGTGCAACTAATATGACAGATAATTGAATAATGGCTTAGATATCCAGCATGTTCTGGTGCACAGTTAGACTTTGGTGCCCTAAAAAATGAGACAAATTTGTATGCTGAGGTTGTAAATGGAGTTTTGCTTAGCCTGGTGCTTGGCTTCTGCACCTGAGATTGTGGGGGAGCTTAGAGCAATTCCAGTGAGGTGATGGGTGTCTGGTAATTTCAGTCCTACTCCTTGGCTCATTTTAATCTTTGCTTCATAAATGTGAGCAAATCACTACTTCTGCACCTTTATTTGTTAGTGTGGAGGATGGGGCAGCACTTGGGCTACTTGCTGGGGTTCATGTTATGTTTCTAATAAGGCCTTTCAACCATGTGTTTTATTCCAGCTTTTAGGGGAAATTATTTAAATTTTTTGAGTGAGAGTACTTGTGGCCAAATCACTGCATGAGCATTATACCTGCTGGGCTCCAAAATTTGATTCCTAAATTTCCATTAGTAGGTCATACTGGGCCAAAGGATTTTGAACCACTAGAATGGAAAGGAATGAAACAGAATGGAGTTGGTGTTTGGTTATGGGCTCTGGATGTCATTGTTCCTGACTGCTCATCTGGCTAATGTTTGCTTTCGTGTAGTATTTGTCTGTGTCTGTGCTTCTATGCACATGGGGAAAAGGAGGACAAATATCACTGGGGTGGATTAGCATTAAAAAATAGTTAACTGATCAAAGCCATAAAGCTTGTCCAAGTGAATTCTTCAGAGAAATAGTTTTGAATTTCCCAAGCAGCCGCAGGCCATAAAAGCGAAGCACTATCGTTCAGAGATGCAAAAAATCCCCTTCTGTTGGAGTGTTGGACCTATTTGTTCCCTTTTAGGAGGGGATTCAAAATGTTTTCGTAATTTTCTTCTGAACAGCTCACTTCTATCCATCATGAGCCTTTGGCAGCTCTGCTCCCCGTCAGTTTTAACCCTCCACTGAGATCTCTCTATTCGTACTTAGAATTTTGGACACATTTGGCTCTGTGCACTTTGTGGTGGGACAGCTCTTACAGGGCACACCTTGTCTCTGAGCTCAAAATGTTGTAAAGGAGGGGCTAAATGTTGTCCCCAGTGCCTTGGTGGCAGGGAAGGTGGGATGCAGATGGAGAGTGATGCCTGGAAAGGTTTTCCCACACTTCCTGAAAGGGTGGCAGGGGAGCCCTGTTCCTGATGCCACGTTCTGTCTTGTTACTGGTGCTGGCCCAGCAGGAGCACCAGCCCCACCAGGTCTGCAGAGCAGGTGGGACAAAGCAGGAGGGAATTTAGTTTCTCTCACATGGAGGAAAGAAAGTGCATTGTTTGAGCGCTCAGAGTTATTGAAGGCTCATAGTGAAGGTTAAGCAACCAGCCTCTGGGAATTGGGCACATAAATTTGCTTTATGCTTATGAAAGTCTCTTTCGCAGTGTTTTGCTTTGTCGCTTCTCCTTAAGATGTACAAAAGAATGAAGTGTTGGTGTATGGTGCATACACAGGGTGTTTGGATGGCACGGTCATTAACAGGAATGAAAATTTCACCGTGGTTGCTCAGAGCATGCCAAGAAAAAAAGAAAGGAAAAGCTCTCAGAAGACACGAAGTGCTTTGTAGCTGGAAGTGCCTGTTGCCCTGCAAGGACTCAGCTGTCCTTTTCAGTCCCAGTCTTCTATTATTGAAAATATTTTGCTGCCTGATACCTACTAGCTTTTAAATGCTGCTTAATTGTATGCACGCCCCCCCCAAAAGAAAGCCACACATATTTTTCTGCTCTTGTAAATGTTCAGCTTTGGGGCCCCCCAGAGAGGGTGTTAATGGCTGTGTCCCGGCTGCCTTTCAGGCAGAGAATTCCACTTTTACTTTCCTTCTGAAATTTGGAGTTTCAGTCTCCAGATAACCAGATTTTAATTTAACCACGTTTAAAATGAATGTGTGTATATATATATATGTATAATTAATTATTTTTAACACTGAGTCCTGAGTATATTCTGGTAGAAACTGAGGTCATCTTTGTAACAGGTGAGCAGTGTATGGAGGGCAAAGCTGTGTCTGAGGGACAGGACTGTAGCTTTTGGAGAGGGATTAGATGTTTGCACAAGTGTGGGCATGGCATTCATGTGTGCCATGTATATACATCCTTGGTTTCTGTGGTAGAGCAGAGATGATTTACCCACATAGCAGGGCCATTTGCTAGGGTGAAGTCATCAGTGTTCAGTGCCTGAAGCAATAGAGGTGCATCTATATACAGCATAGTGCAAAGTAAAAGGGAAGCTCATCCTTCTCCTCCAAGACTGTACTTTGGTCTCTTGTATGGGCCACATCCTACCCTCAGATGGGAGCAGTGCTCAGCTATTGATAATATGAGGAGAAATTGAATCTGAAGCCCAGGGCCCTTCTGCGCAGGGAAACCATTGCAAAACAAAGCCAGGGTGTGAATTTAAAGTGCAATAGCTGTTCTGAGCGTACTTCTCATGTGGGCAGTCTTATTCTGCTCTGAGAGGGCCTTTGTGCAGTTCTGCTTCATCCAGTGCCAAAGGCACTCTCAGTGCAGAAAGAAGAATGCCCACACAGGGAGTGGATAGCTTTTCCAGGCTATTTCACCATGCTGAAGAGTCCCAGGAGATGCCATGTTTTCGTGTCCCCATGAATGTTGCAGGAGCTTACCCTTCATTCAGCTCACTCTCCACTCAAGCTTTCATGGGAGAGCTTTGTGGTGGGTGTATGGTGGAGTTGTGTCTTCTGGACCCTGCCAGGTGAAGCGTGCATCACTCATTTAACTGAAGTTTTGGGGATGATCTTGGGGATCCCTGAGGGTCTTAGCCTTGTCTGGGCGTTGTTGGTGTTGCAGTTTGGCATTCTTCGTCAGGGCCATTGCCTTTTGTGGTGTGTCCTGGCTGCTGAAAAGAACTCCTGTGAGGACACGCCTGTGTTCTTGTGTTATTCCTTTTCCTGTGAAATTGCCAAGCAAACCTGTGCACTGGGTATGATCGTTATCTGAACACTGTTGAACAGGGAGAAAAAGCCCATCTGTTATACAAAGAGGCAGTGTAAAGAGCAGGCTCTGTGACTAAATAAATTCACATCTGTTTAGCAGAACCATCAAATGGCGAACAGAGAGGCCTAATGTGAATCACATGTTGAAACCACAAGTATGAGTGAGATGAGCTGCAAAAGAGAGAGCCTGGAAGTGTTGATCCATGTGAGCAACTAATGGTTTCTCTCCTTATTCTTTCACTCTACCAGTTTCCTGAGCTAGTGATGTGGAATCAAAAAATCAGGGATGTGCACATGTCTGTGCATACTTACGTGTGTAAGTCTGTATTCATTGCATGATTAATTAACCTTCCTACTTTATTTTGAGCCATTAGATCGTAACTTCAATTGGAAGGGCTCTGGATGGTGCGAGAGCTGCAGAGGAGGGACAGTGGGCCTGACATGAAGAGAGCAGGTGAAGCTGTTCCCTAGTGGAGGTGCTTCACAAAAAATGGCCCTGGGGTAGCTTGTTTCAAAAAGAGACTTGACTTGTAAGTGATTCCTTGGGATGATGTCTCCAGCAGTGTCATCTCAAGGAACCTGATGGAGCAATCTAGAAGCTTCAAAGCGTAGGTTATGCCTTCATGTGCCCAATCTAATTTCAAAATGGGTGTCTGTGTACCAGTCCTAACAGACTGCATCTTTCCATGGATCAATGAAATCTGTTTCCTAGGTTTTCCCCTTAGTGTTTTAAGCCCTGCAGAAACAAAGGGCAGCTCAAGTTTCTGTATTGGTTGCATTTGCAGTTTATTTTCCTTCTGGGCCAAGAACATATCAATACAATTTCAAAACGCTATTTTTTGTGACTTGAGGCAGCAGTTTCTAACTTAAAAACAAGAAAGCTTTGGGGAGGTGCACGCAACTCAGGTGCCTCAGTGAAGGTTATTTGACTGGTCTCCATAGTCCGTTAGAGTGTCCATGCAGAGGAGCAAGCATCTTCTCTCCCACAGGATCTCATGAAAAAAAACACACGGTGATTTTAGTCTCAAATGTGGTTTCTTGATGCTGCCTTGCCTTTTGTCCTAGATATTTTGCAGCAAATGAGGCCAAACTTGTGGAAACAAAGAGTGGCGGGAGATGGGCTGTTAGACCTGATTTACACAGATCCTGCTCTCCTGCAGCTCAGCCCGCTCTGTGTAGCTGACAGAGAGCTGTGTGCAGCTCACCTGGGATGTGATCTCTGCAGGAGCTGCTGGAGGTAATGAAGCACTTAAGGGCTGATGTGTTGAAGGTCCCTGAGGAATGATTAAGGTGTTGGCAGCTGTGTTACTTTGAAAGAGAAATATGTACATTACACAGCACAGTCTTGCTGAAATGCCTTTTCAGGCGCTTGGTTGTGTGTGGGAACATGCTTTGCCTCAGACCTGTGAGATAGTGGTAGCAACTATTGAAGGGCATTTGATAAATGGAGCTCTGTGTGCACGTACCAGCTGCAGGACCCAGCTGCCTGCCCTAGCACAGCTCAAAAACAAGTGGTTGCCAGCAGTGGCTAAAATGCAGCAGCATATAAATACCTCTGGATATATTAAAAGTTTGGTTCTTCCTTCCCTCTAAAAGTACCCTCTGCTCATGATTCATTTCTTCTCTTCCATCACCCCCTGCCAGTCTTTTCTGAGAAAGTGCAGCGAAGGTAAAAGAGCATTGGAATGTTTTCCTGGAGACTGTCAGATTTGAGCTGTTTCGCATCTAGGGAACTGATGTGGCCAGTCTCGTATGAAAACTCTTTTGTCACAACAGAACTTCCTACTGATTTCTGGAAAGGGGAACAAAAGATTAATTTGGGTGGTCAAAAACAGAAGACAGCAATGCGATAGTGGTGGAGCAACTGGAGTCAGCTTGTTAATAGGATGAGCTTGTTTAGCAAACTTGCAAGGCCAGTTTGGATGCCTGGCTGGGTTAACTTCATTGCTGGTACTGTGGTTTGCACCAGCTGGGGAATTATCTCCCAGAGCTTTGCGTGTCACTGTTCTTGAATGAACGGACACTGAGTTAAAAGGGAAGAGCAGCAGTTTCTTGGGCTGGTGCTTGGTGCTTTTATGAGTTTCGAAGTAGAAGTGAAATTCAGATTTCAAGCACTTGTCTTCTGTCACAAGTTTCTATTCAGAGCAGAACTAATGCCCTATGGATACTAAACCAGAGCTTTATCTTCATGCACTTCGGAGAGTCACGATCAGCTTTGCATTTGCTTTTCATATTCCTCTTCACCCATTTTCCTGTGCTTCCAGAACCCCTCCTCTTTGAACAGGTGTCTTCTTAATGAGCTGTATGTCATGTTTATTGCAAATAGCATAGGGGTAGCTAAGACCACCTTGTGACCTCCCCTCCTATCCATGTGGCCATGGCATTGTGGAGCTCCTCCAGCTTAGGCACCGTCTCAAAATATGCCTTTTATCCTCCTTTATTTCTTGACAAAAGGACATGGAGCAGGCAGTGAACACCCAGTCAAATGTGAGTCTGGTGTGTGCTGTGATTGTCAATAAAGCGAACTGGATGTGGGGTTGCTTCAGGAGGAGCCTGGACTGTAGTCTGAGATGAGTTACTGCTCACCTTTCCTCCTTACTGGTGAGGCTGTTATCCAGTCTTGAGTCCACCAGTTGAAATAGGATGTTGAAGAGGTGAAGAGAGTCCAGAGGAGGGTCAGTCAGGGGCTGAGAGCACATGGCCTGCAAGATGAGGCTGAGAGAGCTCTGGCTTCTGTCTCTGATGGAAAGGAGGCAAAGGAGTGATCCAGTGGCAGCCTGTGACTAGTGCCTGGGGCCTTCTGAACATGTCAGAGCCACATGCTTCTGTCCAGATGGCAAAATAAAGTGTCGTGAACATGCATAATGGATTGGGAGATTCAGCTGGAGAGGTTGAAAAGCATTTTCACAGGGAAAGCAGTGTAACACTGGTACAAGTCACCAGGTAGCAAGGGATTCTTCATTTTAGAGGTTTTCCAGGGCAAAGCCACAGCAAGCCTTACGTAGCATCGGTGATAGTTCAGTCTCCTGCTAAAAGCAGAACTTGGTAGCCTGCAGAGATCCTTTGTCTTTCCTGACAGTACTGCAAGCTTTCAGCTTCTTTAAGGAGGAAGCAATTTAAATCTTTATTTTTGCTTTGTGTTGCAGAAGGGAGACAAGAAGACATTGGGGTGCTCGCGTGTTGATGATGTCAAGTTGCCTGTTGTTGTGAAACTCAGAGAAATGTAGTCTTTTTCCTGACTGTTTATACAAGGGGGTTTGTGTACTTCCTTTCTTACAGTTTTCATACACTCAAATATCTTGCTTCCATGAGCAATCTCTCTGCAGCATCAATTTCCAGTCATCTGGCAGCAATCACTCTTCTGGGTTTTAAGATATGGGATTTTCCATAGGGAAAAGGCTATTTCCCCTGATTATTTGCAAAGTGCTGTGGGCTGAGCTACTAAAACCAAGACACAGGTTGGTGCAGTACTCAGGAAGGAGAAGTCATCCAGGGATTTGTTGTACTTGAAGCTGTGACTTCCAGGATGGCTTAGGATCTCAGGGAGGAAAAGTGGTGGGAGGAAGAGAATAAGGGATTAAAGATTTTGAATCCTGGACACAGTTCCTGCCCATTAATTGATTTAATTGCTTGATTTTTAGGCAGTACTGTGTCAAAGTCTGGATTCTACTGCCAGCTCCATGAGGTGTCAAAAGAAGGTGATGGTGGTGATGGACCCACATGTGCTTCCTTCCTGAGTGGGGCCTGTGTTGTGCCCATGTTCCGGGCTGCATCTCCTTTTCCATTCACAGAAATCCTCTTGGGGGCTCGGGGTTCAGTAGCCAGTAGCAGGCACATTTTCTTCCAGGGAGGGCAGCATCTGACTCTTCCTGCAACCACAGCTATTTTAGAAGAGGAGTGAAGTGCAGGGAACCCCATCATAAATACAAAACCCACCTACACCCACGCCAGCCTTGCTGGGGAGGACCTCAAGCTCAGCACTGTTTCCTTGTTCACTCTGTCAGCTTCCCACTGAGCTCAGATCCCTGCTGTTTCTCCCCAGGCTGAGCCACACACGCAGCGCTCTGCAAAGCTAATACAATTATCTGTGTGTCAATATGCAGCCACGGTCCCATTTGGTCCCACTGGGGTCTTGTTGATATCTCACAGCTGAGCTGAATGTTAGTTCTGCACAGTTCCTCCTTGTTTACAGCCCACATCAGCATCCAAAGTACGTGAATTTGTTCCAACAGCCTTAACCTTGCCATTTCTTGTCCTGTTTTCTTTTCACTTAAGTGAGACTCTTGATATGCCTGATTTCAGTACATCTCCATCAGCTGAGAAGTCCAGTCCCTTAATAATTTTATTTGATGTATAAGCTCTGTGCTGCTTGGCAGTCCCTCGCTGAAGCAGGAAGCCAAGTACTGAGCTGTGCTATAGGCAAGACATTGAATATGGGCACAGAAGGAATAAAGGCAGCTTTTTTTGGCAGAGAAGTCTTGAAAATAAATTGTGTGCAGGAAAATAGTATTTGTGTAAGGGAGCTCATGATCTGAGACTCCCGAAATAACCTTTCTGCATCATTCCTGATTTTGGTGTCTCCATTAAACTGTTTCCTCTCTTATTTTATATACAAATTTCTGAAACATCCATCTCAAACTTTTCTTTGTGGTGCAGCAACATCCTCACAAACTTGTAGGTCAAGTTATCAGGGAAAGAGGCTATAACAATTGGAAGAAATTTGGCTGGCTCAGAGCTACCTCCTGGCTCAGGTCCTTAGGTTCAGGCATAAACTGTATTTGAATAAGCCAGCAGCTCTACCTCCTCCATTGCAATTGCCTTGGGGTTTGTTGTGACCACAAGTAGCTGAGGCCTTGGATTGATGTTTTATCCAATATGATTATGTTTGGAGTAGCTGAGGATTGTCTCATGCCACAGAAGCCAAGAATCAGCTTGCTCTCTGGTGAAATTTCAATGCAGTCATTAGAGTTGTATTAGATTAGATAGATCTATCTATCTCCAGGGAGCCAGTACGATCTCTTTGTTTCAGTTCACATGGACAAGTCAAGTTCAATTTATTGGGATTTTAAAGCCTAGTTTGTCATCTGACACCAAGATGTGATATGGCTGTAAAAGGAAGATCTCATTCATCAGCTTTTATGCATGTGTTTTGCAGCAGCAGCCAAATTCAAATAGCCAGCATCTAATCCCAGAACTCCTAATGCAATTATATTGGGAAAGAGAAGAAGTTTTATGTTTAGTTTGCCCTTCTACCTTTTCCACTACTGAAGCTGATAAAAGAAAAATGAGCGAAGAGGGAAACCTAAGGGTGGGTTCTTGGTTGAAATCAAAACTGTCCCAGAAGCAGGGTTTTGAAGCAAGAATGATCATGACATTGGGTTGGTATCTGATGAACTATTTTCATGATATCATTAACTTTTGTCAAGCATCTTTGTACCAGAGAGACTGTTCTCTACCATCACATCTTTGCAGTCTCCACTACAGACTTGCTGTCTTCCTTCTGTGTCTCAGTACTGCTGTAGTAGTTGTAGTGACTTAAATGTGTACAACAAAAGTCATATCTCAAACTGGTATGGATCCGCTGAAAAATAAATGAACTGTGGATGCAGCTAGGAAAAAAAAGTTATTTTCCAGGTATTGGTTATTTACTTAAAACAATGGGCATGAGCTCTGTTCATTTGCAAACCATTGCAACTAGAGAATAAGGAATATAATGTTGCATTGCCAGTAGGTGATATTGCTGGCATATCTTAAGTGGAATACAATATATTTCTGCAAACTGGAAGGAGCTGTTGAGTCCCGTGAAGGCAGGGAGGCTCTGCAGAGAGACCTTGATTAATTAGAGGACTGGGCAGTCACCAGCCATATGAAGTTCAACAAGAAAAAGTGCAGGATTCTGCACCTGGAATGGGGCAATCCTGGATGTTCAGACAGACTGGGGAATGAGAGGCTGTAGAGCAGTGCCGTGGGAAGGGTCCTGGGGGTCCTGCTCGATGGCAAGTTGAACATGAGCCAGCAGTGCCCTGGCAGCCAGGAGGGCCAAGCGTGTCCTGGGGGGCATCAGGGACAGCATCGCCAGCTGGGCAAGGGAGGGGAGTGTCCTGCTCTCCTCTGCGCTGGGGCAGCCTCACCTTGAATATTGTGGATGGTTTTGGGCACCACAGTGTAAGAAAGACATGAAATTACTAGAGAGCATCCAAAGGAGGGTAATGAATGGTGAAGGACCTTGAGGAGAAGCCGCGTGAGGAGTGGCTGAGGTCACTTGGTCTGTTCAGCCTGGAGGAAAATGAGGGAAGACTCATTGCAGTTACAGCTTCCTTGTGAGGGGAAGAGGAGGGGCAGGCACTGTTCCCTTCTCTGTGCTGACCACTGACAGGACCGCAGGGAATGGCCTGAAGTTGTGTCCGGAGAGGTTGAGGTTGAATATTAGGAAAGGGTTCTTCCCCCAGAGGGTGGTTGGGCTCTGGAACAGGCTCCCCAGGGAAGTGGTCACAGCCCCAAGCCTGGCACAGCTCAAGAAGAGTTTGGACAACACTCTCGGGCACATGGTGTGACTCTTGGGGATGGTGCTGTGCAGGGCCAGGAGCTGGACTCGATGATCCTTGTGGGTGCCTCCCAACTCAGCAGATTTGTGATTCTGTGAAACCCTTCTGAGTGCAGATGAAGTCACAGCTGGCAGTCTGGGGTTTTTGAGTCACAGAATAATTGATTTTGATCCCTCAAGGGGTCTCTGGAGGTCGTCTGGGCCAACCCCTTACTCAAACCAGGGTGCACTTTGAATTTCAGTCAGGTCTTCTGGAGGATCCCATGGAAGTTTGATTGAAGCAGTTAAAGCCAGAATAAAATATTACCAGACCATATTCTTTGAGGAATAATTCATCAGTGCTCTAACTAGGTTTCTTTCTCCTTTAATTCCCCTGATTACATTAGTGACGTCCCACAGCAGGAAATAGGTGAATGCTCTCAGTCCTGTTTAACTGAAGAAGTGACTTTGATTTCATTTACTTACTTATTTATTTTACTTTGAGGGAATTGGGATGAAGTTACAAAACCGTGCCTTATCCAGGCAGTCAAAATAAACTGTGAATCTGAGAGGAAGCGGCTGAGTTAAACTTGCTCCAGCTGATACCTGCTGGGAAAGGCTACAGCAAAGCATTAGGAAACGTCCATAAGTCATGTAAAATGGGCGCGGGCATAGAAGCCTGATCTTGGGGAGATGTTGGCCACAGGGACTCGGAATCCACATGCACTGAGTTTGCCTAGGGTCAGGAAGGGCAGTCACTGGAGTGGGATAGTGTTTTCCATTCCACTTCATCACCTCTCAAAGTGTCTTGGTGGCTCAGATGACTCTTCTTAGAGCTTCACTGCTCACCGGTGGTAGAGGCCACGTCAGCACCATGCACAGGATTCCCAGTGCTCAGAGTTGCTCCTGAAGCTTCTTGACGAAGGTCCAGAGTCAATTTGCTGCTGGGGGGGTTTGAGGGAGGAGCTCTATTGGACTGGTTAATATTGCAGGAGTTAAACTCGGAGAGATGTTGTGCAGATCAGCAATGATTAAGGGAGTTCTGAAGGACTCCAAATTCCCCAAATCACATAATTTGCCATATGATGTAAAATTGATGAGAATAAGTAGTGCCGTATGGGAAAGGTGTCCCAGGAGAGCTTGTGCTGAGTTTATAAGTACCTATGGTACTTACTATGTTTGATTAAAGACCCCTAATGGGACCTGAATTTTGACATTACACTCTCTTTTGAAGGCCACAAGAAGTAGGAGAGCTTCATGGCTAGAGATCACGTTCCATAAATGAAGAAATAAATTCATTTAACCTTCAGAGGGGAATGGTGCCAAGAAAAACAAGCAGCTTTGGGAGTTTGTAAAGAGCAAATCTCTCTGGTCAGCCTCAGTCACTGCATTTGACTAATTAGAGGACTGGAGGGGATGAGGACAAAGCAAAGAACTGTATGTTAGCAGGGCATTTGAGGTTTGCGATTTGGGGAATTTCAGGCAGAAAAATGAAGACAAATCGGCTTAGAGGAGAGACATCCAGAGATGTAGGTTGCACCTCTTAACAGAAAGGGACAATGGGTGGCAGGATTTTTGCATTGTGAAGGATGTCCCCTTGGTTTACTTCTAGAACTGATCTTTAAAATTCATTTTGAAGGTGATGAGGTGATGTAAAATAGAAAGTTTTCTCTTTGAATTCTTTTACATGGATGGAAGAGAAGAGAGAGCGGGGAGGATGCAGTTTGCCTTTCTACACTTAAAGATGAACTTGAGTTGTCAAGGGAAGGTGATGCTTGTATTGTGTATCAGAGAAAAGCCCCAACACAGCTTTCAGTCGCATCTGCTATCAACAAACAAGGTCCTAATTCCCTATATCTGGTTAATCTCTTGGCCTTAGGAGTGATGGTTCACTGTACATGGGTGATGCTGAGACAGAACATCATAGACCTACACCAAGCCAGTGAATTTAGGAAGGCGTGGGATGGAAGACAGAGCAGACAGTCTGGAAGCACAGACGGTTGTTGCTCATTTTTTGTTAAATACTGTTGCTACCCGCTACAAAGCATTAGCTTAATTAACTCAGGGACAAAATCTTCTGTCTTGGCGAAGTCCATCAACATCCAAGGAGTATTTGGTCCGTGTTACAAATATGAAAATGAAATGAAGATTTATTTGGGTACAGTCTAATCACAGAAAAGCCAGCGTGTCTCAGAGATGAATGTACTAACAATTTCAAAAGTAGACAAATTGGTACTCTACCCTTCCATTGCTTATCAGATGTAAGGATAAATTGACTTGGAACCCTCAGTGTTTTACCTTTGCTTCTCAAAGGTGAATGACATCCTGTAATTAAAAGCAAAAACAAGCTCTTATGCCCACATATTTGAAAAAAGAAAAAGGCAATGAAAAAACTTTGTCAGGCTGTTATTACTGCATGGTATTATCTGCTATTGATATTCCTGGTCTGACATTTTTAGATAATGCGGTCTCAGCTTGGGATTCATGGATTCCAGTTCCTCTGCTGTGGCGTATTCTTTCATGGTTAGAATTTTCTGAACTTCCAGCATTAAGATTGTCCTAATGATAGAACCAGGGCACACTGTTTGTGTTATTTATGCAGCGTGATTTCACTCTTTGCTCTTAATGCTATTTATCATGGTTAGTCTGGTCTTATCCTCTGCCTCCAAAAGTAGGTGATGACTAATGCTTCCAAGGAAGGAAGGATAACGAACCTCAGGCATCTACAGCTGATTTCAGTCAGGTTTTTGTTTCTGGTATTATTCATCATTTTACCTCTTCTATTTTAAGTTACTGTTCTTAAAAATGGTCTTATGCTATCAGCTACCATTTCAGAAAAGGTATCTGGAAAATTGAAGACAGTTCAGAGTAAACATACATCAAAGAATCAAGAGAAATCTGCCCTTTATAGAGAGTTTAATTGATACTTAATTTAAATGTTTTGGTTTGGTTTTAAGTAATGATCTGGCAGCATTCTGAAAGAATCTGCATAAGGAAGAGAGGCAAGTCTGTAATGCACATGCATTTTGTTTGAGCAAAACAAAATGCAGTGGTTGAAAGTGGAGCTAGCTAAATTTTAAGCCAGACATAAAGGAGAAGCTGTAATTGTGGTGCTTAATTGCTTGTCCACACAATTTACCTTATGCTGTGTTGGGTTCTCCAACAGTTACGTTGTTTCAGTTGAAGCTACATGTGCTTTATTACAAATATTCTTCAGCTCAGCAGAAGCTTTGTGGAGCAGTAGTTGGTGATGTTTCAGGGTTAGTCAAGATGGTCAAGGAGAGGCTTTCAAAGCAGTGGCATAAAGAAGATTTAAGGGATTTCTGAGGGGGGGATGAGGCAGGGAATTTGGGAAAGGGATAGTGCCAGAGTGGTTGGTGAGTAAGGAGTCACAGGAAAAGCTTGTAGCAGTCAGAGCAGGAATGGAGCTGTGAGTTATGGCTGGCCAAGGATGGCTGTGGCAGAGTGGCAGGCGTGGCACCACAATGACACACAGGCAGTGACATATGTAAGAGTAACTTTAGAGTAAGAGAATTAGTTGTAGGCCCAAGTTTTCCTGTGCTGTTTTGATTACTTGTCCACATCACAGAACGTTCTGCTCCAAGGAAGCTTCTGATGGCAAACCAGGCAGTATTGCAGAGAGTGGAGAGGGAGCACTGATGGCTTTGTTGGAATTAGCCAGGGTGCTCCACCATGGAGGAGTCTGCTGAGAAGTGGGGGGCTGTGCCTGTCTGCAAGCCACTGTCTCTTACGTTTTTCTTGCTTTTGGCCTTTTACCATCTGACAAAGTGGAGGGAAAATAACAGCAAACCCAGAAGTTTAGCTTCAGCTTTTAAAAAGAAATTAATTCATTTTCTTTTTCTGTGATCTGGCAGAGTAGTTAGGCTAAATTTAATTGAGGCTGGGGAGCTGGGGCTGGAACAGATGAGGAAAAGGGAACTTGCTGAAAACACTGTCAGGGCACAGATAGCAAAAACGAGTTGCAGTAAATGCATAACAGAAAATGAGATGAGGAGAAAGAGGAAGAGAAAAGGCTAATGGGGAAACAATTAGAAAATACCACCATGGCCAAAACAAAGGCGTTAGAGGTTAGCCGAGAGGGAGCTGTGTGCCAGCTTACAGTCAGCAGCTGAGTTACAGCAGTGTGGTCTCCCTGCTCCCAAGTTGTCCATAGGAGCAGTCTGCTTTTTAAGCTCATTCATTGAGATTCTCTCATTGTCTTCAGCCGTCCTCAGTGCTGTGCGACCTGGCTACTGAAGCAGGCATTCTTGGTTTGTGCATCACACAACCCATCCTTGTCATCAGCTTAGCAGACCATGAGAGTTCAGTGGAACCAAGGGATGCTGCCTGGGCGGGTGGTTAAAGAACATTCCAGAACAGGAATGGTGATAATCTAGCCAGTACTGGGATTTTTTTTTTCTTTTGCTTTGAATCAGTATGGAGGTACTGTCCAGGGTCTGAGGGTGCTTCATTGCAGCAGGATGCTCTTTCATATGAGATGTCAAGCCAGATGCTGAAAACCTGTCAGAATTAAACTCTAGGATGCTTTTAGCAGTGGGTAAGGTACAGTCATCTTTGAATGTAATGACTCTGCAGAGTGCACACTCGTCCTGTTTAGCTCTTAAGGCTGACGGCCCTCATTGCTTTCTGCTCTTAAAACCTAGATAGTTTGCCTAAGTTTTATTGCTGCTTTTGAAGTTTTGAAGGATGTAGGAGGAGGAGACAGCAGTGTAGTTACTCTTACTGCTGGAGTGACAGTCATTTTCCAGATCCATCAGGGTTGATGTTGGTGATGGGAAGTACCAGGTAGTGGGACCGTGGTTTGTGTGCCCTCAGCCCCCACCCATTGTGACTGCTTTCCTCTCCAGCCCTGTGGGGAGGACCTGCCTTTCACCATTCTTGCTTTCAGAATGGTGCTCTGCACTCTTACTGTAGGGTTGGACAGCAGGCCTGTGAGGGAGGAAAGTTGTGTCCTTGCAGCTCAGCCTTGGATACATCTCCGGACTGTTCCTGCCGTGCTCCTGTCTGCCTCTTTTCTAGCTGGCTCCAGTGTCTTCCCTTCACTGGTGTTGGATTCCTAGTGCAGCAGGCTCACTTCCTAGTGGTAGGAATTGTGAAACCACCGTCTTCACGTCAAACAGTCTGACTGCATGGCCAGGAAGAGACAAAAGTGTTGGGAATGATGTTTGGCACTTGCCAGTTCCTCTCTCACGCAAGGAGTGATGGAGGTGGAAGATGACCAAAAGTTGTCTACCTTGTAGTGTTAGTTCAGACACTGGGGCTTAAAGCAGAAATTACTCCTCAAGCAGGAAACTGTTTCCTGAAGGAAATTTATGGTCTGCTGGCCGGAATAAGCACACATGTATATCCGTCATTTTTAACAGTCATTGCTCGTAGCTGGAGGTGCTGACCCTGCACTACCGTGCAGTGATCCTTTTCCATGATCAAATCAAATCTTTCCTGGTTGGGTCACAGGTGCCTGCTGGTTTTGGTAGCCTTAAGGGGTTCTGACACCAAAACAGTGCATGGGCAGAAGCGACAGGGTGCTCAAGAGCTCCAAAATTAGCAATAACTTTTGTCTGTGTGGGGTCTTCATTTCTCCCTCACATCTCAAATCCAGCTCCATGGGACCATCTGATGGTACTGCAGGACTATCATTGCTACCCAGCGAGTGTAGTTTGTGTGGGGTGAAAAGCACTTGTTCATTGCAATGAACAGGATTTTTATGGGCAACATTTTCAGCAGCATCTGAACCCAGTTCTCAAAAGTGATGTAGGCTTTTAAGAGGCCAAAGCCAAGATTTTCATAAATAAGTAATGATTTGGGCTGCCTCTGTTTTTTGTTACACAAGTCAAAATGTCTAAAAGGAGCCTGGTTGTCAGCGGTTGTGAGATTATGGCATTTTTTTCAAAGTTGACATGCTTTTAAAATGTCTTAAGCTGGGCATTCAGAAATGGAAGCATCAAGAATGATTAGCTGCTTTTGAAATCCGTTTTCTTAAAAGTCTGAATGAAAATCACTGGGGCATGGGGTCCTAAATGACATGTGAAAAAGTGCTAAAAGTGTATTTTGGAAGTGTGTCTGCCTATCTGTGACTAGACCTGTCCCCAGAGCACCTGCACTGTTGTACATTAATGTACTCAAAAAGGCCTAACAGGGAAAGGCAAATATATCACTGCTGTGCTGAATCCAGGGTGGGATTGATGGGCTGCTTCAGGGTATCAGCCTGTCTCTGCTCTGGTTTGAAGAGGAAAATAGCAATGATTTCTGCAGATAGCAACAATATAACCTGATCAGTAATTCTGACCTGCTGGGGAGAGAAATGCAAGTTTATATCTGAAGTCCTGTACATTAGGAACAGCATGTTTGAAGTTAAGCATGCACCAGTTAAACATGTTTTAAAGGGTTTTATAGGTTTGATTTCATAAACCAGCCAAATAGTGGGATTGCAACTGTTACTTTCCCAGCCTAAATTCCTAATGTACAGGTGACTCTCTTTGTGTCTCCTCTCAGGCCTGAACCATGTCCCACCCGTCCTGGCTGCCACCCAAGAGTACCAACGAGCCTGTTGGTCACGTTACTGCGAGGATGGAGACCACGCACACCTTCGGGACTCCCAGCATCTCCGTGTCCACCCAGCAGACCCCAAAGAAGTTTGCGCCTGTGGTTGCCCCCAAACCAAAGTACAACCCATACAAGCAACCAGGAGGTGATGGTGAGTATTTCTTTTTTAGGAAGGAACCACAACTGCCTAGTTCAGAGGAACTTGCTGCTGATACAGGCTGTTCTTGATTTGCTCTTCGTTGGTGAGTTTGTGGGAGCCTCCCTTTTTCAGATCATTCAAATCAAGAAGAATATCAAGGTATCTTCTACCCTTGCTCTGGCTAGCTACCCCCTGAGAGGAGCAGGGCTGGGAGAGGACATGAGGACAGATCTTTCTTGGTTTTAATTGAAAGCAGATGTCTATGTCCAAGACTGGTACTTTTCAAGGGGTTTTGCTTGTTTGGTCCCTGCTGGCACATGATGATTCAAGGAGCTTGGGCTCAAACAACTCTTTTCAATATTCGTTCTTTCACCCCAGCACAGTGGAAATGCTTTACAAACAAGGGATTGATATGTGGGAATAGGAGTATAATTGGGGGTGGTAGATCATAAATTTGGCCAGTGAGTCTAGAAGTTTTTTCTCTCTAGTCTGCTGGCTGGATTGTTTTACTTTTGTTCTTTCCCTCTACTATGGAACACTCTTGAATATGAAAGAATTGGGAGGGTATTTAGATGACCATTGCAATGGCCTCTGGAGCTGTTATGTCAGCAAAACAAATGCCTGCCAGTCGCTGTGTGTCAGCCTTCCTCTGCTTCTTGCTGTAAAAGTCCTCCTCTCTTGATGTAGTTGAGCAGCAAATGTGGGATTTGGGTTCCTGGCTTGTGGACACATGGAGGGAGGGAGTTCCCAGTAGCAGGAGCACATGGCTGGGAGCACCTCTGGAACTTGCAACTGGAAACCTACAAGCTGGAGCACCTGAGATGCCCATGGCTGACAATGGAGAGTTTGTGATGGAACTGCAGCAGAAACAAGGTGAAGGCCCAGGATTTTAGGAGAGAGTGGTAGCTGTCTTGGCAGAGCATGACATTTCTATCCCTGGTGATTTACTGTAGGTAAAAATGGGGGGAAGTTCTTCCCCTCCTCCTCTCCAACCTTTCTCCAAAGAAATGATGGGCTGTATTCAAGAAAATTGCCAAACCAGCTTTTGTATTTGGTTTTGGATGCTCTACATTGTTCCTTCACCACTTTTCCCTCTTTTGTGTTGACTACAATAAGATAAATATCACCTGTATGTGTTTTCCACTTTCTGTTCTGTCTTTTGAAAGCGTATGCATTTTCAGGAAGACTACAGAGTAATGGAAAACAGAAAGAAAAACAAAGCAGCATATTAAATCTTACACTTGAGTGATTTTCTAAAGTTAAGGACATTTTATAGGAAAGTTGGAAAAGCCTGATGAGTGTTTTGGTTTTTTTCCTCTGCCGCTCTAACTTCGGAGAATTCAGAACAAAAAAAGAAAATGTGTTGGAGGGGGAAAAGCGAAGTCATATGCACCTGTTCTGCTGCCTTCAGTAACAAAACTTAGTGAGAAATAGGAAGAGAAAGACATTTGGAATTTAAAAAGTAAAAAATAATCCATTTCTGAAATGCAAAGAAAATGTCACCTTCAAGTCAAGTGGAAATTCTTATTTTTCTAATTCTCTTGCAATTAAAAATAATAATGGAAAATGACCCTTTTTTTCATAGGAAATTTGTTCTTGATCAGTCAGTATTTTTTGTGTGAAAAAGGTCAGTATGTCTTAATTGCCAGTGCTTTAGTGATTGTAGGTCTGATTGTATGTGACTCAGGAACATTATCACCTTCTAAAAAAATTCTGTTTCTTGCTGTTTGGGGAAGGAGGTTTTCCCAAAGAGTGGAGCAGGCACTGCAGGCTGAGAAGGGGACACAGGACACTCAAACATTTCTCATGTAACCCAGAGTACCTGGTCCTGCAAGCAGCCAGGACCTCCAGGTCCGCTGGAAACCGGGAGACAGTTGGGAGCTCCCAGGAGACTTTGTCAGTGCCAGTCCCTTGCCTTGTCTGATGCTGGGCTTTTAGAGATCCCGTCATTGTCTGACAGACCTGGAAGAGCCAAGGGTTGGCCAAGACCTGGTCAGGGATAGGCTTAGTGATGTGACAACATGTCTGCAGCTTAAGCTAATCCACTTTCAGAAGATGACACGCTGCTGGTTGCTGTCAGCAGCCCGTGCAAAGCCATTGCCCATCCATATATAACCCTGAGAACATGAGGCTTCTGGGCTCTGGCAGGCAAGGGGTGGGGGGGGGGCAGTGAGAAATATTTAGCCCAATGTGCTTCATTCTCACTTTCTGTGGCTCCTTTCTTTCCTCTGGGCTCCCTAATTGTTTTTTCAATGACCTCTCTGATTTTTTCAGCAGCCTGCGAGATGGCTCCAGGCCCCACTGGTTCCCTGCTTTCAGGGGCACTGTCATTCTGCCTAAATTTGTCCTCTGCTGGACACAGGTCTCTCCCACCTGGTTAGCTGTGAGTCTGTAGGTGGGGGAGCAGCAGCATCCCCTTGCACCCTGGTGTGTTTTCATCCCTCCTGCCCTGCCACAGCTGCTTATCTGGAGGCACATGGGCTTCCCATGCATCCTTCTGCTAGAGATGAATGGGAGCAACAGCACTGCTCTGGGGAAGGGCTGTCCTGGGGCTGGTGTGGGTCAGGGAGTGGCTGTGCTCCTTACAGCCTTGCCTGCCCCAGCAGTGTCACTGGAGCTGGCTCCCTGCAGCCTTTGTAGTACCCAGAATCTGTCTGGGAGACTGGCAAATTCTGTTCCCGGTAATTTCTTCAGCTTGTTGCTTTTAACATTCAGGAATATGCATCCTCTGGCCGTGTGTTTCTTACTATTATTTTGTAGATGTGTTGCTTGCATGTAGAGAGTCTGTCCAGCAGGTCACATTTGTGGTTTTATTTCTTGATCATATTAAAAGCAGAGGGAAAAGACACTGGAGTGACAGGCTGTGGAGCAGATGCTGTTGTGTACCCCCCTCTCCCTCCCATTTCCCACCAAAACATGTTCTTGGTCTCACCTTGACTTCGATTTTACTTTTTATTTCCTGACACCTGCACAAAACTCAGCCAGAAGGTGCTGATTAAAAGCTACTTAATGGAACTTTAACAGAAGTTAGAAATAGTTACGTGACTAAAAAAAAGTGAAATGGCAACAGCCAACAGTTTATAAACCAGAAGCATTTTAATGTGACTTGAAGCACTCAAGGCATGTGTTTAGACCAGTAAAGTAGCAATTTTCCTGGTGCTGCCAGCCCCCCTCCTTGCTGTTTGCCGTGCTGAGTTGCTGCAGCTTGTTTCAGACCAGATTTATCAACTCATCAGAGCAGAGACCGTGCCTTGCTCTTGCAGGGATCTGTTTGGGGGCCCCTGGGTATGACTACAGTAGTGGTAGAATTAATGATCATAATTGTAATCATCATCAGTAAGACCCCAGCTCTGCTTAGCATTCTGCACTGGTCTCTGCCATGCAGCCAGCCCAAGAGGCAGGCACAACCTGTTTTTATAGGTCCTACAAACACCTGCTATAGTCTGGGCTGGGTTTCTGGAGGATTTAGTGCTTCCACTTCCCACTGAGATGGTTTGCAGGGGATTAACCTTGCCTGATCCTAGGAGGTGTGAGCACCATAGCTCCTGGGAAGTGCTGGTGCTCAACATCTTACAGAGCTCTGTATTTACCCCACAGAGAGAGGAGAGCTGTTCAAGCTTGGGCAAGATGTTTATCTACAAGGTGAACAATTGTGCACTGGGAAGAAGCGTAGCTGCTGAGCAATTAGGCTTTAAATCAAAATTAGATGTCCAGACATCTGAGCAGTACCTCCAAGAGTTTAACGGGGGTCAGGTCCTTGGATGGAGCTAGATGTGTTTGAATTTTGAGAGCATCTTCTCTTCGTGCCGGGAGAAGATGAGTCCTGAGGTGGATGTGGCGTGAACCAGCCGTGGGTCCTGACAGTCTGCTTCTTATATATTTGGCTTCTTTCTCCATGCTCGTGTGTTTGGTGCTGCCTGCCCCCTCCATCTTCTCCTAAGCAGACCCTGTCCAGCAGTGTGCACAATGGGTTTTGTCCTGCGTGAAAAACCTCTTAAACAAATGCCTTTTTTCTGAGGAGTGGGCATTAATTTTGTTTCCTTTAAAAGCACTGGATGCCCCATCATTTATAGTGCTCAGGGTCAAGCTGGACAGGGCTGTGAGCAGCCTGGTCTAGTGAAAGATATCCCAGCTGATGGCAGGGGCTTTGGATTGGATTCTTTTTCAAGGTCTTTCCAATCAAAACCTTTCTGTGGTTGCCCTTCCTCCTTTCTCTGCTACTTACTGCTCTCCTGTTCTCCAACTTTTAGACTTAAATTGGTATTTCAGCATCTTCAACGGAGCTGGAGCCTTAGGGAAACACTGCCACGCAGCTGTTCCCATCTATGCTGGGCTCAGGAAGATGGAAAGGATTTATAGCTTGCAGATGAAGCAAATTCCATCTTTGCCTCAGTTCCAGAAAATGGGGCCTCACCCTGCAGGGCAGACTAAGGAGGCATCTGGTGCGGGATGAGGTTGGTGATAGTTGATGTGCTGGCTTTGTGCCTGCTACTGTGGGGCTGGTGCTGCTGGGGTGGCTCTGGGGGTTATACGGCCAGAATCAGGGGCTTCAGAAACGTGTAAAAATCTGTTGTCATTGCTACTCAGAGAAACCTGAGTCAGAGCCTCTGGATGGCTTGGGAGCAGTGAGTGACAGACTTTGCAGTGTGAGTTACCTTTTGGTTTGGATCCTTTTTGGTTTGAATCTTATTTTGGTAACCACAAAAGTTCTTTTCCCCCTTGCCTCCAAATAAAGGTCTGTGAGGCCAGCAGAAACAAGACTGTGCTGAAACAGGGGGAGCACAGTGGTGAGCTGGGGAGGCTCAGCTGGATTGCAGGGTTGGGCTTTCCAGTCCAGCATTCGTGAGCACTAGTGCATCTCCCTGGGGATTGAATACACCTCCTCTGCTGCTGTGTGCAGTCACTTGAAAGATGATTTCGTGGTGGTGGGGAAGGAAATGAGCCCATTCTTGCCTACCGGGAAGTGCCAGGTCATTGAATGCCTCCCAGGAGGTTTCCTGCTCCTGCGAAGACGGCTGTTTCCACTCCCAAAAAACCGAATCTGTCATATTCTTGCAATGTCTTTTGTTCATATGAACAGGACCATGCATTTTTCTCAAGCTGCCTGAGACGGACTGAGACACTGCAGTGCCAGCCCTGGTCAGAAAGGGATGTGCAGGCAGCACCCTCACAGGGCAGTCACTCCTTCTGCGGGGCTGCCCAGTGCTCGGAGGTGCTTCTCTGTCACACTGGGGCTCTCAGGACGTGTTTTACAAAATTAGCCACTTTAGTTTATGTCTCTGGGTACTTCTAAATTCAGTATTTATTAGTGCTGATGTCTTTCCTTGTAATTGCCATCCTTGGTGAATATAGTATCTGCAGAAACAGTTAATATGGATTTAATAATGGAAACTAAATGAAGGGATGAGACTCAAAGCAAGCTCCTCCTTTCTCCTTCCTTCCCTTGGGCACCTTTCAGATATGGTGGACAACAGGTCGCATGTGAAGGTCCTTGAGTTTTTAATTACTTTTTTTAAAAACCATCTCCTTCCATTTACCTCAGTTGGAGGAGTGGGCAAGTGACTCATGAGACAAGGCAAATCAGCAGGACCAGCTCCAGGGCAAGGCTATGTTGTGGACACCAGTGTGTGTTCTTGAACCCAGCTGATCCGGGTTTCCCAGAGCTTGACTCTGCTCTCCTCTTCTTCATGTGTATGGAGGCTTTTGAGCACTGGCATGTTATGTTCTGCTATGTCTGTAGGGGACTGGGAGCATGAACTATCAGGCTGTTTGTTGTTTTGCTGTTGAGGTTTTATTTTTTTTCCAGGCAGATATACCTAGTGGGTTTTGTTTACAGCAGCTGCTATCAGTAGCTCTGTCTTAATTTTTGAAGCTTGGGTATGGATTTATTGGACTAGACACCTTGTGTTGTGGCTGTGCTGTTCCCTGCTCTGCAATCTTTGACAGTCCATAGAAGCCAACAAGGTTCAGAGTCTGTTCATTACTTGTACTGAGAGCCCTGAAAGAATAAATTCAGGCTGACCTGAAAGATTCTGTGGTTGTTTTGGGTTTATTTCCTGGTTGTCTGTTCTGTGTCTGCTCCATAGCAGGGGGAATTCTCACTAGTGGAGGGACTGTGTTGGTTGAGAGGCACAGGGGTGTTGTACCTGCTCTTTGGAGTATCTCAGGAGCTTCTGCAGTGCTGTGCTGATTGTTGGAGGGAGGCTGGGGTGCAGGCACAGTGAGCTGTCTCAGCCATGCTCCTGTGGTGGTTTTGTGTGTGCATTGTTCAACACTAACATGAAATAATGCAATCATCCAGAACTGGACAGGCAGCAGGAGCTGGCTGTCTTGCACGTGTTAGGAGTTGTGCCTGTGGACCATTGCTGCTGCCCAGATGAGGCATGGGAGCATGCTGTTATTCTGAACTGAGTCCTGTGAGTACCAGAGTATTTCCAATGGGATCTGCTGGTCCCTCTCTTGCTCCTCATCTCTGCCACCAGCTGAAAAAAAATCATTGATGCTTCATGGAGGAGGCAGCATCTCAGTGGTGGGACCAAAAGATAGGCTGAGAAGTGCTCTAACACTTTTCTGGTCTCATCAATTGCAGTGGATGCTGTGGTCCCATCCCTTCCAGGACTGAGCTCATGGAGTTGAAAAATGTGGCGTGAATAAAGAGGTGACCTTACTGTTGCAAATCATCCTGATTGTGCCTGAGCACAGCCCCCATGTCAGTGCTTGTTTCTTAGAAAAAACTTTTTTAAAGTGAATATTATAAACTTTTAAAGTCTTTCTTCATCCTTCCCTCATTTTTCGATGTGTTTCTTGTGCTGAATGAGATGCAGCAGATGAAGCAATACTTTATTCATTAGTGTCAGAACTGCATCATCCACAGGCTCTTACAAAATGCAGCCGGTGAAAATGATCTTGAAACTCCAGGCCTCTTTGTGGTGGGGTTGCTACCTTCACACAAGAGCATTTAAAGCACAAAGCCCCTGAACGCCACAGAACGTGTGGGAAGGCCGGGATCCCTTGTTAAGGAGGAGCTGTGAGCCAGTTTGGGGCAGCCTTTTGGAAGTGTCCATTGATTTCTCTCTAAGGACATCCTCTCTCCCGTCGGTTGAGAACCGAGTGAAACCAGTTGGAAATGAGTGGTGGTTCTCATTTGTATGAAACTGGATTTAAACTGCCCCAAGCAAGCTGGGCCATGTTGAAGAGGCGTGGGACCAAGCTGGTGCCTTTGTGCCTGGGCAGCGTCGCTCCACTCAATAACTTCTGAGTTACGGGCAGAGGGATTTTTGCCCAGTTGTCTACAGCACAGTGACCAGTGTCAGGACCTGTGATTCTCCCCAGTGTGAATAAACTGTCTCTGTGTGGGGCCTTCTGTCTTGATAGCAGTCATCCCAAAAGTTGTTGTTGTGCTGGATAACCGTGTCTGCATCTGCTTTTTTTTTNTTTTTTTTTTTTTTTTTTTTTTTTTTTTTTTTTTTTTTTTTTTTTTTTTTGCCAGACACAAATCAGTAGAACTTGTGTCTTGGCTTTGCTCTCATGATGAGCATTTTCTTTTTTGAAATACCAGCTCAGAAAGAGGCCCTGGGAAAAATGCAGCATAAAACAAGTGCATAAAAACTGTTATTGAACCAGTATACTTATCCGTAGTTCACAAAATGTCAAGTCAAGCCACCAGGTTTTATTAAGTATTCTGACTGTGTTTTGTTAGAATTACAAATATTAAATTTTCACAGGCTCTGGAACACATTGCCTCTTATTTGGGAACTACTTGAAGTAGTGCCTAGCCTTGGGTTTCATCTGGTGAGTGAGCTTGTATTTTCTCAGTTATTTGGTATCATAAAGCAAACATTGCACTTCTCAGCAGGTAGATTCTTAATTTTTTTCTACTTTGACTATTTTTTCTCATGTTCTTTTTCTCCTGTCTGTCTGTTCTTCCAAGACGCTATATTTAATTTTTCCACTTCATTATTTCAAACATCCAATAGTGATTCATCTTAGCAGTGGCCTGTTCTGTGAACCACAATAGTTTGGGTAGAATAAAGAAAAAGGGCAAAAAAGAGAAGGGAAAAAGAGAAAGAAAAGACATTTCTGACACACTGAAATGGAAAGGAACCATCGTTTCATAGCTTGAATTGCAAACATCTGTCATCAACCTTATCAAACCTTCTGTTGAAAAGATAATGTTTGTCCTGTACGTATTTTTACAGGGCTGTGGTGCCCAGTCGAAGCAAGAGGGAAATGCTAATGCAGAAATAGCTTGAATTCAAGCAGGCAACACTCGTCCCTTTTATTTTAATCTGAAATGTTAACATCCTCCAGATGCTAGTCTGTTGAATAATAACAATTGTTATAGGACAGTTAACAGTCAAGTAATATTTTTTTATTTTTTTGCGCTGCTTCACACAATGCTGCTCTTCTACACACTGAAAACTAACCATTATAGTAAAGGATTTTATGTATGCTTGTCCTTTTCTCTGCCTAAAGCTTTTTTATTTTGCCAGGCTGAGTCCTGCTAAATCAGAGCAACCAGTAAATGTCTATTGGATTATATTACAGGTTGGTGTAATAAAAGGTTGGAAGAATGAATGAGTGACTCTTGAAGCCACAGAAGCTGTGCTTGTGGCCAAAGAGCAGGCATTTCTGGCAGTGAATCCTGCACAATTACAATTTGGACTAAATATACAGGGCCTGAAATGTTTGTTGCTAAGCAAAGCATGTTTAGATGGACTTGGCACAGGAATTGGGGGTCCGTGAGCAGGACTGAGACTCTGGTGGCTCTGCTTCGCCCGGGGAGGGTGATCTTGCAGGAGATGAGCAGGGATCTGCTCTAGTTCCTAATAAGCAGTGAGTTAGTTTCCCACCATCTGAAAATTCCCCTTCTGTCTTCTTCTTTAACCAGCACGCATGCTGCAAAGTCACAGCCGTGGAAGAAAGTGCAGGCGTGCTCCAGGGGCTTGATTGGGGATTTACCCAAACTATTTGAGGAGCTGAAGTGCAAAAGAGTCACATGTCTCTTCCAACTCTTAATTCCTGTGATGACAATGACTAAGGAAAGGTTTTGGTTTTGTTTAGACATGACCCAAATCATAAAGCCAAGCCTGGTGTTGAGGGCTGGTGGGCAGAAATTGCACTGTCATGACAGCTGGCATTTGTTGTGCCAAGCACTGAATTTATGGGAAATGACATGGAGATGAGGAAGGAACCTGTGCTCTGGGTCATCTCTGTTACAAGGCCCACTTGAGAAGTTTTATCAACTGGTGTTTGTAAATACTCTGCACTACCTGTGGTATGAGAGTCTGCCCAGGAGTCCTGCCACAGGAGTTGCCCTGAGTGAGCTGGTGGGAGGCGAGGAGGCCCTCAAGGGTATGAAAGTGGTACCAAAACAGTGTGGGTAAACACAATCTTTCAAAAGTAGGTTTAATAGAAGAAAGTGTAGAAGTTTGAAATTAATGTTATAAAAAGTGAATGGGATGAGGGTTGAATTCTTGCCTAGGTGGAGACTGATGGTCTCTGAGGTTGGTGACCTCATCCTTAGAAGACGAGTTCTTTGGTAATAACATCAACAAAATCAACTTTCCTTAACTTTTTGCCCCATGTACCCCTCAGTGCAAACTCCCAATCTGTCCTCCAAGTTTCCTATCTCCTCCGCTGGCTCCATCCCCTATTCTTTTTTGCAGAGGATGCAGTGCCGGGCTGTGGCTGCTTCTGCATGGACTGCTGAGAGCCTGTTGGGCGTCTCAGTAGCTTCCTTGGGACCGCTGGACACCTACAGTTGGATCTATTTCCAGCTGCTTTCCTTGTCCAGAGCAATCCATCTCAGCTCTTTGCAGGACCAGGTCACTTCTTAGCCTCTCAAGTGCCATGATCAGCTTATCAACGTGCTGTCAGACCCTTCAAGGGCGTGTTCTGACCCAAACTGTGCTATATATTTGCAAAGTTTATTTTTCAGGAGAGTGAAAAGGAATAATCATAGTTCCTAGGCCACTTCTCGGGAAGGGTAAGAAAAGGAAGGTTGCTCAGCGAGGATCCATTAACACCATTCTGGCTGTCAGACAGTGAAGCACAGGAGGTAAAAGTCCATTCTTCTCCCTTCCCAGTCCTGTGATTTAAAATGTTTGAACGTGCACTTCAGAAGCTGGGGAAGTAAAAGCCCCCAGTTGTGCCTGGAGACTCTCCAAAGGCCATGGCGAGCGAAGGGGCTGTGGAGTGTTAATACAGTCCATCATTTTGTAACGAGCCCGATGTTCTTGTATGAGCCATGTCAGGCTGTTGTCTGCACGCTGTCTTTGCTGATCACAGTAATCGGGTCATACGAGAGGGAGAAGTAATAGCGCGTCTCTTAGCAACCAGCCCCAGGAGAAAGAGAAAATTACTCAAACAGACTATCCAGCCAGGGAAGTAGAAAGATGAAATTTTCGGAAAGTCTGTTGGAAAGTGCTCAGGGACATAATTCTTTTATGTGTGAGATCCTTACAGGCTAGATCCAATGGTATCAGATGTTTGTTTTTTTTTCTTGTTGTCTTTCTGGTAAACTTTTATTTTTAATTGGCCTCAGGAAAAAAAAAAAAGGGAGGGAGAACCCTGTTAAACAGAGACATTTTGAAAACATAAGGGACTGATTTTTGTATTTTTGACGATGCCAAGGAGAAGGGAGGGAGGGGAGGTCAGTGTGTCTCAGGCAGGAGACGAGGGGAGCCTCTTATCTTTGCACGAGTGCTTTGAATGCTTCCCATGTCAGCGTGAGCCAAAGCACGTTGCTGGATCTGCCAGCGCTGCAGTGGCATGTGCAAAACAAACTTGTTGGGTCTCCATTGCATTGCGCAGGGTGTTGTGTCTCATGAGTGTCACAGACTGTGTGCTGTGATGATGGACAGCTTGGCAGAGAGCTGGACCTGACCTGCCCTCCCTGTGGCCGTGCCGGGAGAGCCCGGCTGAGAGGCCAGGCAGAGCAGGTACTGCCTGAGTTCCTGCCAGCAGCCTTCTTCTCGTTATCCTGGTTTTTTGTCCTCATTTAAGCTGCTGGCTTGTGTAAGACATGTAGGGAAACATCTCTGAAGCCTTCTCAAAGGCCATTTGGCCAAAGTTGGCCTCAGGTCTCAGAGGGAGGGCAGTGGTAGGAGCAGTGTGGAAGTCACAGTAATAAATTAAAGCTTTTGCAGTTTGTGTATGGGATGGGGACAGTTTGTGTGCTTGTATCTTATACTTTAAAAAATTTTGTTTTCATTCCAAAAGTTGCACTTCTGTGGTCAGCTAGTCTGCATCGTCCCCAGTGGGGTATGCTGGGTGCTTAGGGAAGGGGACCAAGCCTGGCATGATCTGCCCACCCTTGCTAAGCAAGAGCGTAAGTCTGTGTGTGTGTTGAATGGAAAGGAAGGGAAATACTCTAAAATGGTTGAGAGTGCCCAGATTTGTGACTGCATCCTTCAAACTATTGCAGGGACAAAATATTTCTGCAAGCCTGGCTTAGGCCCTTGGTTTGAGGAGACATAAGGGCACTGTTGCATGTGTGGAGGGGAGCAGGCACTGATCCAGCTACTAGTCTGTGCCTTTCCTCTGCTTTTGTGTGCTCTATGTTACCAGGGCAGGGGGACCAGCTCACCTCTGCAGGTTTGGCTATCAGTAAAAGGTCTACTTGCAGATTCATGTGGTTTACTGAAGGGTACAGCCATTCCCCTAAATTGGGATCTTGGACAGTTGGGTAAAAGGCTGATCTGGATTGCTGTGGTTGAGTTGTTGTTGGTACCTGGGTTCATTCAAGTCTTGCTAAAGTTTTTGGACACAAGGATGACTTCAACATTTTATCCTGGAAATAATCTGTAGAAGAGAGGAGAAAAACCCCAACCTTGCAGCTGTACGAAATGAGTATCTTAGGAGCAATATCTACTACTCTCAAAGAAAAGTGAGATAAGGAACACTATTAATTGTGACTTCTTCCAAGAAAATCATAGAGGCTGCTGCTTTGCTGTCTTGTCATAAAGAAGAAAGACTTTCTTCCTTAAAAGTTTAGTAATTGAAGACTTTCCTTGCTATTTTTGTGAGTACCAGTAAGTGATGTTTCCTGGAAATTTTCCCCCGACTCTATAAATACCACCCCAGGGCTTACAGAAGTGACTCAGTTTGGGAAGTCAGCACCATGCACTTCCTCAGCACATTCTGGCAGCCCCCCAGCCAGAGTGAACAACTTCTGCAAAACTGCTAATTGGTTGTTAATCTGCAGTACAATTGGGCTCCTTCTCGAAAACTGAATTCCTGTTGCTCATTCTGACCTTCCTGTCATGTTAGAGATGATAGCACAGGGGGCAGAAGAGGCTGAAGCACTGTTTGAGTCTGGAAAGTTGTAATTGGTATTTCGCGGTGCCACCTTTCCCCTCGATAACAAGCTCATCGAATGACCCCAGCTGACGGACAGGCGAGATGTTCCTAATTGCCATATCTCACTGTCCTGGGACCAAGATTATCTCACAGACCTTGCTTTTGTAATTGGGTCCTTTCTTCCTTCCCCTTACACTTTTGACATCACTTTTGTACCAGCTGGGCACAAATAGAGCCGTTTGTAATTCTTTGTTGTGGTGCCCGAGGAGAAATACACCCTGGCTGGCTGAATTAATTCTGCAAGCATAGAGGGAAAATTACACTGGGAGTTCAGGTCTGACCCAGCTGCCTTACGTAAAAATCAATTTATAAAGACAAGAGGCAACACATGAGGGAAGTGTGAGTTGGGTAAAATCACAGCTGGTCTGCATCTCCTCTGGTATCAGCATGGATGGGCTACCATGCAGTCCTACCAGATAATGCATGAAGTGCTGCAGTATATTCCTCATCTTCTGGTTGGTCCGTTCAATGCTTTAGATTTGAATGAAATTCATAATTGATCTCTTCTTGTTAACCCATGCTTGCCGACAGTGATCCTGCAGAGTCTGACACTGTAACCTTTGTCTACAGCCAAAGTTTCAGTTGGGTTTGTAACGGGAGAATGCTTGACCAACTTCTCTTGGTGCATCGGGCGCTCAGCCTGTGTGTGTGTAAAAATGGGACACAGGCCCTCAAGAGGGAGAGATGAGCTTGTGGCAGCAGGAGGGGATTGGGCTGGTGGATCTCCAGCTGCCAGATCTCCAGGTTTTGTTCGGTTGTTTGCATCCCTCATTAGGGTCAAGACTCTTTCAGACTTAGCTGCAGGAGTGATTAGTTTGGCTGAACATGAAAACTCACGATATTTAAAACATTCCTCCGTGCCAGTAAATCATTCTTATTGGATAGACAGAAAATACTTTAAATTTAGCAGCTAATCCAACACAAGGGATGTGATGCATGACCACAGCTGAGATATTTCCCTGCAATCGGAGCTGGACTTTTTAAGCAAGAAGTCTCTGAATCACCATGATTCCATTCTGAGTATATGGTGTTTTCCTGAGGTATCATGGAGACAAGCTAATGGAGTGTCCATTTGCCTTTTTATGCCTTCTTATGTGAGAAGACCAATATAATATTCCTGTTTCTGGTGCACATTTAGCACTGCCTCTTTGCATCCAAAAGCGCTCTGGCTAATGATCCCTTTTGCCTCAGTGAGAATGTGTTTTGTAACTGCAGTAGGGAAACAAATAAAAGAGAAATAAAGTAGCAGGGTGACTATTTTGGGAGATGAGCTTTCGCTTGGTATGTTGATTTTCCGAAGAGATATGGCACATCCAGTACCTCGTGTAAGTTGACCATCCAGCATGGCATGGGACTGTGGAGCGGGAATATTCCATTTTAAGACTCTGTTGGGCAAGACATGGGCTCATGTTTGATGAATGTTGCCAACTATTTAAAGTGCTCTGAATTCGACCTGTGAAACTGGAGGCGGAGGTGACACAAGTTGGAGAATCTGGACCTAAATGTCAGGGCCTAAAGGTCACTTTTCATCAGAGCAAAGTGCAGTTGTCACCACAAATGTGGGGCTGCAGGACGGGCATTGTGAGGCTCCCTGTCTATTTGATCTACTGCTACTTGACCAAATATGCTTTGTTTACTAAGTCCAGAGGGGTTTTTTTTCTGACAAACCTGTCCAGAAAATGTGGTTCTGATCTTACGACTCAAACTCCACTTTTTGGGGTTTTTTTTTGGCTTTTTTTTCCCCTGTGATCCAAGAGCTGTGAAGAAGTTTCTGGGCATTTGGACAGTGATTTAGATGAAACTGAAATCAGAGCTTTCTCTTGTAGCAGTTCTGGCTCCATCATGCCTGGAGTAATGAAAGCTCTTTATGAGAGGAGCTGGAAAACTCATGAGGCATCAGAAGGAGCAGGAAGATGCATCTTACTTCTCTAAGCATTTAATTGTGAAATCTTTTCACTACTTATTAAAATGATTAGTCAAGACTATTGGGAGGCAGTGAATGTCTATTTGTGGGAACCAGGGAAGGTTTGATTGTGTCAGATTTCTTACCTCCTTGTTTTTCCTTCTTTATTGCAAATGGTAAAGGATTGAAATGAGGGTGTGTTTTTAAAAGAAGATTTCTAAAGAGAGCTTGGAGGATTCTGTCCTTGTTTGTTAATTATTTCGTATGGAATAATCACCATTTGCAAGTGGCCAAGAAACAACAAAGCATTTGTTTGCTGCTCCCAGTGCTTTAGCTTGCTGTTTGGGAATGGAATCTTGGTTTTGTCTGGTTGTCCCTCATTCAGTGGTACCGCAGGGCACGTTTCCCTCTGACACTTGCACAGCCCACTTGCTGCTCGGTTAGGTCAGCGATGGCTCCTCTGAGAGGATTTGTATAGAGGAAGACGTGAAGCCAGATGCTTCTTGTCAGGGGTGGCCCACTAGAGCTGAGAAAAGGCACAGCCTGCGAGGAAAAAAAGCACTTCTAGCTTTAGCCAGTAGCTTCAGTTTTTATTGGGAATAATCTGCACAGGGACACAAATGTGTTTACTATGAAAATGTCAATTTTATATTGCCATATCAATGTACTTTTAAAATATTTGTTGGAAAACAGGAGAATGGAGTTTTCTGTCTTTGAGTAAATATTTTCCTGTAAAGGTTTGGAAGCTGTGTCCCAGGGGGCTTGTTCACATCCTGTACTTCAGCTGTGGGTTGATCTTCATGGGCAGGGGGCTTGTTTCACGGTTGGCTGGCATGTGGAGATCAGGGCTTGCTGGAATCTCAGTGGGAGCTGTGTATTTGTAGCTCTCATATGAGTTTGCAAGTGGAGTGGATAACTGCATTATCTTCAGGTCACCCTAATGACTCCAGTGAATGTCACTGATCACAATTTTGTCACTTCCTAGGCATCCTGTGTATGCTAGTAACATTAAGAAGGCATCTTAAGCCCAAAGGGGGTCCTTAGTGAACTGCTCAGATCTTAGGACGAGTAGCATGGTGCTTTCAGTGCAGGTGGACTGGTGGATTTGTATGGCACATGGCCTTCCCTGGGGGCTTGGGATGTTGCTTTGAACATAGTGGAGAAACCTGATCCATTTCTCAACATCGTGCCATGTTCTTCATCGGCACTGGTACCTGACGAGCCAAGTGTTGCCTCTCAGACTCCATTGACATGTTGTCTGTTGCCTGTTGTCTCCTGAGTCTCCCTCTGAACCTCTAAGTAAACACCCCTGGGTGGAATCAGCAGGTCATTTTTGTGGCATTTCTTGTCAACTAAACAATAATTCATTAAAAATTCAATGGCTCTTTTGCTCTGGAGAGGAAAAAAAGAGAGCTGGCGCCTGCCTTTAAAGTTTCTGTCTTATATTGTTTGGTGATTTTTGTTTTGTTTTGGAGATCTTTTTGTATTTTATTTTGAAGGAAATCAAGTTGATAAACTAAAAGAAAGCCATCTTATTACAAAAAGCTTGAGTGCTTCTGAGAACATTTAAAACAAGGATGACTAGAAATGACCTTTCCATCCTGAAGCGAACTTTGAGTGTGTTCTCCCTTTGGCATTTCTAATGATAGACTTTCCATCTGGTCTTTGCTTAAAAGCTAAGATGCAGCTTGGGTTTTTTCACATAAAAACTGTACATACTCTAAAATTAATCCTCTTGATCATTTCACTTCAGGGAGAGGAGTGCGGAAACACTGGGAATATTTGCTTATTTTTAGCAACTTCAGTCCTCCTGAGAGCAGATTCCTTTTGTCCCAAATAAAGTGGATTCTGATTTGAGGGAACCCTGGATTTCCCTCTGCTTAAATCTGGGTAGATTATACCCTCTAGAGGAGACTTTTAATGGAAATTGAAGAGATGTCAGTGGCCCTGGTGGGATCTGAATCAGTGGGGAGGGATTTGTGGTTACTTTAAGCTACCCTGGGCAATACTGTCATTTCTAACACTGAGAATTCCCTGCTCCCAGTTTCCCATAGTGATTCCCCAAAGCTGAATGTACAAGAGGGAAATCCTAGCAAATGAATGCTTCAGGGAAGAATTGGGGATCTCCTGAGAGCTACCACTGCAACCGTTTAGCCTCATTTCAGCAGAATCTTTGGGGAAAGTACATAAACTGATTCTTTTGCTTAGCAAAGGATTCCAGCAAATGCCTAATTTGATACATGCTTTGTGAAGGCCCGTGAGACATAACATTTAAGAATGCACTTGAACTTAAGAATGTAACTGAGCCCTTGCTGTGTGCAAGCACGTGTGTGCAGGAGGGGAATGTTTCTCTGGATCACATGTAGGAGCATTAGACAGCAGATTTTTAAAGTTTTTTTTTTAATTTTTTCTTCTCTATAATGTTGATTGCCACTGAATGTGTTTCCTCTCTCTCTGTTCTTTATTGTTATGTTTGTTTGGTTTTTTTTTTTTTGGTTGGTTGGTTGAGTTTTTTTCCTCTTCATCCTTCTATTCAATGAAGCGCTGCAAAAACACATGTAGGTGGGAGATTACTGGTGAGCCATCCATTCCTCAAACGTTTTTTCTGGTGGGAACAGCCAAAAGTAAGTCTGTTAGCAAAGTCACATTTCTATCAGCATGGCATATGTGGCATGCATAGAAAACAGGTTTTCTGAGCATCAAGAAGGCTGCAGAACAGCAGATGTGCTTTGGGGCTCTTGGCAGGTAGATACTCTGCTGAGGGTATTGGCATTTTTGCTGCAGGTTCTTCTGGTGACCAACTTTATTAAAACAATGGGAGGGAGAAAGGATGTTGCAGATAATGGAAGGGAACAATTCTGGCACACATAGCTTCCTCTTCATAAAGCTGTTTTTCCCTTGAGGCAATATATCTTGCGTCTTATGGGAAGGAAACCTTACAATATAAAAGGAAGTCTGAACTGCTTACCAGTGAATTTAGAAGCGTAGAAGTCGGATTCCTTTCATGAAGAGATAATATGGGGCTTGTTCCAGTATATTAGGGAAGCTTTTTTAAGATGCTTCTCCAAAAATAGGAGGACTCTGGGAATCACTCCTTTAAAATAATATTTGTGGGTGGCTTATGTTAATATTCCCGGAACCTTAGGGGATGTGTGCTCAGCATAACGAAGGTGTTTTTTGCACAAAAGCAGCAGCGGTTCAGCGTCTTCAGCCTGGGCTGCAGGGGAGGATGGCTCTGTGTTCCTGGGGATGCCTCTGACGTGGGCTGGAGTGGTCCGAGGGCTGTCCTTGCTTCGCTCTCCTGCAGCAGCTCCTGAGGGGCTGTTCTGCCTCCAAGAATAGCTGGCACATGGCAGCGCTCTAATTAGGCTTGTTCTCCTGCCGCATCTCCTGCGCTGGGAATGACGTGCCTGCTGCCAGCTCTGCTGCCCAGAGGATGCCCCTCTCACGGCTTCGCTCCACGGCTGCTGCCGAGTTGCTGTTCCTGTGGTGCATCGTGGCAAAAAGCTGGGTCCATCCAAAGCTTTGCAACTTTTTATCCTCACCCCAGTGCTCGTCTCTTCCCATTCTCTGCAGTTACGAGAAGTCATGGAGAGAGAGAGAGAGAGGGGGGGGAAGAATGTGGAGTTGATTTTCTGTGAGTAGTACAAAGGGTGGAGTGCAGATAACTTCAGTAGGCATATCCAAGTGAGGGTAGTTTATACAGACTGTATATTTCAGTTAGCAAACTGAAAACAGTAAATAAAAAAAAAGGGGAAAAAAGTGTCTAGAATCCTTGCAAAGAATTTCTGCACAGTACATAATTGAAGGGGATTTTTTTTTTTTTTTGATAAAGGCTAAATTGTGTATGGGCATGAAAAATTCATCAGGGAATTTAAACCATTTCCAAACCACATAAAACATTAAACATTTCAAGCTCAAGAGTAGCTTGAATATGGCATGCATCATCCCAAGCTTTAAGCAGTCATCTGACTTTTCTCTTGCAAATGTTAAATATATAGTAAATGAGAGCCAAAGTAGGTTTTATTTGCTTTCTCATGATGACTGTGGAGCCTTGAAAGGTTTTGCTGGCTGACCTGACACACACCTTTGTTTACCTCTCTTGGCTAGATGATTTTAGCTGCAATATTTTGAAGAATGAGGGGAGCAGATATCAATGCTGCAGTCACAGTGTCCCATTATGTGCTTGTGATCAGCTCTAGCCTTGGAATTTTGCATGAGTGTCTCTCAAATTAGCCTTTTAAATCCAATGGAATTAAAGATTTTAATCAATGAAGATGTTAATCACCATGACAGGATGTGATCTGTACGGCCTGATAAAGATACGGAGTACATCTCATAGTCTTGTGACAGCAGAAAATCCTATTCTTTAAAAGATCATCAACATCCACGTTTAGGTTTTGCCCAGATGTGTTACTGAATTTTAAATACAGGTTATGCCTGTATTTTTAAATCAAAAATTTGTCCTTTGTGTAGAAATATAAATAGTGGTCAGTTTCAGAACATTCTCAACTGCATTCTCAATTCCTTCTTGTTTTCTTGACAGCCCAGGTGCCCGAAAATACCATGTTTTCTCTTTAAATAAAATTGTTACTCACTTGAGTGTCTTTCATCAGGGAAATCTGACTGTCATTGTTTAAATCCTCTAGGAATGAGCTTTGCTTTTGCATAAAGCAGTCACCTTGGATGACTGTGTGCAGCAAGTCGTGCATTACAAAATTGCAGTGTGAGTTTTCAAAACCTGCTTCTGTTGGGTTTCATGTAACGACGAAAGGAGGGTGTTTCTGCTCTTCTCTAGGAGGACACTCGGGCCATGGCCCAAGTTTGTCTCACTATGCTGAAGATGGTCAGAGAACCACACCACAGAATCATCAAATGGTTTGGGTTGGAAGGGACCTTAAAGATCATCTCATTCCACCTCCTCTGCCATAAGCAGGGACATCTTTTGCTAGACCAGGTTGCTCAAAGCCCCATCCAGTCTGTCCTGGAACACTTCCAGGGATGGGGGGCGATCTACAACCTCTCTGGGCAAGTTGTGCCAGTGCCTCACCACCCTCACAGTAAAGAATTTCTTCCATATATCGAATGTAAATATACTGTCATTCAGTTTAAAGCCATTCCCCCTTGTCCCACCACTACATGCCCTTGTGCTGCAGGTCCTCTTTAGGCACTGTAAGGTGTTCTGAGCTCTCCCTGGAGCCTTCTCTTCTCCAGGCTGAACAATTAAGCCTGTCTTCATAGGAACGGTGTTCCCAGCCCTCTGACAATCCTGTGAGAAAACTCAGCATCCTTAAATATCTCTGTTTGTACCCTTGCCAGGGCAGGGAATGTGCTTTCCCCTCGTTGTGCTGTAGAAACACCACATTGGCAAGCAGCACCACGACTGTCCCGTTGCTTCCCTTGGGACTGGAAAAAGGTGAAGGAGTGATTGTAGTCCTCAGCTCCAGGACGCCGCTTAGGTCGTGGGGGAGACGCTTCTGTCTTTGCTGTGATTCATGAAGAAGGTAGAGACGTTGGCTAGAAAATTCTCAGGGCTGATAAGCAACTCTGAATGACGTAGGCTTCATGATTCATCATAAAGCCTCAGCACACCAGGCATTTCTATGCATTAAAATAATTTCCAAGCAATGAACCTGCCTGGTGTCTCTCCGGCAGTTTGCACTTGCTTGTAACGTCAGCTTGGAAGTAATTCTTCCTGCATCATCTTCTGTCTGATGGAGGAAAAGGCCTACTCTTTCCACCTCACTGATGAAGGAGTTCTTGTTTGGTGGTGAGATGGACCATCACCTCTTCTGCTGTGCTGCTGAGCACTCTCTCCTTCCTCTTTGCTGCTCCAGGCACGTGCCTGCGGCAGCGCGAGGAGATGTGTATGTGACAGTGGGTAACCATTGTCCATCACCACAGGCATCAGCAGCCCTCCAAGTACGACAGAGGCTTTTGTCATCAGAGAAGATTTATCCTCTTCTCTTCCTCTCTGAGCACCCACTCAAACAGTATATCCATTTAAATTGTTTTCTGAGAGGTTATTAATACTGGAGTGGGGATTTAGAATGAAGATCAATCATTGATCTGAAAAGGATAGATTTGCACTCCCCTGCAGCAAAGATGGAAAAGAAGTTAGAACAAAAGAAAATCAAGAGAGGTTCCCCACCTAGCCTAATTTAATTTTTTCTTTAACTAAAATTATCCAAATAGCAGTTCTGAGGGAAAACCAAACCTCAGACTGAAAATTTGCAAAGTCCAGCCTAGAAACTGTAGCAATATGTTACTACAATTTGTTACCATTTTTTTCCACAACATTTTATTTTAAGAGTAAAATCTCTGGCTTTTCAAACAAAACCACAGTCTTAGCAGAGGATTTAATTTTCTTCCACATTATTCCTTTTAACAACATCCACAAATATTTCAGTAATTTGTTTTCTGTTGGTTAAATAGAAAAGTTTTAATTCAGTCTGGAAGTGATCTCACCCAGGTTTCTCTACACCAAATAGTTGTCCCTGCTTTTGGTGTGGTGTGTTTTATGGCAAGGGCACCCTCTCAGTTGCTCTGGGCTCCTGCCAGACCCTAATACTTTTTCTCTGGAAGGGAGGCACCATATGTTGAGCAGAGTTACAGTAAAACTGCAGGTTTGGCTGACTGCTTTCTCAGAATGGTCAGAGGATTAAAGTGTGTGCTTGGGTAACTACAATGTCATGGCCAATCCTGCGGGGAGTGCAAGGTGGGAGCCACGTTTCCCCCAAAACCAGCGCAAGTACCATGCTGCTGCCGTTTATCCCTGTTTGTATTCTGAGGACAGGAAGCCTGCCTGGGTCACTTTAGGGAGTGAATTCTATTATCAGTGTCCTGAATGGGAATATGATTCTCATCCTTGGGAAGTCCTTTTTGTACCTCTGTTACTCACCTCTTCCTTGCCCATTTTAAGGTGATCCTGGTTGGAAATGCTCTCTCTCTCGTTTTCCCCACTGCAGTGCTCTGACCACTAAGGAGAAGAATGGGGTGGTTCTTGGTAGGAGATTTTGTGGAATATGGAAAAATACATGTAGTTACTTGTCTAAAAAGTCAGTTTAGTGTGTTCTTTCCTAACCAGTTACTTTGTTGAATTATGCAAAAGTGTAGATTTTAAAGCATTTCTGCTCAGAATGTGGCAATAACTGTGCATGTAGGTGTGTATAGTAACACTGGTGTGTTGGAAAATGGTCTTTGGTACAGAAAGCTTGTGAATCAGTGTTTTAGGGTACAATTCATCTCAAAGGAGAGAAAGCCTGCATCATTTATTTTTCTCCTCTACCTTCTCTGTTATCAAGAAGTACAGTAGAGAGGATGTAGAGCACCTCCTACCCAGGGAAAGATACAACCCTCCTTCTTTTTTATTTTCTTTTGATTTTAATCCCATTTTTGTTGCATGTTCTAGCCAGACCACATGGGACATTTCTAGTAGGTACCAGGAAAAGGAACCAAACCATCACCACTCCATATAAATATATATTTATATACATTTATATGTGGAGGTAGAATCATAGAATTGTTTAGGTTGGAAAAGATCTTTAAGATCATCAAGTCCAGCCGTTAACCTAACACTGCCAAGTCCACCACTAAAATTTGGGCGTGGAACATTAGCTATTTATTTTGAAAAAAACGCGATAGAGGTGATTTCTATGTATCCAACATTTAATTTTATCATAAATTATCTTCAGGGATTAAGGATGTAATTTACTATTCAGTTGTTACACCGGTGACTTAGAAGGCAATTAATTTTCTAGCAGAAAGAAAATCTAGATGCTTTTCTGCTCCCCAGTAGCACTGACTAACTGCAGTGGAAGGAAGAAAGCCAGTGCTGTTTGTATTGGTGTAAACAGTGAACCGAGATATCTCTGATGAAGACACATTTTGCTTTCATCTTCCAAGTCTGGATGTTTGTAAGTGTGACATAGGGAGGGGTGGCAAAGAGGATGGGAGGAACTGAATGACCCAGTTTGAAAACCAGTCCATGGGGATTTGTTTGATCAGCTCATCTGAGCACTGCACTTGCATTTCCCACTTGGTGGGTTTTCTCCAGTCTCTCAAACCAGGAGCAGAAGGCTCAGGGAAGAGAACACCTTGCAGGAAGGTTGACCCCCTCCTCCAGGAATGGTCTGCTTATGGCAGTGGGTTTTGTTGTCCCTCTCCTTTGCATGCTGGGCAAAGAGAATGGATCCAGCACTTCCAGATGTTCTGCAGCACAGGCAACTGCTGACTCTGGGGCTCAAGCCAAGGGTGCAGCTCATGGGTTTCCTCTGACTGCTCAGATTGCAACTCGCCCCCAAAATGGGAAAACAATACAAAAACAGGACTAGGCAAAGATAACTCCAACATTGCTTAAAACTGGTGGCTGCAGCTTCCAAAACTTGAGGCAGTCCCTTGGCAGTGAAGAGCTCTGAGAGATGGGGTTTTTTGTGATCTGTGCAGTGTTTTATATTTCATCACTAGGGACAGAGAGGGTTTGGTTGAAGATAAGATAGGTTGTGTCCGAAGGACATGGTCCCCATCTTCCCTGTCTGCTGCCTCAGGGGAGAAGGCTGACCAAATAAACAGGCACACTTTCACTGTGCTTTGCAACAGCAGCCAGGGAAAATGAGGTCCTAATCCAGTGGCATAGCTCATTTTTTTCAACTCCTTCACAACAGCCCTCTTTAGTAAATTAATGCATATGTCAACTCTTGTCAGAAGCTTTTAGCAATGAACAAATGAGTTCAACACCATAATCTAATAAACAAATAGATAACCTGTTCCAGTTTTGTTCTGAGTGAGGCGATGTTTCCCTCATTGAGTTGTTTCATGGACCCTTCACTCTCAGAGGAGAAGGATGGTATGTCGGAATGCAGCCTGTTTCCTCTCCAGGACAGGATTTGCTCTTCTGACTTAGATGCCCTGATTTTCACTTGTTTGCGTGAAATCTCTCCCTCTTAGCAGGCTGGTTTCTGTAATTTTAAAAAAAAATCATTCAGAACTACTTTTGTCCCCGTTCTCAGATCTGAGCAGCTGCAGCTGAAAGTGAGATCTCACTGTACTAATTGCTGCACAAGTAAAATGAACTTTATGCTCACTTCTACAAATAAACACTGCAGAGAAGGCAAAGGAAAGCTTTTCATGCTGGTGGACAGAGGCACAGTGGGGTTAAGTGACATCTTCAGCTTCCTGAAAGAAGTCTATGACAGGGAAGAGTGCTTAGAGCTTTTTTGTTATATCTTACGGTTCTTCTTCCGCCTTCTGTTTTAGCACAGATTTTAATTGAAGTTTTAAAGTTCCATGGACTGTTTCTTGCATCAGTTCAACTTTAATCCTTCACTAAGCTTTAGTAAAGGGCTGTTGTGTTTTCTCTAAGTCACGTCTATGGCAGAGAGGTTGGTGTGGGGCAGTAGATGGAGTGCTGTGCCCCATAGTTATATGGAAAAATAATCTAAGGATCAAAATGCAGCCTTCTGTCGATGGCTTTGTGCTTTGTGTGTTGTTAGCCTGATGTGCAGGAAGCTCAGCTGATGTGCATGTGGGAGGACAATGCAGCACCAGTACCTGCCTGCCCCTCCCTGCCACTGCTGGGGCTGCAGGAGCATTGGCTGGGATTTGCTAGGAAGGATGGCACTTGGTGTCTGCAGCCACCAGCTGAATGGAGACTCAGTCTCATCAAAAAACCCATTGTTTTCACAATGAGGGGCATCCACTGTGATGAAGCAGCTGAGATTTTGCATAATTTGGGGAACTGAACCCTTGTTTCCTACCCTTGTGCTAATTACTGCCTTTGGGGTCTTTTGAGAGGGAGGTCAGTGAGTTCTGAGGTGAATGCCAGGGTGGAGGGAACTTCCCGTGCTGGTGGCTGGAGCTGGAGTGAAAGCTCTGTGTACAGAACGCTAAAGACAGTGTCTGTTTGTACTAAATTAAGTTGCTCATTAAAAGCTGCATCACTTGCAGTGAGCCTGGCGTGGTGTGCCAGTGCTGCTCCTTTTAATAGTCACAAACTCGTGGGCACAAACTTGCAAGGGGTCCAGCTCCAGTCCCACTGGCTATGCCTGAATGGTGGTAAAACCCAGTTACCTCTTGAGCGGGGGTAAAAAATGGCTTTTGAGCTGTTGCCTCAGCTGAGACCCAAACGTCAGAGCAGCCAGCGCTGGATCTCCCTGCTAGCACTCTCCCATGTGGCTCCTCTGTCCCCACCAGAGTCTCATCTGCTTCTCCTGAAAGCTTTAGTACCTTATTCTGGGTCTAGTAACACTGGAAGAAGTCCAGAGCGATTCCAGCAGAGCTATTTTGGATTTGCATTTGCAGGAGGAATTGTACCTAGAGGTTTTAAGTTAATCGCACGGTCATTTTTCCTCTGTATACTTAACCACGGAGGTTAATTAACATTTCAGAGTTTCACAGGCTGCTTCTTTCATTATCTCAGCCAGTTGTGGTGAAAGGCAGTGTGGCAAGAGAGTGGTCGTCTGAGTGGAGTTGTGCAGATAGGAAAATTGCTGGGAATTGTTTCCAGTGAATCCCAGGGGTTTAAATAGTTGGATGGCAGGGCGAAGGTGGAGGTGAGGATGCATACACTGCCATGGTACATGTTTCCTATTGATTTTCCATGTAGTAAACAAAATTACCAGGTGATTGTTGGCATGTGGTGGGGCTTTTCTTTTTTTAATTTGAAGAGAATATTTTAAGCAGGACTGCGATTCATAGTCCTGAACTGTAGGGGACTAATGTTCCTGTTCTCCAGCTGGGAGAAACTAATTCAACATCTTGTGTTGTAAACACTCACTCATTTTAACTGATTACACCTCCAATGTTCCTCAAATCACTAAAATTACTAATTGCTATTCCTTACACATCAGAGAGTGAATCCTGAATAATTAACCCCAAATAAAATTAGATGAATTGGCCCTTTTAATTAGAATCCCTGCTGCTGTTTGTTCTGAGCTTCCTTTTCTTACTGTTAAGAGACTTTTAGAATGATTAAAACTGTTTAAGACTTAAACAGCCAGTGACCTTTTAATACAATATAAATCCATAAAAGCAATATTTCAGCTAGCAGGTGGTGAAGTAAATTTTCAGTGCAACTACCTGACAGACGCAGTATTCCTTATTTAAATGCTGAGGATGAAATTAGCCAGTGTGGGTTTTTTTTTTCTTCCTCATGCCTATTAATACACTAGCTGATTAGCACAAGTAGTTCAAATGGTAGGATTAGTGATTGGTAAGAATGGTAAATTAAACAGTGCTTTGGGTTGTTGGAGCTGCTTTATTTTAGGAATCACAGGCCAATGTGGTATATTTAGGTGGATTGTGGAGCTGGTGTGTCATCATGCAACAGTTTCCCCTGCACTGACGGGATGTCATTGGCTCCTCACAACATGGCTGTGGCCAAAACATGATTTTAATTGTGTGCTTTCCTTGCCTGGTGATGTGTGTTAAGTACAGATGCTACTGGAAAATGTTCACTTTGGGAAACTTGGTGAGATGTATGTTCACACCTAGGAGGCACCAGGTCACATCTAGCTGAAGTTTTCTATAAAAATCCTGTGGTGTCACTTTGCAGTAGGAAGTTTCCCAGGCCACATAGTAATACTGTGATATTCTGCAGGCTTCTGCGATGGTCATTGTGGAATATAGGTTCCTGGTAGCCTCTATCAACAGGATTTGAGCCTAGTGCTCAATGAATTAGGGTTTAGGTGTAAATCTTAATTGTTTCGATGTAGAAAGCTTTGGCTTTCTGCAGTAGAAGGTAAATACTTGACCGAACAGTGCCTCTATCTGCTCAGTACTTTGTCAGATGGAGTCTGTCTGGATCAGAACAGAAACACAGCAGTGGCGGTTTGCTCCATCACTATCCTTAATCCGGTCTCTGAGTGAGGGCTGAACCGTGTTTCTCAGGTGATTCAAACTGATTCTGAACCAGCTTCAGAATCAGAAATTATCAAGATGACAATCAGAAAGGGTTATTTTTGCTTGGAAGGAGAAAATTGAAATCAGCCTCTGACATGTTGTCCTCAGATATCAGCCAGAGATCTGGGAAGACCAGTGTAAGCCCAGTTGTTTTGTTTAATAGGTTTCATTAACTTATTGTTTCAGTGAAAAGTAGGGTGTTTTGCTTTTTTGTGTTTCTCTGTGTTTTTCCCCCAAAGAGTCTCTTTTACTGAACGTGTGAGACCTTCTTCAAGTCTAGAGGTTTCAAAGCTGCAAATCTTCATGTCTAAATGACTGCGTCTGTCAAGGGGGGGAGGCAATTACTGTGCTACAATTCATTTGTTGGCTGGCAGATGTATCTCCCGAAAACAAAGACTTGAGATATGAGCCTGATCCAGCAAAAAATGAAGTGCACTTAAAATTTTAAAGGTTAGCCTGTAAGTGAGAACGGTGTTTAGTGCATGAGACAGGATGTTTTTCTCAGCTCGTACTTGTACCCAGAAGGCATGAGGCAGCCAGTGTCAAAAGTTTTATGAGTTTCTATTCAGCCTGACAGGTTTGGGCTGATGTAGGTGTCTGTTAGGGCTTTGAACAATTTTATATTTGTATACTTAAAAGTGCAATAATGAAATGTTTAAAGCTCCTTGGAAAGTGTAAGAAGGGAAATTCTGGGGCAGAGAGGGGTAAAACCTTGCGAGTGCATCTGCAATGGCACGGAGTTGATAGAAGCAAGAAGCCAGGCTGGGGCATGGGAGGCATCACTTCTGCTTATGGCTCTGCTATTGCTTCCCAACATAAACATGATGGACTCACCTAATTTCTCCCTAATTACCTATATTTACAATGTCCAAGCGTTATATTGATCGAGGTGGGCCATTACCAGGCTGGCAGTCCTGTCTCTGGTGGCTGCAGCGGGTGATGCTTCGGCGCAGGAGCCGCACGGGTGCTGAGGGAAGAGCTCAGAGATGTGGTTTCATGGCACGCTGCGCCGCCACATCTGAAAACACCAAGCTGGGATGTGTCTCACTGCACAGCCCCTTCGTAGGTTGACTCATGGTCTTCACAGCTGTATGAAGAGGGAACGAGTGGCTGGTACAACAAGGAGTGTTTATCTTCTCTTCTTAAACATATGGTAAGAGGCAGAGATTTCTCATTGTAAGAGCTGAAGCCAGGCTGTGTCACCGTGTGATTTCCTACCTCCAAACATGCCTGGCCCAGGCTGCCTCCACAGGGAGACTTGCCATTGGAAGGCAAGTCTCTCCACCTGCCTGGAAGTACAAATTGCTTTCTGGAGGTGCCTTGATGTCTCTCTGTTGACAGAACTCATTGCAGTCCCTCTCATAACCTGAAGTACATCCAAGTGTTCTGGGTGATGTCAGGTGAAAGTCAACCAAAATGCTGGTCGTGGTGCTGAACAATAATCAGTACTGATGAGCCTTTTGCCTGTCTTATCCCTCATTCACAGAGGGACAGCCTGGTTAAATCAGTCAGGAGAGGGTGAGTGCTCCGGGTGGGATGTGTCCTCCACCAGCCCATGGTTAACTGGTCACCCCAGAGCCCCACTCCGCTGTGGCTGCTGGTGCATCCATGCAGACCAGGGACGGTCCCTTCCCCAGATGGCTCCCACCTCGCTCTGTGATGCTGAAGGTGGTCAGCAGTGGGTGGGAGTGATATGCTCTGCCTGGACATGGACTTTCCTGCTTCCTCCCACGGCTTGCCCACCTCTAAGCAAGTGAAATCTGACTTGCAAAGCTCTGGGGGTGAGAGAAGGTCCCCAAGGTGCGTTGTAGGGACACTGTGCTTAGAGGGGGTGTAAGCCGGCTTTCAGGTCCTTTCCCTCTTTTGCTTCCTCAAATGTAGACCTGTTTCTTCCCCACATCATCTAGAATCATATGCTGCTCAGGACGCGGCTTTTAGTCTTTGCATGCTTCCCTTCCTGCCAGAGGGAGACTTGCAGCAATGCCGATAGTAATAACGCAGTGACAGCTTTCCCTTCTGCCTCGGAGGGAATTCTTTCCCGTGAGTGCAGTGGGAACAGTGTCGGGTCCTGTGGCTGTGTGTGGGAAAGAGGAAAGCACAGTGGCAGAATAAATAACTAAAGCTGTGAAGGAGAAAGGTCCATCTGTTCGCAGAGGACCAGGAAAAGGCCAAACATCTGCAAGGTCCCCCCAGTTCATCAGGCATCTGCTCTCTGCTTCCCAGTCTAAAAACCTTCCCACTTGCGGGGAGAGTGGAGCCAACAGCTTATCTAACACAGGATGGAGTCAGCAGAGCTGGGCTGGGATGTGGTAGAGCCAGCTGTCTCCTACTGCAAAGAGCTGTTCTCTTCCAAACTCTAGGAGAGAACTCTTTTTCTGTCCTTTGCTCCTTTTCTGAAAAATCTTGCCAATGTATTTTTTTTTCTTTCAGGAGGAATGGGTCTTCCAAAGGGGCAAAAATGGTATTTGGTTTATGTTTGTTCTAACGGTCATTGTTAGATGGAGACTTCTGTTTATGCAGAAAACCTGCCCCTTTCCCTGTCTCATCCCCTCCAGCACATTCTCTACCTCGATTTTCCGTAGGTGTTTTGAAGGGTTGTGATAAAGCAAGAGTGTCTGACTAATGTGCTGTGCAGGGAGATCCGTCTTTGGCATCAAAGCCAGGACTAATCGGAGAAACATCATCTGAAGCATAATCTTGAGAAGTCTGTGTCTGCTGGAGTTGAATTTGTTTGCAAAATCACGTTGGCTGGTTGAAGGGTCATTTTCAGAGCAAAGGAGAAAAGTTTATGAAGCACTCAAACATCCCAGCATTTTTCAGAACTAAACCCTTAGATATTAATTTCAAAATCTTTATACTTTTCTTTTTATTTCATATTGTATTTCACATGATTTGAAATAAAAGATTGCATTAATTATAGGGCAAAGAGGAGGATACTGCATATATTATTGGACATAATTTTTTAAAAAATCAATCCTGAACTCTATAATAGCATGAGCCAGTGGGTTTCATGGGATTTTATGTATGAGAGCAACATGATTGTCTTAAATTAGTTTTCAGTGTGTTGTTTTTGAACTGTCTTTGAGCATCTGTATTTAGGATGATACTTTCTTAGGGATTCAGAAGGGGTTTTTTGAGTCCCACCCATGCTCACTTTGGGGAAAATGGGAAGAAATTACTTTCCTGGGAAACAGCATCTCTGAAAGTCCTAGGGGAAGTTTGTGTCTTTCAGAGAGTGATTCGAAATAGAAGATAAGAACTTTCCAGAGCTGCAGACCCATCTGCTTCCCATGGCAGAGAGCGTGAAAGTGCTGTGCTGGCAGTGCTGCCCAGCTGGTGCCTGGGCCTGTGCCTGGCCTGGGCTGAGCCTGGGGCTCTGAACCTGGGCACAGATGGCCCAGAGAGCTGCAGGTCACAGGGGTTCGGCTCAGCACCTTCCTGTGCAGTTTGGAGCCTGCTTCTTGGCGTTTAGGGATGGTGCTGAGGGCCTCTAGCCTGAACACTGTGTGATGCTGCATAGAGATCTGGAGGGTCAAGTAGGGAGCTCATATTTCCTTCCAAAAGCAACAGTTGCTTTATATGTGAAATATCACACTTTTATTAATCTGAAAGCTTCTATCCCAGATGCTGCACACATGAGAGCCAACAGCAAAGAGCTCTACTTGTAGCATCAATCTTCATAAGAAGAAATAAAAACATACCAAAGTGGTCCAAATTGCAGGCAGCTGCCTTCCCTGGAGACAAATCCAGTGCTAATGGCAAATGCTCTTTTTCCACCATTTGGAGGTGCTTTCAGAGCCTGGTGTCCTGCTGCCTGCAGCCTGTGCTGCTCTGTCCTTGTTTTCTTTCTCCTTTGTGGTCCCACATCCCGTGAAATTCTCAAGGAGAACTTCTCTCTGCTCTCACCTCCCATCTCTGTGCTAAGCTGGATGCTTTCATAGCCAGTATATGCTGCTTTGTCTTCCCATCAGTCTTTTGGAAGATTAACATGAGCAAATTGAATTCTAGAAATTTTGTACATGAGCCCCCTTGTAAATATCCTGAGTTAAGAGAGGTGGATTCTCGTGTGCTTGCACCTGGCCTGTCACGTGGCTGCTGTCACTGAGAGGAGCCTGTGATCTTCCCAGCAGTTCTTTACATGAACCTATGAAGTCCCTATAGGAAGAGGGAGATGCAAAGAGTGTGGCTGCGTGCCAGCAGCAGGGATGCAGGAGATGGGCTGGTCTAGATTCTGGGCTCCAGCTCCAGCCCTCTGTGTGTCTTCTGCAGCAGGGGATCCCTGCTTTTGGACAGCACCTGATGCCGTCTTTATAGGGATCAAGAAAAGCTGGCATAGTTTGGCACGAGGGAAGTTAATTGGAAAGGATCCATTGCAAGGTATAGACATGGGGTGTTCATTAGTGCGAGTTTTGTGGTTGCCTGTGGCAGGTTTGAGATGCGACTTGGATCTGTGGAGGTGCTTGTTGGTGCCTTCAGGCTTTGTGGCACATCACCTTTTGCTGTGGAGTCTGAGCACCCCTAAGCCATCTGCCAGTGTTACTGAGCTGTACAGCCATCTCCTGAAGCAGCTAGGGGTGCTTTTAATGCATTTAACCAGAATAACCAGCGTTTAATGGTTAAATAAAGTGTTGTGTCCTGTGCCACAAAACCGATGGGCAGAGCTGTAGGGTTCATCCTGATCATCCATGTCATGATGTGGGGAAATGCTGCTGAGTCTAAATTCTCCCATTCTCTCTCCTAGGGGACTTTCTTCCTCCCCCGCCCCCTCCTGTGGATGACCTTGGGAGCATCACATCACCACAGGGTGCCTTTCCCCCGCCACCCCCTCTGGATGACGTTACTTACAACGTGCAGGTAAGAAGACAAGGATTTTGTCATTCATGCAGAACCGATCCAGAAACTGGGGAAATGAATGAATGATAATAAAGTGAGGTGGCTAAGCTCTGGTTAAAAAATCATGTGTCAGGAATAACCGAGTCAGCTTTAGCAAGCTGTGTTTCCCAAGCAGGGAATATTTCCATTCAGAACTTGCTGGGCTATTAAAGGATTTTTCCCATCCGGCTTGAATTAGAAGACTAATTGCCTTGTGTCCTTGTGATGGCGGATGGGAGTGAAACCTTCCCAGAATGAATTGTTTTCTGGAATGGCCATCTCCTTCCATGGACTGTGGAGAGACTTTAGGGCAGTAATCTGATCCTAAAAGTGCTTTGTTTAGATGCCTAAAATTAAGTGAAGCAAATAAGCCCTGGCCCAGTCTCCAGTGATGTAATTGAGACCCTTTTCACCCTCTTTTTGCTGGCTTGGGTCTTCTAGATTGGCCATCTGGATGAAAATGCAGCTTCTAAGATGCATCAGGTGATGATGGCATGTCCAAAGTGGATATGAACAGACCCTGAACACCTTTGAAAGATGTGAACACTTTTGTGCAGGTATTGCCTGGAGTGCCAGGTTTGTGTTTGCTCAGGCACATTCTGGGGAGATGCATTCAGACTTTGGGGACAAGGCAGTCAAGGTGATCAAGGAATGAGGAGCTGATCTTCCCAGTGGAGACCCAAAGAGTTTTCCTTGTTAGCTGAGCAAAAGGAAGGCTGAGGATGGGTCTGCTTCCAAATTTGAAATACACTTGGGGAATAAGCCCATATTTCAGCTCTGTGTGGGTGTTGGTGCAGGAACAGGAGAGGCTGAGCTTGCCAGAAGTACCTTCATGCTAGTTTTTAGAAATTTTCTAAGCACTGAGGCTCCAAAGGTCTTGAAAGAGCCTTCTGTGAGAAGCAGTGAGAACAAAGAGAGCATGGTCTAGGTTTGAAGCTGTTGAGAGTTGTGTAACCACATATCCACAGACATGGGGCTGACCTTGATGGCCCTGGAAGATTGTGGCAGTCCTGTGTCCCTTGGTGCATTTGAACATGAGAGTAGGCCAGCAGGCAGGCATTAAACAGGATTCAAATGGCCTGACTTAATTCCTGACCCTCTCACCAGCTCTAGAGTCAATTCATCTACTTCGTGCCTGCACAAAGGATCTTACTGGGCTTACTGGGATCTCTTGCCCGTGGCGAGATGTTCAGGTGCTGTGGCAAAGCCCCAGCCTTCCCTGCGATGGGCTGAGCGTTGGAGCAGCCTCTGAGCAGGAGGGAGTTAAGGGGGATTGTGTTCTCCCTTGCCAGGAAAGGCTGCAGCCGTCAGGGACATTGCCAAGTGCAGAGCATGGCTTTTCCCAGCCTTGGGGGAATGAAGTAATTCCCCAGCAAGTGTTGTTCTGTCTTTTATCTCTCTGAGAAGAGTGGCCCCCGTGGGAGCAGGGGAGCTTCCAGAGCGCCCTGGGAAGCCGTGGAGCAGCAGGCTCCTGGCAAAGGCAGGGCACTGCCTGCATGGTGCCTGCACAGGAGCCTGGGGAGCAGGAGGGGGTTGTGGTGCCTCACAGGACTCCTCAGGGTCAGGCTGCCCCCTTCCCAGGTCACCCAAGGAGAGGACCTTGCGTTTTTATTGAAAGGAGCTTGGTCCTGCCATGGCTCCAAAAGTGTCCCTGAGCCACTCGAGGCTGTCACAGGGATGTGCCCCTTGGTAGAACCACTCAGCAGGACAACTCTTCTCTCTCAGCTCGTGGAATTGGTATTTGTCACATCCTTTCTCTCTGGCTTTGGGAAACCGGGGCTAGAGCTGTGTTCAGTGCTGGGTTTCAGCAAGAGCTTGGTTACAGCAGGATTCCTTTGCATGGTATCATGCTCAGAGGAAGGTGAGCCTACCAGTTGTACCCGAGCAGTCCTGCCTGTCTCCACCCCAAATGTGCTCTTGTGCAGCAAACACAGCTCCCTGCCTTTAATCTGTGCTCTCTGGTCACCTATTCCCCTTCCTTTTCCCTTCCATTTTCTGTAGGAGATCAGGAGCAGACAAAAGTCAGTGCTAAAGTCAGGAGCCAGCAGGGTTTTGTGTTGCAAGATCAGCTCCTTATCTTTCAGGAGCAGCAAAAGTCGTGCTGAAGCAAGATGTAAAGCCCAAGAGAGGAGGAAAAGGGCAGGTGGTGCTGGAGAAAGCTGCTCGATGCCTTTGTGCATCAAACACAGTAATTTTCACAACTCTGGGCAGACATTCTTGTGCTAAAGGAGCAGAACGAATGGTGGCTGTGTCCCTTCTGCTGTGAGGACATGGCTGTCTGAAATCGGGGATCTCATGAACGTGTGTTGTATTGGGCTTCAAGAGGCTGATTTTGCTCTCCAATGCCAGACCATTTAATTTCCATGCCTCAGTTTCCCTCAGCTGAATATAAGTGCTGGAGCAGCAGACCCAGTTCCTGAGCACTGACCAGACCTGAGGCTGCTGTCTGGGGTGGTTTGGCCCCTGTGGACCTGGTGAGAGCCCTCCAGATCTACTCGAGTTTGAAATTCATCTGTTCTGTCAAATCAGCCATTTTACATCAGAAATTTTTCTCTGGATGGCACAGTGCTGATGACAGCTTATGAAATACGTGTGCTGTGGGGCTCCAGGTAAAGCTTTTTATACTAGGTGTTAAGTTGATGAGGACAGCAGGATAAATGTTTAGTTTATTACCATTTTGCATGTTACCGTTACCAGAGGGCTGAAAGCTGCACAACTTATTACAGTTTAAGTTGTAGCTTAAGAGCAGCAGTTAAAATAATAATACCCAGTTTTCATAGACCTGTTTATCTCTGGATCTCTATTTGGACAGTGGAACTGGCCACTTAGGATCAGATCCAGAAAGGTACTTTAGTATCTGACTTATGCTCTGATGGAAATTAGAGGAGGGCTGGGTCATGAAATACCTTTGTGATAGATCTGGCATTTTCTTGTAATTTCTGTTTTCTCATCTAGATTCATCATATTTGGATTCACAGCACGGCTGTGGGGAGGAAAGGGGAAGGAAATTTAAACTCTTTTCTTATTAACTGGAATGTCTTTTTTTTAGAGGGAAAAAATTGGAAAGAAAAGGAAATACTTATTTTTACAAGAGTGCGTTTGGGCTGAGAGAGAGTTGTGTTGGGAAGTTCCCCTTCGGCTGCAGCCGGGGAAGGCGAGGGCTTGTTCCCAGAATGGTGGTGAGGGCGCGGCGATGGCGTGTTTGACAAATAAGGACATGAGCAAAGAGCCTTTTGCCACGTTGGCCTGGGCTGAGTTTAAAAGAGAAAGAAAAAAAAATTCTGGACGGGAAGAAAAATGAAATCACTGTTTGTCAAAGGGAAATAGATAGATCTGGGAGGGAGGGAGGCAGATTTTTATTATGTTTTTGCCTTCTAGTTTCAAAACAGGCGTTTTGCCCAGGCCAGGGAAAGCAAAAGTGAAAAATTCTCATCAGCCACCTCTCAAGTACCCTGTTTTCTCACAGACAGGGACCCTCGCTCATGGCTCTGGCAATTTCTTCCTTCCTTGCTAGGCAAGGTTGTGCAGGGATGAGAACTGTGCACAGCTGTGTGAGAAGCCAGTCCCTGCCCCATGCCCTGTCCTTGTGAAGACTCTGTTGGGAGTCACGGGTGCTACTGGCTTTGAAATGACCAGTTCTCTTTAAAGGCGAGGGTCAGAGCCCAGCGTTTCGTGCTGGGCCAGGACCTGGCTGGCTCAAAGCAGGTGTGACCCTCAGCTGCCACCTTGCCAAGGGCCACCTTGAGAAAACATCCATTTACAGATCGCTACTAATCACCTGCACATGCTGCATCTGCACATGGTTCTGATTTTCTTTTGAGATCTGAGACGCTACCACAGCATGGGAAGGAGGGGATTGTGTTGAGCTGGGATGGCACCTCTTTCCCAGCAACCCCCAGCTGTTATCAGTGTGTTTTTACTGACAGGCCACAAAACACTTTACAAAAGAAATACCACTCTCTTCCTGATAAGGGAGCTGGAGCAGGAAAAGTGCTTCACTTAGGTCACTAGGCTGACCAGTAGCAGGCTGAAAATAAGACTGAGATCTCCTGCGTCCCAGAGCAATTCTGCCTGCTACGTCCCAGAGCCTCATTACTGTAATAACTGCGAATTAATGACTAAACACCATTAGTGCCTGAATGTAGGAAGAATTTGGGATGTATCAAAGTGGATGTGAAGAAGTGGCTTTAGGTTGGGGGTTAAAGTGAAGAAACAATCAGACTTTGAACAGTTGCATGAAGTGCAATATAAGGAATTTTAATATACCAGTTCTTGTTATAATCATCTGTATTTGGAGGGGCTGCAGGGCTGCAGCTACATGGGCAGGTAACTACTCCCACATTCAGACCTGCTGAACTCACAGGTCGTATCGTCCTATTGTGATGTGCAGAAAATCAGCCAAAGGGCTCCAATTCCTATTGCCAAGGAATTTTGGAAGGAGAAAAGCTGAAGCGCATTCTGGAGGCGTGTGCGCCTTCCTCGGCGAGGCTGTTCCAAGGAGACCTGCTTGCTTCTCCTTAGTGCTCGTGTCTGGGAGAAGGTGGGAATGTGTTGATAGATGTGAGAAGTGAGAGCCTCATCCCTGTTAGGGAAGAGGCTGCCAGGTGTTTCACTGTCTGACTCCGCTCCCCGCGAGCGGCGGCGGCGGTGCCTCTGTGGGCGCTGACTCACCGGCTGAAGGAACAGCCGGGACAGAGGGATTGTTTTTGTTTGGTTTTTTTTTGAAATTTATTTCTTAATTTTGGGTGCACATCTTGGCAAATAGCTGGGGAGGAAAGAGCATGAATTTTGCCAGTGGGGGTTGCTGCCTTAAATAGCTCATCTCCTGTTCAGAGGCTGGGCTCTGCCTGTTGGTGCTGGGCTTGCTTTAAATCACCTGCCTTTTAATGTCTGGAGAAGCTGAAAAGGCCAAAGAGAGCAGAACATGTGTTCAGCCTCCCTCTAGTGCTAGATTTTGTTAATCATCAGGATTATTGGCCTGGTTGTAGGTGCTTGCTGGCGAGTAGTGTTGGTACCAGAGGGCAGCTCTCGCTGCTGGTGGGGCCGCCTGACTCCGTGAGGGATCAGTGGCTCCCAGAATCTGTAAACAAAGCCGTAGTCTGTGTGCATTGCTTTCCATTCGAGATCCAGCTTCTGCAGATTTCTCTGACTTCTAACCTGATTTATTAAAATCCATGTGATAAGCATCTGCCTTTTATCTAAATTGAAGCTGTGTCCAACAGTATAAATAAATTACCTGGTAATGTTAACCCTCTTACTCAAACCTTGGCTTTGCAGGAATGCTTTTCATCTGTTTCCTTCCTGCCCTCCTCATGTATTTGAGAAACAGGAATATTCTGTGCTCTAAGTTAGAATTAAACAAATAACATGTATGTTCTCTGAATATTTAAATGCTCACTGGGTCTCTACAGGTCAATATGTGTTTGTTCTATGATAGGGGTTTCTAGGCTCTAGAGTGAGAAAAATTAGTAATATAACATCCGTATATGTTGATGAATATTGGGATGCATGAGAGATAAAATGCATGCATTTCTTATATGTGTGTATATATATATTTACAGCCTATAGATACATATACGAGAAATGAATCACGAGTGGGAATGTAGAGCAGACCTTCACATTATTGGGAAAAAGCATGCACATTTTATCCCCGCTGCTTTTTTATCCCTTTTTGTGGGTATCATGACCAGTAGACCCAGGATCACAAGAGGGAAGGAACACTGAGCACTTCTTTCAGGCAGCTCTTGGTGCATCCCGTCTTATATGCATGTTTATTTTACAATGCCAAACCGCATTCTATTTTAAATCTTTAATGAACCTCTGTTCCCATCCATGTAACTTTCCAATCCTTACTCTCTTCAGAATAGACAAAGATGCTTATTATAAACCACAAATTTTACTGAAAGGGTAAACTGGAAAAGTTTTAATTGTGCAGCGCAAGCCTGCCATTCATCTCCCTGCCTGGCTATTAATATCTTGGCAACGTTATAGTGCAACACAACCTTTAATAGCTGAACCTCTCGGCAAGGACTACAAAGTGAGCAAGGACCCAAACAGTTAACTGTGCTCATTATTTTCATCGTGCTTATTACTGTGTTATTTAATGTGTTTGTTATGTTATTGTTTAATGCAGTCACCCAGCACACAGGATGTGCCAGGACCTGCACACTTGTGCCTTCTTTGGGAGGAGAGCTCTGTGGCTGAGGCTGGGAGATGCTTTCAGAGATGAAACAGGGCAGCTTTTGATAATCTGCCATACAGCAGGTGATGAGGTGAAGGAACAGAAGAAAGCAAAAGCGTGGTACAGATCGTGTGTAAATGAGGGTATGGGACCTTCAAAAAGTCATGAGAGGAGACAGAAAGGTCAGAAATGTTGCTGCTTATGATGGTCAGAGCTGACCAAGGTAAATCCATCCCAGGTTAAGACACAGCACATGTACCAGCTTGGGTCCAACAGACTGTGCTCCCCCCAGTGCTGTGCCCAAGGATCAAGCCCTGGTGGGCATTTCCTTGGTCCTGTGGACACATCTCTGTGGGACACTGTCACACTGCAAATGCTGGAGTCAGCCACAGCTGGCACCTGCAGAGAGGTTAATCTGTAACCTGGATTATATCCATGGATAATAGAGACATGAATGTGGAAAGCAATAGTGGAGGCATGGAGAGCATGCAGAAAAAGCAGCTGATTTTATTCTGTCAGAGCTAGTGTTGGCTGGTGACAGACAAAAAGCAAGCAAATACATCATTGTATCCCAGGTAGAATTATTTAAGCAGAGGGAAAATAAAAGATAATGAAGATGTGGGAATTCTCCTATAAAAGCAGACGATATGTGTGATGGGAGAGAGTGAGATAACATGACCAATGCAGAAGAAATTTCCATTTTTGTTATTTCTGAGTGCTGTTCAAGTCTGCTGTTGGATTAGCAGGTCCTAGGAAAAACCTCTTGCAAGATGGGTTGCTCGTGTCTCAGATCCTGGGTAGCCTGTGTTGCATTAGGGAACTATAACACAGCAGCAAGACTAAAACAAACAGACTGTCAGTAACAAGAAGGAATGCTAAAAACTGCAGCAGACGAATTATTATGCCTTTTCTATGAAGCTGGCTGGGATTGGAAGATGTGGTTTAGAAAGTCAAAGTCTTTCCATGCATCTTGGGCATGGTGGTAGTCTGGAACGTGACAGAGCAGAGTCAGATTCCCACCTTGGGTTTGGTGCTTTAAGTACTGTGATGCTGTGCAGCGTAGAAAAGAGCTTTGGCCAAAGAAGATAAAAATAAATAGAGCACTACTGATTGGAGAATCCAGTTGTGGCCTAAATTCAGTTTGAGAGCCCTGGAGTTTTTCAAAGAGTAGGACAAACCTCATCCTATTTTTGATGAAAATTTTTTCTGGCAGCAATGAGATGTGGATATGGAGAAGTTGTGAGAACATTTAATTTCCAAGAATGGATGTGGCTGAAATGCAGGTTTCTGTCTCTGTTTTTCAGTTTCCATCGCTGGTGAAAAACAGCTTCAGCTGCCATGAAGGGTGGTTTTGTTGTTAGAAAATGTTGCCTCTGTGAGGAGTGTGTGGCATGGTGACTGAGCAAGCTGAAAGGTGGTAGAAATACCAAAGAGAAATGTTGCAGCCAGAGCTGAAGGAATTTGTTCCAGACATGATTTTAAGTGTCTGCTACCGTAAAACTCCATCTTTGACTTCTCCACAATTGTATTTTTCAGTTTGATTTGCCGATTAAAATGCAGGATGTTGATTAGCTTGAACACACAAAGAACAGGTAAGGAATAACATCTGGAAAACATCATGTGATGGTTTCAGTGTTGGTTTTAACGATGTGAGAAGCAAAATGTAAGTGTTTGGAAAAGCTGTAGCAACTCCCAAGTGTTGCTGAAGCCAGTAAGCGACAAAGGTACCTTACAAACTCCTTTCATTCAGCAGTCCTGAGGTACAGCTCTTCCCTCTCCATCTCCTCATCCCCACATCTCTCTTTTGCCATGGAAACAGTCAGGTTAAAGGTCTGGCCTTCCTCTTCAGCTCCTGAGTTGCTCTCCCCTTCCTCTCCCTGTTTCTGGCTCTGCAAATTCCCCCAGTTCAGCAATCCCCCCCCGTAGTCCCCCTCTCTGTGTGTTCCTAAGGGATGCCACTGCTGAGGTCTGCAGACACCGGGTGTCCTGTGGTGGTGGTGGAGCTGCCCTCAGGGAGCAGCGTGTGGTCAGTTCTGAGGTCAGATGAGCCTCTTAAAGACACTTAGGTAAGGAACACACTTTCAGTGCAGAAGTTTGGCTTCTGTGGCTGTGTTGGCCCCAAGCAGAGATACAGTTAACAGCTGTTTTCCTGAGGTCTGATTTGTACTGGGGGCACCACCTTTTCTGATGCATGAATTCTAATTGAAAGACAGCACATTTATCTGCATGTGGACAGTATCAAATTAAACTTTGGAGCTCACCCAGGAGGGATCTGCGCACTGTGGATTCCATCTTAGGGCAGCACAAATTATCCATTGTTCTGTTTTCTGTGTTATTCAGGTCCCTTTTCTTCAGCTGAGGTTCTCACTTAGAAGATGTGTAGAACGTAAGGTGTCTGAACAAAGCAGTTGTTGTTAAAAAAGAAATAAAAACCCATGGCCAGCCAGCCAGATCCAATACCAGACACACATCTGGCAGCCTCGAAGGGAACGTAGAAGTGGGCCTAATGGTTTGGAAAATGAGACTGCAAATTTCTTGAAGGCAAGAACCTTCTTCAGTGAATCAGGCTGTGGGGTTTGCCCAGCTGAGGCCTGCCTGCCCCATGAACTACAGCCACTGACCACCCCAAAAATGCGTTGACTGAGGCAGAGTCCAGATTTTCCTGTTCTCAGCTTTGAGACATATAGTAGATTTTTAACATGATTCATTTCCTCAGAAGCTAAACCCAAGCCATTCACTTTCATGTAGTTTTATACATCCATTTTGCTGACATTTTGCCAGGTTCACTGGGAATCCTTGCAAACATTTTGGCACTCACCCCTTCCTATTACAGCAGAACAAGCAAACAAACTCAGAAGTATGTTATATGTTTAATTTCTGGACCACAGCTTACTCAGGCTGTGAAAATTCACCAGTCAGTTTTAATTTTACTTTTTTTCTCATTGGTGATTTCCTAATAGCTTCACAGCCCATGCTCAGGAATGCTTTCTCAAATTCAGAGAAGCTTGGCTGTGTGCTTAAACTTCATTAAAGTTGATAGAACTTAAGCACACGTGTAAAATTAAGCATATGCTTATGTTTTATACAGTCTTTTTGCAGGTGATACAAACAGCTGCATATGGGTTTCCAATATGTGATTAAATTCCAAAAGGAGTTTTTAAAAACAGTTTTAGTCAACCTTAATTTTCTGAAATTGGTAGCTTTAACAAAACCTATCTTTTTTGATTTAAATTGCCTGAGACGTGTGCCTTTTAAAAAGCTCTTTATTTAACTGTCACAATATGCAGTCTTGTGTGGGATAGAGTTTCTTCATGTAAATTTAATTTCCACTTAAAGTGGTGCAAACACAAAGTGATGTCAATAGATCTTTGTGGACTCGCAGAGCTGTTTCTTTCTCACCTCTGTCGAGGTGGGGGCCAGGCAGAGCCATTAAATTGCCAGCTGTGCCCTTCTGCCTATCGCGGATCTTAAAGCTTTGCCTGGTCACCCAGGGAGACTAAAGGCATCCAGCCTTGATCCACAGACATCAAGAGGTGGAGAAATCTTGGAAGTTTGTTTTAACATTTAATTGCCTGCAGTATTACACATAAATGAGTATCTCTGTTATTTCTAAATGGAATTTCCCTAGCTTTGGCTTCCCGACTGCTCTGTGTTTTTCTGTTTTGCTAGACTGGACAGTCTTGTGGTATCTGGCATTTTCATTCTCTGAAGCTGTTTAGATATTCCTGTCGAGCTACTCAATCTCCTTCGTAGATGAAACCAAGTAAGCTACATGTCTCCTTTTCAGCTGTTTTCTGCTTTTTTGGGGCGTCTCAAGTTCTTAAACTGGTGCCTCTCATACTGGACACAATATATGCCAGACTCACCTTGAGTGCTGAAATAAGTAAAATCACCTTAAGCTCTGTGCTTCCCTTGCGCCTGGCAGGAGAGGGTGTTTGGTGTGGTTTTCCCATCTGGGATGTAAATCCAGAGTCGGGGGGCTGGGTGTGACAGATTGCCTTGTGCACAGGTGTGTGTAATTCATGGCTTGTCAGACACATCCCGTGCTGTCCGAGGTGTTCGCCTCTTACCTCTTTTCTTATGCCAGGAAAGGAAAGATGAAGATCCGGACTTGGCCAGGATGTGAAGATGGAGGGAGTCTCAGCTCTTTGACATCACCACTGGATCTTTTAAAAATGTAGCATTCATGTCATATGAGTCAGTGGGACGGCCTTCCATTATTGCAGTGGATGCTTAATGAGCTATTTGGTTTCTACATTGATTAAACTTTGCAACTGTATTGGGGTAATTGGCTGCTCTTTGGTTATGGTTCCCCTTGGAGGCAGATGATGAAATATCCGCTATGTTCTCCTGTTTCTCAGTTTTTCTGTAAGCAGCAATACTCTGTGGGGAACGTCAGCTCTGCTTGATGGCTAATTAAACATTAATTTGTGACGATATTGGAGCAGATTTTAAGTTGGTGGGGGTGTGCGCAAAGAAAGGGGAAACTTTTAACAGTCACCATAATTGTCAATAATGAGTCCTAATGTAGTTGCATTAATTAAAAGAAAAGGGATATATTCCCTGCTGCTGTAAAGTTAGTTAAAGTCAGTGAAAGTCATGCTGGGTCAAAAAGATTTCATGGCCAGCTGTTCTTGCCCAGTGGACAGACAAGTAGTGCTGTACTGCCCAAAGTGTAAAGAAAAAAAATTATATATCCCAGTTCTTATTGTATATTCTGCTGATGAACAGGAATGTTTCACAAATTCAATTTAATTCCCAAGGACGAGTAATTGTAACTCCACCCGGAGAATATTAAATTGCCTTAATGGAAAAATAAACTGGTTTTATTCTCCCCCTTCTCTCCCCACCTTCCCCATTCAGTTTTCAAATAACTTTATGTGCCTCCTTAGTTTATTAATACACTTCTCATCTTGCTGCTGATTTTGCATCTGGTAGCACTTAACACAGACAAGACTCCCAAAGCTTTTGATCAGACGTGTTAAGTAAACTCTCAGGACTGTCGGGTCTGCTGCTCTGGCAGACCGGGGGCTCGTGGGACTCCTCCTCTCTCTTCATCCCCTGACTGTTCCTTATCAAATCCATCCTGTTGCTTTCATGTGCTGAGGATCATGGTACCTTTCCCCACGTGCTCTCTGGCCCACGATGTGGAGATCCTCCGGTCAACTGAAAGGCATTTGTCGTTGTGCTGGTTTTCAGTGTAGAGGCCCAGAGAAGCACTGCACCTTTAAAAGCCCCATTTAGCCAACCTCAGCATTTCCAGGGTTTCCTTCCACGAGCAAAACACAACAGTGAGAAACCCACAAAAGCTGGGTGCAGGTTTAAATGCCCGAGGTGGAGGTGTCAGCCTGTGATGCAGCACAGGGAGCTGGGTAACACCGTCCTGAGGCAGAGCAGACAGGGCTGAGGGGACCCGACAGCACAGGACCTCTGTGTTGGCATCTGCGGTTTCAGGGCACCTACAAGCACACTCCTGGGCTGCAAGGAGGATCTTGTTCAGTGCTATTTGCTGCATCTTCTTTATTCCTGTTGCATAATTGCCATCTGTTGTCCTCAGGGGTGGCAGAGGGACAGGGAGTATTGCAGATCTTCTTGTGGTCTATTGTCCATGTCCCGTCAAATCAACCAGTCATCCACTGCTGGCATTTGATCCAGGGCTTCAGCAACGCATGCCCCAGGCCATGGATCCTGTTGGCTAAGTTTCTGTGATGCACTTCCATCCTTTTTTTAATTTCTGCTCATTCATCTAATAACCATGGCCAAATCCTCTTGAGAATTCTGGACTAACCATGGGTGTTCATGGCAAAATCTTCCCTCCAGTGTTAGGGGCAGGAGCTGCTGGAAGGGAACGTAGTCCTGGATTACTCTACTGCTCATCCACACTGGTGGCATCCTGCCCCCACCAAGGTACTGGTGTTGGGATTGGGGCCCTGGTCAGCATAAGCAGAGGGCAACAGCTTATTAAACAGTGGTGGAAGATGACCATGGGCCCCACTGGTCCACAATCCAGTTGCTGGCCACAGCAGTGGCTCAGACCCAGCCTTCTGGTCATGTGAAATTGGGGCCATTCTGCAATAAAATTGCAGCTGGAGCTTGGGTGGCTTAGGCAGGGATTTGTTGTCTTCTGGCATGTTTTGTCAGGTCTCAGATGGCAAATACAGAGGATGAAATGTCTTTTAAGAAGCTGGCTTGGCCCAATGGATTAGCGTCTTCATCTGGTGGCCTGGAGGAGCTTGGTTGTATCTCCAAGTTTCAGCACCTTGCTCCCACCCCTCTACCTGCATTCCCTTCCCAGGGCTGGTATCCCACTGGCAATAAGCTCCTTGGGACAAGGATGTTTCCTAGGCATTGTATGTGAGCAGTGCCTGTCACACTGATCTCTAAGGAACTATAAATCTTTATTATCAAACAGTTTCATAACTGCAACGAAGTCTTTGCTTTCTTTCATCTATGCATCCCAGGAGGCTGAGTGCAGTTCACTGTGATTTCTTCTGTCTCTGCTAAAAGAAGGGAAGAAATGCGTTTCCAGGTGTTGGTCCAAACCCTGGCACCTAGGACTGCGGTCAGTTGTCTACCTGCAGAGACTGGAATGTACCCACCAGCAGAGGTGACTCCTGGCAGGTGTCAGCAGCTAGATAGAAAACACAAGTGGAGACTTTATATGAATGTCTCTAGAGCCAAATCAATCACTAGTGACCAGAAAAAATGTAAAAGGGAAGCACAGAACATTTTATGTTTATTATATATCTTGGAGTTTTCTTCCGTGTGTTTCTCCTGCTGCTTTTGAAATCCATGTAAACTCATAGCAACCACAGTGTCTTGCAGCAGAAGTAGCTCTGCAGCTTAGCAGTGTGTTGTGTGACAAAACACCTACCCCCTTTTCTTTGTTTTGAGACTGATGCCTTCTAGTTTCATGCTTTCTTCTGTTATCTGCTTTCTCTGGTTTTTTTTCTTTTTAAAAAATGTCCTTTTCATAAGCTTCCTACACCACAGTGAGTTTTTAAATCAGTTGTTAAGGTTTTGCAAGGTGTCTCCTAGCAATGCTTAACAAATAACTTTCCTTCACTGCTTGTTTGTTTGCCCCAGCTGAAAGCCTGTGCAGTTCTTTACCACACCTTGTTGCTTCAGAAATGAGTTCAATCTGGATACCCAGTGCTATTTGTGTTTTCCATGATTGGAGAAATTGAATGTGGGACTGTGGCTACCCCAGACTAATCGCTGTTGGTGTGGCTGAGCATGGCTCCCTTCACCCCACTGTGCCTCCTGCAGTTTGCTGTGGCACAGCTGCTGATACGAACTTTGGCACATTTATTGGCCCTTTTTGGGACCATATAGGCTGATGTTTAGTAGATGATCACCCCTACCCCATTTAAGCCCTGTTCCAGGTAGGCCCGACCTGCCCCCTTACAGTGAAATCTTCAGAAGTGGCTGGAGTTAAAGAACCTTTGCTCAGTTAAATGACAATGGTGCCTGAGAGACACCAAATGGTGCCTTTGAACAGCCCTGTTTAAACTTTTGAAGTGTTTTCCTTTGGTCCTGCTAATATCCAGCAACACAAACCAGGTAAAACTATTCTGTGCCTGAAAAAAAGAAAGAGCAAGGGGAAAAAATAAATCAAAACCTAGCTTCCCTTTGGCTTTTATCCTTGATGTCATCAAAAGACTAAAAAGGATATTTCAGGCCTGGCTTCAGCCTGATGGAACAGCAGGGAAGTTCTTTTCTATTAGATCCTTGATACAATCACATCTGGTGAAATCACTGTGGTCACATCTGCTGAAATCTTCCATCATTTCAGATTTGTTTCAAAAGACTCAATCCTTCTGTTTTTAAAGGGCACGACTTCTTTTCCAGCCCTCCTTGGTGCCTGGAACGGAGATTAGGCATCAATCAAGCCTCTCAGACCCCCCTTGCCCTGAATGCTGCAGTCAGCTCTTGTCTCCATGTTCATGCGTGGGGGGGCAGCCTCTTGGGACTGTTTAAATTTACATTAGGGAATTTGAAAGAAAATATTTGCACTTCTCTGTAGGCTTAGGGGAGAATAGACAAAGCAACTCTTAAGGGTGCTTCATATTCCTGATAGATGCCCTTCAGTATGCATCTTTTTTGCCGCTGCAATGTCTTTTGGGGCTTAAGATGGCTTTTGTGACCTTGGAAAGAAGAATGAATAAGAGACGAGGTAGCAGGGGTGTGTGTCTGAAAAGGACCTTGCCTCTGGCAGTGATATTGTTAGAGAAAGTGCAAAGAAAGAGAAAAAGGGAACGCTAAACACCACCCCCAGCCTGAAGTATAGCAAGACTGAATCACTTCCTTTCTTCTCCGTGGCTAGCATTTCTCACAGCCTCTTCTTGTAAGTACAGTGGGTACCATCAAAATCAAACACTTTCGTGTCCCTCACCTGTCCCCAGCTAAAACAGGAAATAAGAACTGCATCCTTCTAAGGATGCACCTCTGTCTAAGCCCAGTGCCCAAGGCCATGGAGCATAAGGAGAGGCTCACTCCTGTTTTATTTGCTCTTCCCACCACCTCAGTGCCCATCCCAGAATTACGACAGCCTGCAGAGCGTGGTGGGTGGCTGCCATGGGTGCAGCCTGGTGGAAGAAGGCAGTGGGCACTGCATTTGTCCGCTCTACCACCGCATCTGTGGCTCACTGACTTTTGCTGGAGGAAAAGACAGTAAAGTCTTTCAGGGCAGAAGTCCTTCTGTACTATGTACTTACTCACAACTCCTGATTTGCCTAAATTCCACCTTCTCGTTTTGTTACCCTAGCTAGTCCTTCCTTTGTCCCAGAAGGCTTTCCTGCTTTTCCCTGTTCTTGGATGTGTAAATGCAAGAAGCGTTGATGTGTTAAAGCTCAAAGAGAGCTCCCAAGCACCTCAGGCTCCCAGTAAAACCAGTATACTGGGAGCAGGAGACACTGTGGGCCCCCAGCTTTGTCTTGAGTCACTAGCTGTGACCTTTCCTAATATCCATGGTGTTCATCTGCGGTCTTTCACTTGTGAGTTAGGAGGTTATCAGTGACCTGTGATAGCACGGTGTGTGGAGTGAGCTGATGCTATGAGGAAGGTTGTGTGTTTAGCTGCAGCTCTGCTGTCTCAGACGTGTCTGCACAGATAAACCAGCACTACATTTCCCACTAACAACAGCTCACGTTCCTGGGACCCAGTTCAGAGGATGAGCTGGCCACAGCACTCAGGAAACGTGCAAATGTGCTGAGCCCAACCTCTGTTCGACAAGACTTTAGAGGTGGATGGAGAGATGGCAGATATTGATGCTGGAAAATTGCACTGTGGTGAGCAAAGTCCTGATGCTCCCAAAGTATTCAGGAGTTTGGCCATTGCCTTGTGTTGGTAGAAAACATACACTGGAGTTCTAGAGTCACTTATAACCTGCTGCCCATGTCAGCAGGTCGCTGCTGCAAAGCCACCCTCCATGTTTCCCCAGCACAGCAACACCGCCTGGCATCAGCGATTTGGCTCAGAGGCCAACCTGGCAGCCCAAAGCAGCTCTCATCCCAGGGGCTAATGCCTGGCCTGAGCTACAGCCCTGCAGGGCAGCAAACACGGCACGGAGAGAGGGGAAAACAGAATAAAAGAGAGATGGTTGGGCCTGGGTAGGGAAAGGAATTTGGAGCAGGAGCTAGGAAGGACATCTGGGAGCCAGATTCTTCTTTTTGAGCCCACTGCAAGGAGCTGGCTTGGTTAAATGAGACACGTTCTTGTTTCTCTGCTGAAAGCTGCAAAATATGATAAGAGAAGTTGATCTAGGGTTGTAGGAAGAGGTGACATCTAGGGAAATCATTGTGCTTTTCATGTCTTTTAGCTCGATGAATAGTCTTACAACCCTTTTAGCACAGTGAGGCAAAATTTGAGACCCTGCATTGACCTCTGCACTGCATGTTCTGTAATGAGTGTTCCTTGGAGTGGTGCAGGGGGACCTGTAGCACTGACTGCTGTTGGGTTGTAGGATTAGCAAAAGTAAAACAAATTTTCATCAGAGCAGAGTGGGTTGATGGGGCTTGAGAGTGGATTACCGTCAGAGCTGCTTTGAGCTGCACACCAGAAATTCAGGGGCAGACAAACAAGCCAAACAGTGAAGAAGCTCTCTGCTGTTTTTCTCTTTTTTGACTCACAGCAGAGACTGAGCCAGGGGATAGGAGTGTAGGCGTTGCAGAAGTTCACGTGAGTGGATAGTCTCTGGCATGAGTAACTTGTTGGACTGGGTTGGCTTACGTTTGCTTTTTGTCGAGCTCACGTTGGCTGAGCCAAAGATAGAATCCTTTTTCTTTTTAAACCCATTTTTCCACATTCTGCTGGCTGGAAGAGGGGGCGCACAAGCGACATGTCTGCAACAATGCCATAAATCCAGACAGAAATAGAATTAGCAGTTCCCTCTGGTTCCGGTGTTTGTATCTGCGGGGCTCTGAGCTTAACCAGCCTGGGCTCCTCGGAGCAGAGCCGCGTCTGTGTGAACCTGTTGTGCCTTGGGACCTGAGCTCGGGTTTTGTTCCAGAACAATATCATAAAACTTTTATAGCAACGTCATGACAAAGAGCATGGGAAGAGGAATAACTTAACCCTCTCTTGCTAAAGCTGGTGTTGCAAATGCTCCAGTTTGCCTGCACAGCAAATCCTTCCATTGAATATGGAACACTGTGGGGAGAGAGAAAATTCAAGATTTGTGGGGGTGGGGAAGGAGAAGCAAGCAGAAACCTGTCTTTCTGAGGATTACCGTTTCTTAAATATCTTTAAAGTCCATTCCTGCCCCAGTAGGCCCTGGCACACATCGGTGGTGTCATTCATTGGCACTGTTGCACTGCATTATGCTCCTGCATTTGTAGAGTTGGGCTCTTAATCTATGTTGATTGTGTTTTAATTGAATAAATAAATCAGAGCCCAGAATCAATAGAGATGCTTCTATGCTATTTTATTTTATTTTTCTGGGTTTCCTAAGGACATTTAACTTTTACAACCTTATAACTTGTTCTGCAGCATTTGCTAGTCAGCTATTGCGTAATTGTTCTGGGGAATGAGAACCTGGGAATAATATGGCCCAGAAATGCTAAGAAGCAGAAATTAAATTGGCTGATCTTCTTATCTGCCACCATCCCTTCTCTCCAGAGTCAGGGTACAAAGCAGGTCCTGTGTGGAGTCCAGTGTTATTCCTAGGTCTACCACTGGCTTGATTTATCACCTCACATGCTGGGGCCTTGGATGCCCTTTGCATCTCCCCTCTCCTTTCCAGGCTGACTTTTGGCTACTTAGCTTCAATATTCTCTGGAGCGGAGCAATCGTAGATTTTCTGTCTGAGAAGCCTGTGGCAGTTACAGGCCAACAACTGGAAGATGGAGAAAAACCAAACAAGAGTCATGAAGTAGAAAAGAAGTTCTACTTTTGCAGATTTAAAAAATCCAGGTGCCTGCAGTTAGCCAGGACTAATGGTCTGGGCTAATTCCTGTGAAAAATAGTTCTTTTTTTGAGCAATAGTTTGGATGGAAAGACTTTGCTCTATAATAAAAATAGGCAAGAAGAGTTGCCATTGTAGGTATTTTCTAACCTGACTCTCAGACTTTTAAATGGTGTGTTCTTGCATAAACCACACTGGAGCTTCCATTTTCTCGTTAGTCAAGCCAAATTTATTGTAATCCAATAAGATTTAATAATGATTAGGAACTAATGAATGCCTCAGCACGTATAAGTTTGGCAGATCAGAGGCTGCCTACTTTGCATAGCCTGTCTCTCTTTGACCAACTTGCCATTTATGTGTCAGATTGATGACTGAGGAGTTCTTTTAAACCTGTAATGATCCTAGAATGAAATTTAAATAAAAACTATCTATAACAGCCAGTGACCCAAAGGAAAAGGCAAATTTTTGGCTTAGAAAATTGAAGTAACTTGGTGAGAGTGAAGGCAAACAGAGCTGGATTGTCTGTGGGAAGGTGCTGGTATGGTCTGAACAGTCTTTGCAGTTGAAATTAGGTGAGTTGTTAGGTAATTCTTTAATATTTTTATTATTGACCTCATCAAGCTCTGAATGAGCTCTTCTGCACTGAGCTCTGTGGTTGCTCGTATGCGGAGAGACTCCGTCCTGTCCGGGGGGATTTGCAGATAAGTACGACATGGAAGAACAGAAGAAAAATAACTCAGGTTGAGAAAAGACTTCCAGTGTAATATTTCACTTGACTCAACAGCTTCAGTTTCTGTGCATGCTCTGATGGTGGGCTGGCTCAGTGGGGCTGGCCCCTGGCACCTACTTCATACATGCAGGGATCCTCAGCTGATTTTCTTAAATTTCCCATTCCTAGTGGAGCTGCCTAATTCCCAAAGCAATGAAAAAATTGAGGAGGATATTTCCTAGCCTTTTACCTGCTTTTGTGCCCTGTTGAGATGTCCCACTGTTGGGTTGGGCTGTACAGCACCGAGGTCCTTCCCAGAGGTTTTGGACTAGGTTGATTTATCAAAACCAAAGCATGGGAATGAGATCTCTTTTAAAATACTTATTCTAGCAGGGGTTGCAGTGCTGCCCTTGAACAGTGGCTTGAGGGTCACATGCTCTGCTCTGGTGCTGAGTTCTGGGTTTTAGTTTATGGGGTGGGTGGTGGTGATAGTGGTAGTGGTGAAAATACATCATCTCTTCCCTTCCAAGTGAGCGTCCTTACCAGACTGGGCTGTTTTGAAAGCAGAAAGAAAGCAAAATGTATTGAATTAGAAAGAGTCCTAGCTGCACGTTGGCATTTGCTCTGGGCTTGGGCTTTCCTGCATAAAAGTCTTTTCACAAGGACCTTACTTATGTTATTTTGTGACTGCTTGTTGCAAATCACACGCTTCACCTTCAATCTGCTAGAAATGGATTGAACTTTTCACTCCTCCTTGAAGGAGTTCATTTTTCAGATGGAATTTGTGAAGAAGTGTTGAATCAGACAGGTACACCTACCAAGAACTGATTGAAAATAAGAATAGGTGCACGTGGCCAGTCACTGGCTGTTGTGGCTTGTATCTCTGTTCTGTTTGTGCTTTGCCTGGGATGAGGACGTGGCAGAAGAGATGCTCTCAGGATCCAGGTGCTCCAAGCCTGTCCCCAGCTCTGTCTTCCCATACAAGTATCCTTCTAAAACACGTTCTCCATGTTATGGTGTGGGGATTGTCCTGCCACTTCACCTCAGCAGTGGATTGCTGAATTGCTAATCCTCCAAGTCAGTTTAACACAATGGGACCCTTGTGGCAAATACGTGAAGAAAAGCCCCAAAGCAGCGTAAATTCCTGTGAGATGGAGGCTTGCTGTTAGTTCTGGAGGGAGCTGTAGGATTTCAGCATGTTTGTCCTTGCAGCCCGAGAGTTATTGCTGGGCATGGGTGCAGCTCCGTGAGGACAGTAAGAAACCATGTGCCAGGCCAAGTGGTTTGAATAACTGGAACTTTTCTTTCTTCTTTAAGGTGAATCCTGGTGGCAAGACACTTGAGGAGAGGCGCTCCAGTTTAGATGCAGAAATTGACTCTCTGACCAGCATCCTGGCCGACCTAGAGAGCAGCTCTCCATACAAACCTCGGACTCAACAGGTTAGTGGCACGTTGCATAAACACACAGTGGGAAAGGGGCCAGCATCGACTTCTGGAGTCAATTTGCTAAGTGCTTGGTATTTGTTGCAAGCAGGCCTGCCAGTTCCTCCTGATAGCATCCAGATGTGGCTGTCAATGGGGAGAAGGGTGCAGCTGCTCTGAGGGGGCACTGGCTCAAAAGCTGCCGCACCTCTGAGCAAAGGGCCTCTGATCCCGACTGTCAGATTGCCACGGAGACTGTTCGTAAAATACTTGCAAAAAATGGCATTTCATTTGCCTCAACTTTCAACCAGCAATGACTTGTGAGTTAAAACCTGCTCAGTTCACAAGTACTTTTGTGCTTTTATTTTCTTGTTGTTTTTCTGTTCTGTTAACTTTTGTCTGTCGCGCTGCCAGAAGGATCCAGATATCCGCATCTCACGAAGCGGCTTGGATCGGAGCTCAGCTGTCAGGGTGGCTGTAGCCCAGCAAGGCAGACTGGAATTCGCACTTCTCTGCTGTGTCTAGACGAGGACTGCAGGGGTGACAGCGACTTGGCTAATTTTTGTCACTCATCTAGGTAGTGCTTGAGTGGAGCTATTTAAGTTGTGGTGAGATGTCATCTATTTATCAGAGGAAGTGGTGACACCCTGGTGGCACTTTAAAAAGGGCAGTTCTTGAGATCTCGTAAAATCATCCTAGATATGTTTGTGCCTTGTCTTTCCTTCCTAGTCTCATGACTGCTCTGACTTCTTACGTGTGTGTGGGTCTGTAGGATGTATGCAGCTATACATATGCTACATTTCTCTTGGTAAAGCCCCGAAAGTCAAAAGTATCAAAGAGATAGGTGAGTGATGGGTGCACACCCATTGTCCATACAAGCCTTCTCTTTGGTTTGTGTCCTTTTTTGGTTGTTTTCATTGCTACATTTCTTTTAAGTAACTGAGAAGTGATACTTTTGGAGCAGAAGCAAAGTAGTGATCAGAGTCTGTTTAGATATGCTCTTGTTCAAGTCTGCAAATGGAGCAAAAGCAGAATAAAATCAAATTTGTGCTCTTTTGAAAGTGTCCCCCTGCATGCAGAGGCTCTGGGTTTCCGTCCTTTCTGCAGGGACCTCCCTATAAACTCATCTTTCATTTTAGGAGCATGTGCACAGTTATTGCATAAATTTACAGACTTGTCCTTGAAAAATAGTCTAATTTGGGTGAGTCAGTCAAAAAGAGCAACAATGTAAACCAGACACGATTCAGCCCTTCTCTCATTGGGTTTTTGTTGTTGCGATAAATGAGACGAGTTCTGCTCAGGCACTGTGGTGAATAAGCCACGTTCAGTTTGTTTGCATGGGCCAAACACACACCGATGCACGCTGCTACTGGGGAATGCCTTTTAGAGTCAAAACGCTGCAAAAGTTGGGCAAAAGAGACTTGTGCTCCCCTTTTTCCTCGGCAATGCCCACGGTCAGCTCCATCATCTCTGTGGGGACATGTGACTTCTGTACCCACTTCACAGAGCATCTGCAGTTTGCTGACAGTGTTGCTGACTGTTTCCTGATGCTCCTTCCTTTGGGTCTGGGGTTTTGTGAATAGGTTGTTTTTTCACTTTTATTTTACAACTTTACCATTAAAAGAAAAAATTTAAAAATCACAGCATTCAAATGCAAACTTCTGCGGGTGTATTTGAGTTTCTGGAGGATTTGAAGTGATAGCCCAAGTTTGGGACTTGATCGGACTTCCGAAATTCATCACGCTCCAAAGATGGCATGCTCGTTCCCATGGCTTTCTGCCACAACTCAGGTGGGGGCTCTGAGACTTGTCCCCTGCACCTAGGAGCACCTGGATGGTGAGACTCCCAGATGCACAACACGCTGTATGTGATCTGGTGGGCAGAAGAAGCTGAATTCCATGTCTGGGATCAAATCCCAAGTTGATTTGTTAAGTCTATCTGACTTTTCAGGATCTCTTGGTTAACGTGGTGATGTCCTGTGAAAAGTACTGCTACAACAACTTCTAACTAGAGCTGTTAGAAAATGCCAGAGTTGGACATATCATCTGCTGTAATTAAAGAGTACTCAAACAAGTCCTTGAAAGGTGGAACTAGAACGTAAAGCTTTGATATTTTCCTTTGTTTGATCTCTACTAAGTATTAAAACTGGTGAGTCATTTGGTGGTCTTATAGTAGGATAATAGATTAGGCTGCAAATTGTAAGGTACTTACTCAGAACATCAGCACATTTATTGGATTACACCTTAGCTGACCTTCCCAAATTTATCAGGATAATGGGTGCAGATAGGAAAAAAGAGCTATGACTTGTTTTCAGAGAAGACGCTTTCAGCTCTGCTTACGCAGTTAAAGCGTTATAATAATTTTATAGGAATACCTTGCCCTTGGGGATACTCCTATTCTGGAGTAAGAGAAATTTTATTGTTACGTTTCTTTTTTATATTATCTTCAAGACAGTTTTAGAGCAGCGTAAGATAAAACGTAACATAGTCCTCTCTCAGTGGAGTAGGAGTGATAGCAGAGTAATGACAAGCAGTTTATTTAACATACGCTGCCCATTGGCATAAATTCACACAAAGGGAAGCTCTTTTGATCCTTGGTACAAGTTCAAGATTGCAAAGACACACACTGTACTGGGAGGTGCCTCTGACACAGAGGGATGTAATGTTTCTCAGAAAGGCTGGGCCAACATCAACCCCGGACAACGTCCCTTAGCCCTTGCTGCTGAGCACGTGGATGAGTATGAATCTCTGCACCATCCCTGCATGGCTTACCTGGGTGTCACTCTGGTAGCATTTTTTGTGTGCTGGGCAGGTGACGAGGACACTGCCATGAGCTGAAACTGACCACCATTAATAGAAGGCAGGGAGAGAGTTTGGACATCTGTTGTCAGCAGTGCTATCCTGGTACCTTGTGGTCCTGCCTAATTCAAGGCAGCAGAGTAGGAAAGCAAAGGGGACCTGGGCTGAGTCCATGTTTTGCAGGCAGAAGTCTCTCTGACTGAATCACAGCAGCAGTCAGAAGTGATTAAAATGCAAGTTTTTTCCTTTCAAAATTGCACATATCTAAAAACACAGAAAATTACAAGACTAAATCATCATCTTTAGCCTCAACACAGCAGCATCTAAGGATATTTTCTGTCATGTGAGGTGGTGTAGGAGGGACTGTATTTAAAGAATTCAGCTAGAAACTGAAATTTTAGAGAGGATCTGCGTGACCTTCACCAACATGACCAGTTCCAGCCCTCTGGTACAGTAAATTGAAATGGACAAGATGACCAACATGATCTTAAAATTGCCATGGCTGCAGTGGCATATGAGATTTAGGTTGCCTCGGGTATTGTTGGAAGACCTGCAGATGCATTATGAAAAAAATCTAATTAATGTTTTCCTCCTGTTGGGTGAAGTTTGGAAATACTGGTGTGATGAGTAAAGTACAGAGCTCTTCTTGTGTCGCTGCAATGTGCTTCTGTGTACATATCACACCTTCTAAATTGTAGTAACTCATTGGAAAGTTCAGAGGCAGAGAACCCACTGTGTCTTTCATTAGTAAGAGGAGGCATTAGTAAAAGACAAGATATTAGGTGCATAATTTCCATGGATAGGAGCAGGGGCTAGTAATAAATTCTGTGAACCCCCTAAGTAGAGGCCTAGTGAATGCTGTGGTCATCTGACTCCTCTATTAAAGGGTATTTTCCCCAGTTTTTATCTGTTCTGCTTAAATCCTTGCACAAGAGATCAGTGCAGCAAGACCTGAACCAAAAAAAACCCCCAAACCAAACATGCCAAATTTCAGCCCATAAAACAAATGTTTGCATTTTTTAAAAAACAAGATAACTTTGTGACTCTGGAGAAAGGACTTCCAGCAGGGACTGTGAAAATGAAATAGTGGAAATAGCAGCACACATAAGCTCAGGATTTTTTGTCCCTGCTGTGAATTATGTATTGAATGCTGATTGCTGTGTCTGGAATTGGACACCTACCTTCTGAAACTCTTGAGTTGTATCCTGAATTTCCAGCAGAATGTCTGTTTGGCAAAATAGCACTTTGTGGGTGGTGTACTTTATAATAAGATGTACCTGGTCTGATGGTATTTAAGCTTTTTCTAAAAGCAAATACTCTGTGGCAATATTTGTGAAGTTTTTAAATAGCAAAAAGATCTGGCTTAACCATGCACCATGGTCAAGATGAAATCCACTTGTGTACAGCTCTCAGAGGCAGCTTGATCCAGAGTGAACTGGGCTGGCACTCTGAAGACCTGTTCCATTCCCAGCAACCACTGCTGTGCTAAATGACCTTGAATGTTTCCCCTCTCCTTCCGCTCAAAATCTCTTCTGTCCTTGTAGCTTGGCAACCTCTTCAATGTGATTTGCCTCTTACTCCCCATGTGTATGGAGTGGAGCAACGTGGAACCTTGGTCTGGGTTGAAGGCCTCTGGGTGATGTGGTTGTACAAACAGGTGGGGAACATGAAGGCAGGGTTAGGCAAGATATCTAAGGATTTATGCCTGTGTCCCTGCCTCTATGTCATTGCCCCCAGTACTAGACATCTGTCACTATCCAACACTTTAAGCCAAACTGAGCAGTATTTTGAAGGAAAAGAGGCTCATTCTCAAAGTGAGATACAGAACAATAAAAATGTAAAGAAAATTAAATTTTAAAATCAGTGATACATTTTCATTAAGGTTCAAGCATACTGGCAAATAATGTCTTGTAATGACTGGAGTTTTAAAGGATTTAAATATTTGACAGTGCTGGTTGTTATTCCATCACTTCTTTTGACAACCATTTGGGGATAATAAAACCAGTGAAAAGGCAATAGACGTACTTTCTTGCAGAGTGGTGGCACAGGAGTGAACAGCTTCAGCTGTACCCCTGCAAACCACAAAACAAGGCAAAATCTTGAGTGCTGAAGACTCCTAGGAGGTCTCTTCCATGTGAATTTCTAATTTTAGTGCCCTGCTTATAGCTGTGTCGGGAATGCATAGCTGAGAGTTTGGGTGTTTTATCTTGGTTTATGCAGAGCTGTGTCTCCAGCCATGATTAAAGCTTCCTGCCCAGCAAGGAGAAGCACATTCCCCCAGCTTTGAGAAAGATCCTTTTGACTGCTCGTGGTTTGGGCTGTGAGGCTCTGTGAAAAACAGACCACTGAATCTGAACTCCAAACAGTCTGTGCAAATTTGCTAGTCCAGGCTCAGAGTTGGTTTTATTGTTCCTGGTACTTGCCTGAGCCTGGCTGCTTAGGCTGGTTCGCACCAAAAGGATTTTGGAAGTGCAGTCCACAGGGTATTTTACAGAACCCCAGTTGTTGTCAGGAAGGTATTTATTTCTTTTAAGAAGGAAAATTTAGGGGTACAGGCAAATTGAGATTGATTTGGTGGGTTCAGAATGAATTCCTCCCTCTTGTAGCATTTATGTGACAGAGAGTTTTATGGTTCCGCAATTATGGGACTCAGGGGGGATATGGCTTTTTCAGATGTTCAGTTTGGGCTGAAATGGATGGCTTAGCTTCTGCCATCTTCACATAAGATATTTGAGGTAAATAAAAGTTTCCTGCCCTCACTCTGCTGGTCTGAGCACATCTAAGTGCTGGTTATCTGCACAGCTTTGCCAAAGAGTCTTCAGTGTCCAGCAGCACAGCACGGTAGCCAGGCAGTGCTTTCCCCGTTGCAAGGGGTTCTTTGTATTTCTTCTCTTGACGTCTGTGCATTTTGGATTTTGTAGGCTTTTGATTCTCTCTGTTGTGGGACAGAGGGGCTCATTGGAAATAAGCTCATCTGCTGAAACTGAGGAGCATCCCCTGTCCATCCTAAAGAGTTGATGACCCTTGAGTTGGATAATCCAGCTACTCCAGAGCTTTTGTGCTTCACAGTGCTTTTCCTGAAGGCTGTGAGTGCTGCCATTTTGCTGACTTGGATGGCTCATGTGGACACAGAGGGATGGCAGTGGCTCACAGTGGTGTGCCCAGTCTGGCGTTGAGCTGGTGAGCTCCAGCCCTTGTAGCAGCATCAGAGGGCTCGTGTACGCTCGCTGCAGGGTGCTGGCTGTGGCGGTTCTCAGTGGGCTGTGACACTTTTGCCATAGTCATGGGCATCAGGAATTGCATGGGCTGTTCTGAAGATGAGATCCCCTCTGAGAGCTGTGCTCCTGCTTCTGGCTGCAGCAAGCTGGCTTTGTGCTGTCTGGAAAATCCATGTGGATTACTGAAAGTAGGAAAGGAAGCGTCCCATCTGGAGCAATTTCAGTAGATTCCTCCCAGCACTCAAAATGCAAAGCATCTACATCCAAAAACCCTTCCTCCTGCTGTTCCCCTCTCCAAAAGCAGAGTGACATTCCCACCCCATGTGGGTGGTGTTTGAGGTGGTCCCAGGGTTGGGGCTTTCTGGGAGGACCACTGCGGGTATGCTGGCTGTGAGCAGCACATCTGCCCTGCCATCCCTGACATGTCTGCAGGCAGGAGCATGCACAGGACGGGGATGTGCAGCCATGAATGTGTGAGTTGGGAGGCATAGCCAAGAGATGATTTCATGTATGTTTGGATTTGGTCTTTCTCTATAAGAAGGGAAGCCTTCCTGCAATCATCAGCTCGAGCCGGTGCATGCAGCAAACTGACACTGCTCTGATTAGCAGATGCCTGAATCGGTTGCATCTGCTGGTATGTATTAAACCTTAATCCTTTTGATAAGAGCATGTCCGTGAAGACTTTTAAAGAAAGTTTTCTGAGATCCCAGATTATCAGCCTGTCAGAGATGAACAGGATAAGAGTGACCTTTGCAGGGTATTATTTCTTCCTCTTGTACTATCATCAGGGTGAAAATAAATCAGCACTACTCCTGCTGTTTCTTTTTGTGATGGATAATCAAGTTCACAGAAATATCAGCAAGGTTTTCTTTTCCCTTTTTCCCTTTCTGTTTTTTTGCATCTATTTTGGTTTTCTGCCTACGTGTTTGGCTAAAGCTTTAGATGACAACTAGTGTTGGATATATTGGACTTTAAAATCTGTGCAGGCATCTCAAATTTGTGTATGGATAAAGATAAACATTTACTTTGGGAACAGTGATAAAAAGCAAATAGTACTTCATAATGTGGTCGTTTTCTCATTCTGCATTTGTGATTGTTTTGCTGTGAGTGGTTGAGAGCAGGTCTCTTATTCTCTAAAGGTTTTCAAGGCCTTCTACCTATTGTTAAGTTTTGTTTTCTATCTTTTTCCCCACAATGGGACCAAGCTGCTGTAAGCCATCATCTCAGGAAGCCTGTCATCATTTCCCCATCCTTGTGTTTTGGCACTCGCTGTGGTTTGGCACTCTCCTCAAAGGGCCGCGGTGCACTTCACGAGCTGTCCGTGTGTCCAGCCAGCAAAGAGCAGCTGCCTCTGGGGCAGGAACCTGTGTTTTGTTGGGACGCAGCCTCTGCTCGCGTTCTTGCATGGGTCGATGCATCTGAGTGCCTCAGCGGCATCAGATTCACCACCATGACAGCAGCCTGTGAAATGGGGAAGTACACTGGCTGTCTCATGGGCAGGGGAGGAACCAGGGCTCTGGGAGATCAGATGACTTGGTTTGGGCCTGAGTCACCAGAGGAGCTGAGGCCACACCATGGGCACCCTGTCGTGGATTTATCTTCATCTCATACCCCATGAGAATGGATGGGCAGAGCACGTGTGAGAACACCCCCTGTCAGGAAGATTTAAAGAGGTCTCGGGTGTGGGGAAATGCATCCATCTCTGTCTTGGAGTGTGTGAACCAAGCAGGGAAAATAAAAACCCTTGTGTTTCTTCTGTGGGAAGGTGTTGCTTGATACTCAGCTACAGTTTTGTGATTTCCAGTCAACAGTTTTCTTGATGTGGTGCCTTTGACAGCAAACCTACAAGGATTCAAAGCCTCGGGCCCTGAAAGTTGTGGTTTCCTGGATCTGTATTATCACTCTCTGATCTCCCAGCACTCCAGAAGTGGGAATCTGTTTTTCCCACCTACATACAGCTGGAAGTTGAACTTAGTCCTCTGGCACAAGACATTGATTTCCCCACGTGTCGCAGCCACTCTTCTGCCCAGTGCCTGCCAAGGAAATAACTGGATCGTTTTGAAATGAACGCACAGTTGATTAATTCTTCCTACCCAGCACCCACTGGTGTCCAGAAGTTGGCTGCTCTCCACGTATGGATTGATTTCTGTGACCACTTTTAAGTGGGTCTGTGGGAGGGGTATCTGTGTGAAGAGCCCTGTGGCTGGGGAGGAGGGACCCGGATCCCTGCCCTGGGGAGCTGCAGGCTGTCCTTGCTTGGCCCATGGAGTGGCCATTCTGCACATGTGCACAGCAAGCTCCAGGCCTGCTGCGTGTCTTGCAGGCAACTTGAACTTTTGCTCTTCCAGACTGTGCTGTAACCAGGGTCTCTGACCTGGAACACGGACTGTTTGGCTGACACACACAGACAAATGCCAAGGCTAATACTAGGGGGAGAGGGGAAGCAGTGGAGGCAGTCAGGAGAGGTAACAGATGAGAACAGGAAGGGTCAGAGTCCGCTCAAGACGCAAGACAAGTCCATAGGAAATCAGGCTTCCTTTGCTCTGCTCTCCATGGTTTCTGTTCCTTTTGTGTTGTGTTTTTCTCTTCTGCGCACAGGAGGAACCAGCTGCGTTTCCCTCCCTCCTAGGGAAAGGAAATAGTTCAGAGCCAAGGGAACAGCACAGCCACTTGTAGAAACACCTGCATGGCAGTACGTCACTTGGGACTTTGCTCCCACTGTGGACTCTGCTGGGTGTATTCCCCAGGCCATTTCCACCAAAGTGGGAGAGATGACCTTGTGATTCCTGCATCACGCTCACAGCAAGGAGGGCATTGCCGTGGTGCACCTTCAGATTGCTTTGAATCTGTCCAGAGACCATTGCAGGTGCAGATCCTGTTGATAGGAGTTCCTATGGAATTGTTCTCTTTAGAAGAGGAGAGCAGCTGCCTTCTGCAGTGGTGGTTTCTAAATACAATTTGAAAGGTGAAGGCTTAAACACACTAGGAAGCCCTGGCATTTAAAGTATGGCCTTTGTGAGTTTGTCCTTGTTACTTACTGCTGCCTATTTGCACGAGTGCTTGCAGCTTTCCATGTGTTTATCCTTGTTGTGCCCCAAGGTGGGAGAAGTTTGGTTCTTTTGTTCTGCAGATGGAGAACTGAGGCACAGAGAGACCTCGCAGCTCGTTGTAAAACAGGGCCTTGGACAGACATCGGTGACATTCTGGGCTAGTGTTGTCACTCGCTGGTCCATCCTGTTCTCCATGGTCTGTGTTTCTGAGGGTCTGCCCTGCCAGGGAGGGTGGACCTCTCTCTGGAGCCCTTGCTGGCTGTTCCAAAGGCAGATCAGGTCTATTCACAGCCTCATTTCAGGCAGGGCCACGTGTAAGGACCTAGAGCTCCACAGAAAAGTGAGACCTGGCCCTGCAGTTTCTACATCAGACTCTGCTACCAGTGTGTAAATAAACCTGATCCATTTGCTGCATGAATATATCTCAGGATTGTTCCAAGATGTTCTAGTTCAAAACCTAGTTCATTAAAGTAAGAGGCAGAGGCATCTGTGAATGGTTTGAGAAGCAGTGTCTGTAGTTTCTCTTATTGATTGCCTTTTGCCTTCCTGCCTGGAACCTTTTGAGAGATCACTGTGATGCTGAAATGCATTGTCTCTTTCTGTATATTAAAGCCACCTAGGCTAAAAAAAACCCAACCCACATCTAGCCTATATCTGAAAGCCCTGAATTGATAGATCCTTGCTATAGCTCTTCAAGTTACTGTAAATTACTCCAGGCTGTTACAGTTTCATTGTAAGGAAGTTCCTTCCTTGACTCAGACTTCTTTGCATCACAGTAAAATGCAATTAGGTGACGTACTTATTGTGGCTTGGAAGCACTTACAATTCTCTCAGCCTTATGTTGTCAACTTTTGCTCAATAGCAGGCTTGTGGACTGTGTCACTGTGCCTGTGTTAGCATATATTATCACCATATGGTGTTTCAGTAGTGAATAGGAAACTTCTATGAGTATGTAAAAGAGGATGAAATGAAAAAAAAATTACAGTAAGATAAAACTAACATGCTGCTTCACTGCTGAAAGTGAGCACTCTAACTAACTACTATTTCTGTGGGAAATCAATAATGTGTTGGTCCAATGGGTATAACTGTATTCCCCACAGATTTAAAAAAAAACCCAAAACCAATTAAACAAAAAAAAAAGGACCTGGCCAGAAGAATGAGATTTTGAAGCAGTTATAAATACTTCTGCCAATGTTTGCAGTCTGATGCTGATTCCTCCCTGCCCAAACAAAATATTTTGAGTGTTACAAGGAATTCTTCACTTGGAAGGAAGTATTTTTGTGTGCATAAGAGCAGTAAGAGCAAGGGCAGGTTGTGCAGTTTGCATGGCATTGTGTGTAAAGAGAGGCAGGATTGTTGCAATCATCTCACCTGATTGCCAGCATAACCCAGGTCAGAGACTTGGCTATCTTGCCATAAGTAGCACTGTTGTTTCCCTTTGGGTTGACGAGAGGCTAAGTATGTTACCCCCTCTGGAGTGATTTGTGAGATGTCGATGGGAGCCCATTCCTGTCCCAGGCAGCTCAGAACCATGAAGAATTGCCATCTTGTGTACCAGCAATCACACCAGTCATCCTGGGGTCTCAGGCAATTATGATGCCTTCTTCCAAAACCATTAACTTGTGATCCACAGAGAATTCAAGAAAGATGAGAGGCACAGTTCTGTTTCAATCTAGCAGAAAGCCAGGATGCACGTGCAGCTTCAAGCTGTGATTATCAAGAGGGGAAGAGAAGATGTTGGGGTTGATTACTGTGCTGGTTTGCAGAAAGATCAACCGTGCAGTACATGGAATATCTGTGCAGTTAAGACCCTTTTACAGTCCTAAAAAGTGGTAGAAAAACAGTTGTTGAGCTGGATTTTTTTGAGCACTGCGTAGTTCAGCAGGGAGATAGTACAGATATTGTTTTGAATTATATTTAATCTTTTTCCGGAAAGATTTTGACCAAAATCTGCATCAGCAGCTCATGGCCAAAGTGCAAGACAAGGGATCTGGCTGTGGAAAAGGGTTACCACAATCATGGTGTTTTCTGAGGCCCCAGTGACAGAGAGCTGCTACCGTGCTCGAGACAGCACTCTCTGCTTCCTGAGAAAAGCTGTGGAGGTGCCACACAGAGGATGAATTGTTAAGTGGTTCCTTTGGGTAAATGTAGATCACTGTTAGGTTTTGGAGGTATTTGGAAGAGCCAGAGCCAGCACCCCAAAGCAGGACTGTTTAATACTGGAAATCATCAGACTTTCTGGCACAACTTGCTTTTGACAAGACTTGGCTTTGACGTTGTTGAGTTATGTGGTCATTTCTAACTAATGGCAGTAAAACTTTAGGGAACACCTGCTGTTTGGATATTGAACATATGTGTGCATGCTCATGTAAAATCACAAATGCAGGCGGGTCTAGAAAATATAATTTATATTTGGCGTCTTTCCTACAAATTGTGTTTCAGAACACCTTAGAGTCTTCCTGTAAATAAAATCATTTCAGAATTGAGCTCATTAATGGAGAGAAGGAGATGAGGTAAGGCACAAAGACAAAGGAGGAAAAACGTGGCTTTTGTTTTGTTTTGTGGGCTTTTTAAAGGCAAAGCATCCATTTGATGAATTCAATCATCTGCTGAATGTACTCAGTGATTTCTCAGGAGGACATATGGACAATCTCAGGAGACTGTCTGCATGATTGGAGCTGCATGGAGCCAGAAACAAAATGATAGGCTGATCACTTAAAAAGTATAAATGGAGGGAACATCTGAGGTTCTCTGGCTGTTTTCCTTACGAGGCAGTGCTGGATTATCCCCTATAATCAGTGCTTTCGCCAGCCCAGTTTCAAATAAATTAAATGTAAATATCTCATTGCTTTCTTTGGGTGATTATTCCAGACTGAAATGTATACAGCTGCTAAGAGCTATTTGACTTCAGCATTTCCTTTCTTAATTTAATCTCCTTGTTCTGAGTGACACTTCATATATGTGTCCATGCACATGTCCTCGTACCATATGGACGCATTCCACGTCTACACATACGGAGTGCGAGGAGGCTGAAATTCCGCAGCACAGACAGAGCTGTAATAAAAGGACTGACAGACTGGGTCTGTAATATGCCTGACCTGACAATTAAGCAAACTTATTACCATGTCAGCCTGCCAGATGGATCATCTACTCATGATGTTACGTGTGTTGCTTCTTGAATATACTGGAGTGCAGTCTCCTATTTTATGTTTGTTGAGCTGAGAAAGGGAGAGGGAAGAGACAGTTTTATTTGAACTAAACCCACTCGTTTCAAGTGTGTTTAATGATAGCAATATGTGACAGATAAAATAAAATCCTAGGCCCTGGTCCATGTTTATTTTAATTTCAAGCAATGGGGAGAGATAGAATTATAGGCTAAAAATGTCTCTTGATGTAAAATAGCAGCTTGAGTCCTGAAAGGGTTTTCCTTGCTGCACCCTGCAGGGTTCTCAGATACATTTTTCAGAGCTTTGCCAGGTAGGAATTTGGGGCTTTGACTATGGGAAAAGTCAGGTTGGACTGATTTGCATCAGCTTTATAATTGTTTCCTCTTAGCTTACTAAAGGTAGTAAGGATACACTGAAAGAGTGAGGAGGAAAGCAGGGTTCAGTCTGAAGCATCTGTCACTGACCTGGACTTTCTTTTAACCAAGTCCCACCCTGAACCTGAGAAGGAGGTAAGTTGTTCTCAGTCCTGTATTGTAGATGTGTCCCTGAGACTGCCGGATCTCTACCTGCTGTTGTGTAACCTTAGCTGAGGCATCTTCTGCCTCCGGGCTGCTCTTTTGTTAAACAGGGAAAGCCCCCATTTCTTTGCCCACCTGCTCAGTGTGCAGTGTTTGGGTGAATGTCCAGGACCTGGTGCAGTGAGGATGCACAGGTGATGTGCTCTTTGTGACCTTCAGTGTTTGCATCTGGGCCACTGGCATTTTATTCTCTCCGCTCTTCCGTGGCAGCAGCATGGGTGGATTGGGATGAAGTGTCTCTGTCCAAGCCTTACGTTGAGCACAGCCTTGTGAGTTTGTGCAGCTGTTTCACCTTTCTGTGTGGCCTGTTGGGGTCAACAGCACCAAGGTGCTTTTCTCCATTTTTAAGCTGTTCTCTGCATGAACAGCTTAAGAACTCCCTATACATCCAAACCAGGTCCCTCAATCTGCTCGTACACCTCTGAGGAGCTGTAAGGCAATGACCCAAGGAAACATGAAGGTGATCCTCTTGTTCTGCAAAGATGCCTGAACTGGCTTTGAAAGTGGAATGTTGTGCCCATCAGCTTGGAACTTTTCCTGCACATAAGTGCAGCGTGGTAAAAGGGAGACAGTAAAGATTAGTGCTCGGAACTGCCACCTCCTTTGGAGATGCCTTGTGTGGGGAAGTACCAGTGCATCCAGCACTGGCTGCATCACATGCTTTTGACTCCATTAATTGGACTTGCATGCAGAAGACACTGCAATTTCACTGTTGGAAGACTGTCCTCTGGGGAATTTTTAGCATCTTATTTACCTGTCAGGTTTTCTTGAGTGTCTCAAGTGCTGGCTGTTGTGAAAGCTCAGCTTCATCTCTGGCTTGGCTCATTTGATGAAAGCATTTTGGTGTCCTGGACACAGATAAATGCTCTTGTTGTAGGATTTGTTGTCTGCAACTGAGCTTGGAGGGAAGTTGAGTCTGGAGTGTATTTGCTCAAATGCATTTGGTCCCGACTCATATCATTATAGTGTTGGTCAGCTGTTGGTGCTTTTTTAAAGACAGAAGTAGCACAAGTCTGGTTTTTAGAAAAAGAACCTGCCTGCATGAGAAATTGGAATTTAAACCTTTGCTTTTCAGTATCTTTCTCTCATATGTCAGGGTATATAGGCCTGAAATTAAGAACCTGACCTTGCCCACCCAGTGTCAGATGAGTGGTCACTCCAGCTCAGTGTTCTTCCCCGTAAATACCAAAGAAAGAAGACAAGAGTGGTGCAAATTCATATCTATGCTGCCCCAGAATATTTCCCTTTATCTAAGAATTTGCTGTTCACAGAGAACTGGCTTGACTAAAATGATGTCTTCCTTAATATTCAGTCAGGGATTTTTCCTCCATCAGATCATCCAGTTGCTTTATGAGCATGTAAATCTCTGGAATTTAAAACATCCCATGGCAAAGAAGTTTAGTGGAGGTGGGGCAGACCCACCTTATTCTTGATATTTTCCCTTTGCCTCCCACAAGGGTGGTTTCCTATTGCTTCTTTCTAGCACTGGAAGCAACAGAACAATCATTCCTCCTGTTTGTACCAGTCGGAGACTTAGCTGTCTCTTTTCAAAGCTCAAAGCTCCTGGAATACTTAGTTATTTCAGAGGAATGTGAAAAATTTAGGTGCAGTATCCATTTGTTTCTGATCAGGTATTGCTATCTAACTGCAAACTGGTAAGCTTATGTGCCAAAAAGAGTGGAAGTGGCTATTGCACCTGTGTTATTTTATTTTTTATTTGCGACTGACTTACTCTGAAGCAATGGCTTAACCGTGGATTTTACTTATTAGAGGTGTAGTCTGTGATTTGGCTGTGGGACTTTCAGAGTAACTTCCATAGTGCCCTGTTTTTTCCTGGTTTGTTTTGGTGGTTTTATTTGTGTGGGGTTTTTTTTCCCAATCATTGCAGGATTAAACAATTTGACTAGATTTTGACCTCTTTGCCAAACTTTTTGTGTGATAGTTTCCAAAGACAGTATCCATGGGCACTTTGATGCTTGCAAATACAGTGTGAGAGGAGACATACAGGATGACTGAATTGGGAGAGGTCTGATGCAGACACAGTACTTTGGAAGAAGATAGGATCTGCTGTTCTCCCTTTCTTCACAGATCTCTGACATGTGTCTTTATTTTCAGTAAGATTTTTGATTTTTCTAGCATTAAGTTTTCCATCTGTAAAACAGAGGTGGTAATAATAACATATCCCACCTGGCTGTCTGACTTCAGAAAAGATTTTCAAATCTCCAGCTGAAAATTCTTCTGCAAGCACAAAAATATTACAGTTTTGCCAGCTTATGTAAAAAATTGTTTCTTGCAGTGAAAAATCAGTATATCAAACACTTTTATTTTCTGTAAGGGAATTCAGCATCAGACTCTTCCAAATGTGTTAGGTAATGTTTTGCATTATAGATTGTGTGCTGTTAATTTAATTTCAAGTTCTATGCAGAGAAGAAATTGTTGATGTACTTTAGTGATTTATACTATGATTTGATCAGTGTGTTAGTAATCTGGCAGATCTTAACTTCCAGAAACATCTAAGAGTTCAATACATTAGAGATGAATAAGCTATGTACACGAACATGTGTGCTTTTATTGCTAAAGCTAAATTAAAACTTGAGCCCTTTTGGGCTGTATTAGCCAGCACTTCTCCAGCTCTTTTTCTGTCTTTGAAAACTCCTCTGTGCAACCAGTACGATTCTAATGTGCTCTGCATTATTTTTTCTACTTTAACATGAAGACCTGGAGAGACAGTGAAAGCTCTGTATAGAATGTATTGTACAGTGAGGGAGGGAGCCCAACAAAGCTAATTATACAGACACTCCCACTCTATTACCCTTTAGAGAAATTGAGCCTAACATTCTGCTCTGAAGCTTGTTAAACTATTCTTTTTGGGTGCAAGGAGCTTATTGAGGGAATGAAATAGCTACGCTGTGTAATCAGAATGGGAATTGGAGCAGATCATTATATTTACTCATTTGATTAGCCATAAAATAGCTACTGAAGTCCCCATTTTAAATCTGCTTAGCAATTGTGCAGCAGGGCAAACTGGGTCTTTTAATTAGAAAAGAAAAGAGATTGCAGTATTTTTTATAAGTAATAAATATATAAACACACACCCATTGTGATCCTGTTTATGTAAATAACCTCTTCCCTGTGGGTGTTCTTGCCTCCTAATTGTTCAGGGTCTGTCTGCTTCCAGCTGCAAAGAAAAAGGGAATGACAGATCTACGCTGGAAAGCACAATGTCTGGGACTTAAAATCCAGACAGAAATTTAGATTAGCCATTAGGGTACTAAACTGCTATAGAAGGGATAGGTAACCCCAGAAAAAGACGGCATGGAAAAGCAGAAGGTCATTGATTACTGGAGGGACTTTAGGTCAGGTTGTGCAAAGGTCTTTCAGGAGCGCAGGGTCAGTCCTGCCTTCAGGGAGAGGACTGGACTGAACAGTCTCCTGAGGTCCCTTTCAACCTGTAAGGTTTACTCACGAGAGGTGAGGCTGTACTGCATCATCAGGGGTTGCCTTGGGCAGGTCCCGTTCCTGAGGGAGCTGGAGTGTGGGGGGCTCAGGCAGGGGCAGTGCATGGTCCCCCCGATGTCTGAGACCAGCAGGTCCCCAGCTGCCTTGCAGGCACTGCCTGCCTTTGTGCACAGCCACAGCCAGGGATGCCCTGCTTTCTCTCTAAGAAAATTCAGTGCCCAGCCACTGTCCGTAAAGGCTTGGAAAGGAGCCATTACTGAAGGTTTCATTTTCTGGCTTCCTTTGCTATCTGAGGAACTTGCAAATCAGAGCAGATGTTCCAAAGGCAGTGAGCTCTGTAGCCACTGGTTTCTCTGTTCAGGATGGTCACTGCCTTAATATTTCCTATGTATAAAATATGCTTTTAGGAAGTCAAAAGCTGTGAAAGTATTTCAGCTTTTTATTTATTTAATTTGGCTTTAAGACAACCTGAAACAGTGAAATAAGCTTGGTTACAGAGAGTAAACTTGTTTTTAAAATACATTAGACTATGTGGAGGGCTGACCATTGGTGAGCATGTGTTGTGGTGCTGTACTTCTGTGGGTCACTGAAAAGTCATGCTCTTAACGACAATAACAAAATCATTCTTTTAATGTTGCCTGTGGGTGACAAGACCCTTGGGCAGCAGGAAGGGGCACAGTAGAGCTTTACCATTACCATTACATTCATTGTAAGGGATGAAATAAGTATTTGGCCTAGTGACTAATTTTTTTCGTGGACATATTCCCCAGTATTTCCTGTCTTGTAATTGATTTAGCTGGTCCATGGGTTAGAACCCACTTGCAAATGCCCAGAAATCCTGCTGTGTTGGGAAGTCATGTCCAGAGGGGCTCAGAGCAATCCCTCCCAGATGTGCTGTGGAGACCTAAAAGGCCACATCTCAGGGGAGGAAATGCCAGCACTGGCTGTTCTGCATCTGCCAAGAAAGATGTTGGTGCCTGGGGATTGTTACTCTGGCGTTGTTCCACAGCACTAAAATGTATAAGCAGGACATTGGGCGGGCCAAATAAAAAAAAAAACAAGTGCCATTATTAGGCCCAAAATACCATTAGTTGCAACTCCCTGGCCAAGAGAACAAGCACCTAACTATAAGGAGGTTAGAAGCGTACTGTAAATTTTAGTGAACGCCCAATTCTCTTTTTAATGTGGCTGGGACACCTGCAGTGATCCGGGGCTGTTCTGCATTGCCCTGCATTGCTGCAACCACCTCAGGGCCCACCTGGCTGTCAGGAGGAGCAGGGGTAAAGGGAGATTGCATGGTTCAGTTTCCACTTGATTGTGGCAGAAAGGCTATTTAAGGGCTTTCTCTGAAGTTCTGCACACCTGTAGCTGCCACTGAAATTAATGGAACATTTGACATTGATGCCAATTCTTCTCCTTTTCTTTCCATCCACCAGTCTGCTCATATCCTTTCTGTGCCACAGGAGTGGAGAGAGCCCTAGTCTAGTCTCACCAGCACAGTATATGCAGAATAACGGGCCAAGTGAGGATCCTGGAGGAACATTTTTAATGTTACATCTCCCTTTGGATACATGCCTTTCCCAGCTGAGCGGCGGCTTTGCACCAGGGGAAACGGGGTGTGTGTTTGGAGCACGTCTGTGAATTGAGATTGTTGACTGGATCAAGCTGTCACTGTGTCACTTAAATGTTACAATCTCTCAAGCTGTCATGATGACTTTTAAATTGAAGCAAAGGTGATGGCTTCCTTCTCACATCAACAGCCGTGCCATTTCCAGAGCTGTGCGTTCTGGCACTCCGCCGCCTGCCTTCTGCTTTGAGGATTTTTATCCCCCCAGCCTCTTTCCTGGGGTTATTTGCATCTCACCTGCCTGGCTGCCATGAGGGCACAGTTAGATCAGGACACTCAGCTCCGTGCTTTCAGGAAGGCAGGTGTTTCCAGCCAACAGCGTAACTTTCCATAGTAATTTGGTGTTATTTGCATAGGATTCTCTCCCTTCCAGGGAAAAGTAACTCCTGTAATCTGATCTAAAAGGGCTCCTAAAGGAGTTATTTAGCTATTTCTCTAGAAGTATGTAATAAATTTCCTGGGAGGACCAGTGCTCTTCTGTGTGGTGGAGGAGTGAGAAAGTATTTAGTGAGATTTCCCAAGAGATGAGCCTGAATGGGTCTTCTGTAGACATATCTGCTATTATTGCTTATTGCAGGGACTTGCTGCAGTTTACGGAAGGAGCTTTAACTTTGCTGGGGTTCTGCCACATCAGAAAGGGCTTTCTCTTCTGAAGAGCTGATCTCACTAATGCTTGAGTCCAAACACTTGGTGAAGTGCTGGGTTGGGCTGCTGAGAGGGTCTCACATAGGTGGAATGAGCTACCCTCAGGAATGAGCACACACAGTATGCTTTTTATCTGTGAAGTGAAGGCAAGGGCACAGCTATTTCTGTACACGTCCAGTTGTATATGTTGGGAAGTCTCTCTGGGTTTTTTCCAAAGGCTGTATGAGCTGCATTTTGGCATTTGCAAAGCCAGCAAGTCTTATGTGTGTGTTCATGTGACAGGCGATGGGAATTCACTGCACTTCTGGTGATCCATCAGAAGTTGTTGGTCTCATGCTAATCCCTTAAGATGCTGCCTAGACTGGAGCAATACCCACCAGGAGCCTGCTGGACCTGAGGTTATGGTGTGCACTCCTGATCCAGTTGTGATGTTCGGTGTTTTCAGATGAAGCATTTTTGGTGAGGAGACAGTGGCTTGCAGTAAGGGCAGGTGGAATGCCTGAGCTGCTCTGGCAGCACTTAGATGCTGGTGGGTTTGCTCATAGTTGCTGGGATTTTGGGTAGGAGAAAAAGAAAGTCAAATCTTGAATGCTGTGGGAAATTTGGTCTTTGGCATCTGAGTAGGAAAGTGTGTAGCATTCAGCATCCACAGGGAACTTGGTGCTCAATCAGGCAAAGAGCTAGAGGAGCTGAAGAGTATGACCTTCTGTTCATTTTAAGTCATGGTCACTGCCTTTTAGCCCACTGAGGCTAGCATTTTCCAAGGAATGCTCTTTCCCAGGCTGAGCTGGGAGGTGAGTAGGCTGCTGGTTTTGCAGAGCTGGGTGAATGCATGAAACCCCAGAGCCCCATTTCAACCCTCCTGCAAAGGACCAGGTCACCTCCACTTTTGGGCTGGTGACATTGCAGTTGAATTTCTCCCTGGCCTTAGGAATGCCCAGTCTCAGGTCACCTCTAGTTCTGACAGAGTGGAAGTGCTCTGCCCTGGCAGGGATAGGCAGTGACTGCATTCACCATTGCAGTCAGCTCTTGGTCCAGGCACTCCATTGATATAATTAATGCTGCACAGGGGGGAGCAGCCGCTTCTCTGAAGGCCTTTGCAGGATCTTTGGAATCTGCCCGTGTTTCTGCCTGCGTGTCCCTCTGCCATTCAGGGTTGGAGGAATGACTAAGTAGTGCTGACGACATCAGTTGTTGGCCTGTATTATTTCCTCAGATTCTATTTACTTGCGTGTTCCCTATGGGAATGTTGTGCATACAGATCACAGCAGCACTTAATTTTATTGCAGTGAGTGGCTGAGGCTGGGGAAGGGGAGGGGTGAGAGGAGAGAAAGGGTCGTGTATGCGTCAGCCCTGTCAGGCTTTTCCTTCTGTTTCATTTGTGCTGAGGTTTTTATTATCATTAAGCCGATTGTATCTGTGGCACAAAGGGCTGAGTTACCTCGGTAACCACACTAGCTGGGATGGTAATCCATTTATAGCATCACTGCTCAGGTCTGATTAAATTAGCATGCTGATGACGTAAATGCTTGGCTGGGTGATGCTGATGAGGCTGCTCCTAATAGGAACTCTCGCCCTTACATTTATTCTCATTTATTTCATGAGACCCCTGCAGGAAATGTACAGAAATAAGGCTACAGATGATTGACTCTTGTTTTCAGAACAACTTGTGCTGCTAGCAACAGACAGCGCTTGATCTGAATGCAGACGGCAGCCTGCACATTTTGCCTTGTTTCTTCCCGCTGCAGAATTCCCCACACAGCCCTGCCGAGGCAGAGCCCTGCTCTCGAGCCCTGCTTGCCATCTGCCACAGCAGCAGCGGGAGCAGCTCCTCTGGCTGATGGGTTATTTCCAGACACTGCTACAAAAGAAATAAAAAAGGTAATAATAAAAGAAAAGGAACACCCTGGTTCTTTACTCCCTCTTGTGAGATTCCTGCAAATGCAGACATCCTTTTACTCACTCCAAACAAGCCAGTTATTTATGTCTGAATTTTCAGTGTCGAACAATACCGTTCAGTGCTCACATGTGGATCAAATCCTTTCAGCATCTTCTGTCCAGCCCCTTGAGGGAAAACACTGACGACTGCATGATCACATTGCTGTGCCTGTTGTTTGATGAAGTGGCGAAAACAAGAGGACTGAGAGTTGCTGAAACTCCTGGTTTCCCTTCTCAGCCGTGCCTCTGATTTACTGGATAAGGAGTCTTTGGGGCAAGCAGCTTCCTAGTGGGCTATTTGGGGCTCCCAGGACTTCAGTTTTTCATCTGTAAAAGAGAATTAAAAAGGATGCTCTTACTTTTTTTTCCTTTTTGCAAGAAGCATGGGAGTGATTAAGTGTGTTTAAGTTCCAAAGGTATTTGGAGATTCTCAGGTGGAAACTCTGAGGTTCGGAACAATTTGCCATTTTAATTGTCAGATTTGATTTATACAGTCGGCATAGAAGGATTTAAAAGGAATTTTTGAACAAAAGCAGTTTTGGGATGGAGGACTAAAAATGCAATAAATTTTAAGTAGCAATAAATAGTTTGGCATTTGCCCTGGAGTATGAGCAGATGTGGTTGCACAGAAACCACTGGACTACACCTGCTTTTGGTTGGATTTGGACAGGGAAATCTGTTGTTTGTGAAATAACACGCATGGTTTTGAGACACAAACACGAATATGTCAATACTGTCATTTTCTGGGCCTGCGAATTCTTACCTAGAGCTCACAGGGCTTTTCCCTGGGAACACTGGGATAAAGATCTTTGAGTACACGGGAGCCTTCTTCCTATGCCTTTCCCAGTTCTGGTTCTCTTTGAGAAGTATCCAGTGCTTGAAGGACCCTGCCCAGAATCTGAAGCTCTGCAAAGATGAGGGGCACTGAATTTATCAGTGGCAGTGCTTCACCCGCCTGGCAGCCAGCTGAGCCGGAGCATCCCAATGCTGCTCCCTTTGCTCCGTGCTCGCTGTGCAGTGAGAGGGAGAGGCTGAGCTGGAGATGCTCCCGCTTGTTCCTTGGGCTGTGTGGGACACGTGTGCTGCAGCCGCAGCCCCGCCAGCACCACGCTGAGAGGTCGGCTCTGCTCCCCAAGCCTCCTGCCAGAGCAGGTGCACTCTATTAATGAAGGTATTTCGAGGGGTTTGGTTGTGCCTCTGCCTCAGTTCAAAGCATCCTGCTGTCAAGAAGTCCTGCACCCATGGCCTGGGATGCCTTACCCTGGGGCTTTCCTTTAAATTTAAACTTCTGTGGCTAATTCCATTAATGTACTATTTTCAGTGTAGAAAATTTAAAAGGCAGCAGCAGCAGTGTGTTCAGGAGGGACTGTGGGTACTCCTTAGCTGGACTCTGCTTCCTCCAGAAGTGACAGTCATGAGCAGAATTTTCCTGATTTATTTCCTGGATAACCTCCACCTCCTGGCAGGATGAGCTGCCCCATGGGACTCAGACTCATGGGCTCCCACCCAGCACATGAGGGGTGGAAGCTCTCAGAGGAAATGTCCAGCACTCAGCAAGAGGGACTTCAGAATGTACTGAGGCTTGGGAAGTCATCCCTTTCCTCCTCAGGTCCTCTGTTCAATGAGTAAATAAACAGCCCTCTTTTAATTACCACCCTTTGGTTAATTAACGTGTGTGCTGGGGCTGACAAGAGCGCATGGAGAGGAGATGGCTGTCTCTGTTCCAGGTGTGTTCACAAGCTGACTGGCAATATTTTGGCATCAAAACCATTCCTGTTCATTTCAGGAACATCACAAAAGCCTAGCTGAGGTCTGAGCCCCTCTTTTTTCAGCTTTTTCTTTTCCCAAAGATTTCTCCAAAATAAGAGTGTTTTGACCTGAAGGGTCTGCCCCTGATTTGGTTTGCTGAAGGAGAAGTTACTTTGGCTCTAACAAGCTCAAGTCAGACAAGGACCGCAGGGCAGGAGGGGAAGTCCCACTGAAATTCCCCTCCCTTCCCCACGGGTTTCTGTGATTTTTGGCATGAGTGCATTGCCTTAAGAGTGCCTGGAAATTTTCATTAAAGGTGAGCAAAATTTCAACTCATTTGTCTACCAAATTAGAACAAGGCAGGAGATGAACAGTAATAAAATTCCTGTTTGTTGAAACATACCCATTCTTGCTCATTTGGAGAAAAAGAAAAGCCTCTCATGTTTGCATGTGTTTGGATTTTGATGTTGCTTGAGCCTAGTCCCTCTCTTTTCTGAAGTCCTTGGGATATTTGTATCTCACTCCAGTGGGAGAGAAATCTGTTGGCAGAATTTGCTTTAACGCTATAAGGATTTCTTTTTTTTTT